>LPNX010327637.1:0-13976 GCA_001517045.1 Pseudotsuga menziesii | reverse complement strand
TTATTATGAAAAATGTTATTAAAAGACTTCTTTCAAAAACATAAAGGAAAATCCAAACTATAAAAACTTTAGACATGTGGCTTTGTTCACTTCCTACATGCATTTAACTTTGTTAAAAGGTCTTTGTCCAGTTAGTAGAACAAACTTGCATCCATATTGCATATCTCATTATTTGTAACCTTGTAAATGCCAAATTATGAAAAGAGAAACTTATTCATTGAATAAATTTAACTTTGTATAAATCATACTATGCTAATCAATATTAATAAACCATTAACAATGTAATAATGAGAAAAAATATTAATAATATACATTATTAACAGATAATTAATAAATAAAAAACAATATGAGCATCCACATGTCGTATGAAGAAAGTAATTTTAATATATTTGACTATTATTTACAAAACAAATTCATTAATAATTTCAACATCATATAAATGATAAGATATTGATATAAAAAGTTATACTTTTAACTATTTAAAAAAAAAAAAACAAATTCATTAGCAATTTCAACATACTTTCATGAGTAATTTCAACCTCATACTTTCATTAGTAATTTCAACTTCATGTGAATTATCAGATATTGATATGAAAAACTGTAACCTAATATGTTTGATTATTTAAAAGAAAAAAAAAATTCATTAATAGTTTCAACATGCTTGACTATTACAAAGAAAAAACAAATTCTTTAATAGTATCAAACTTGTAAACTCAATCATTTACATTTTTTGTAAAAATAAATAGAAAAAAACATCAAAATTATGTTAGATTTTAAATAATATCTCAAATTCAAATTCAAATTCCTTGTAATTGGTTCGAATTAGTTTTTTCTTTTTACTTAATTAAAATTACATTTCTAAAATTTTGCAATAAAAAACTCTTCATAATTGGTTAAGAATTTCCACTAAATTCTTTTTATTATTTCAAGTAATAATTTTGTCACTCAAACTACTAAGAACTTTCCTCATTGCCAAACTGCCATAAATTTTATCTTTTCAAAAACATTTAATATAATTTCAATCCAATCAAACACTTTAGAGAGAGTCAATGCTGCATATCGGATTGGATCCGATTCGATGGGCATCGTACAGCAACGAGATTTTGATATTGGAATCACATAGTTTGGAATAGATCCTATTCGATGGGCATATATCGTTCACATGGCAGCAAGCCTTTGAATAAGGATTCAGTTCAGTGAGCTAAATGATTTGTATTTGATGAAACTAATTTTTTTTCCAATTTAGTAGGAAAGACAGGTTGGGAATGCCAATAATACATATTAAAAAAATATATAAAAAGAGAAAAAACATAAAGTTCCCTGAAACGTCAAAACTCCGAAACAAGTTTCCTAAAAGCTACTCCAATGAAGACCTAGTCAAAATTGTTCTCGAAGCAGTAAACTGGACGGTTTTGAAAATAGAAGTAAGTTGATGGGGGAGTTTTGGCATGCTCCATCTATTCAATTCGCATCATAAGAACAAGCCGATTATTGACATTTTGGCCAGTCCGGATAATGTGGAAGCTGGTGAGTTGAACGAAACTTCAAGAAGGTGTGCTAACCAACCACCATTGTACTTCATGAAGCTATTGAGTTGAATTGAATTTGCGTCCAGGAACATTAGAATCGACTAATAATGATTCTGCCAGTTTAATGTTCAACTTCAAATGAAATGAATTGAATACATTTGTTTCCATTTAGATCTGTACTCGAACCATCCATGTGCTGTGCGAAATTTCAGTATTTAAAATACAGTATTGTACAGCTACTTGATGTGAAATCATATTAATCCATGGTACTGTTGAACATTTATCATTTATCTCCACATTCACTTACTAATTTATGTAATGATGGCGCTTACTCATATTAAATAGCACCCATAACGTACCAATATCCACAAAGATGACTGTTAGTTTCTCTAAACAAACATTGGATTCAACTGTAGTTCGACAAGATTCTGAAGAACAACGACTAGGTAGCCATCTTCGAAGATAGATCATTCCAGATGTTAAGAACTCAAGTTTTGTTTAAAACAAGATGTACACTTAGGAATAGACCTTGAAGCCTTTATGAAGAACTAAGGTAGAGAAGCCATCTTGGTGATAGAGAGCTCTATATAACGCAGATAAAAGAGACTAAGAATCATTTTTCTGCATAATATCTGTGTTGGTGAATTGAATCGGCCATAAATCCCTCAAGGAAGAAGTGAAAACTTGAATAGTTTAATATACATTGAAGATTTGCTACAAAAGAAAGGAAATTAATAGAAAAGATTTAGTTGCATCATAAACCCATAAAGCAACTGTCAAACAACACCCCATCTTTCGAAGTTCTGCTTGTCCTGACGTTTATGGCGTCTGTGGATCCATCTCTGACCTTGCCAGGTTGCATTTAGGCTAGATTATGGGTGATTCTAAGTAGATTTAACTTGCCAGATTCCAATGGGGTTGCCAAGACAGGTGCACTGCATTGCATGTTTTGGGGATTTCCTCCCTTTGAACCACATGCATTCAAGGATATTTTAAGAATGAATAACTTAATTAAACCTTAAAAATACCTGGTAAATGAGCTTTGGTGGCCCAGAAACCACTACCTCTGAACAAAATGCCTCCATATGTAAGCCCCTCTATATTCTTATGACGGAATCCAATGACGAATGCAACAGTGGGATTCTTCACTATCCCAACTTTCTGCTTGAGGTGGCGAATGGAACTTTGCTGGGAAACTCCTACTGCTATGAGGGCAATCAACAGCGCCACAACCACAACCACCAGAGCTGCCACTGCATAGATGGATCCATTTACAGAGCGCTTCAGTCTCTGAATCTCGCCTTGCAATTGCCCAACTGGGTCGCCCTGCATGTTTAGACTCGAAGAAATCATCCCTAATTCTTCAAATTTTGGTTACGAATCCATGTTAGACTCCTTGGCAGCTAACAACAGACTCATCGCGGGAGATCCGCTCTATGTCCTCCACGTCTCCTAACAGGCTCGTAGACTCCACTACCACGTCTCCTAACAGGCTCGTAGACTCCACCACCACGTCTCCTAATAGACCGTGATCTGCTCTATCTCCTCCACGTATCCTAATATGTTCTTTGGTGGCTAACGACTCCTTAGGTGCACGCGATCTCATCTTTAGGTGGCTAACAAACTCCTAACTCTACGGCTAGTTAGGAGTGTTAAAAGATCAGACGATTGGGATGATCTGGAGCATCCACTTGTCGGGATTTGCAGGATCTTGATGATTCGCTCAAGCAAGTCCATCCCCCCAAAATACCATTGATAGACGCCTATCGGCATAAAAATACATAGTTTTGTAACACTTGTTAACATTTGTCTCTCGGCATCATATACCATGATCCCTTGACTAAATGACACTTCTTCATTAAGGTCAAGTAGGTAGATGGTTTAGGTCTACTAGGCTAGGTAACTCTAAATATCCTTGCATGTTGGATTTCCCTCATATAACTTGGTAGCTCTTTAGTACTTTGTTGAAAATACAAAAATTCAAAATTTTCTTTAATCACTTATAAATAAGTATGATGAGATCAATATTTTTCTTGAGTTGTTTTCATTCAAAAGTTATTAAATTCTTTTCAGTAACCTCTAGCACTTACCAGATCCCATACTCAATGCCTATAGCAAGGAGTTACAAACATAGTGCAATTCTAGATCTTTCACTCAACACTAAATGCTAGGATGTAATTGTACGATACACCTAGGGATACAATGGCCAAGGATCCGATGCTCTGGAGCTTATGCTCAACATCAACATGGAAGGATCTATAGCTTATGCCCAACACATCCAATTATTTTCTCATGTGTTCTAGAGATTCTCGCTCAACACAAAGGTAAGTACTCATGTGTTCCAGAGCTTCTCACTCAACACAAAACATCTCATCAATCATGTACTTCAAGGTCCATGCCCAACACAAAAAAGATTACACATATATCATCAATAATTGGATTACGCCTAATATATAAAACAAATCATCATGTTCATATGCTATTGGGTCCTTGTCCCAATATAAAATAAAACATCAAGATAATCATCATAATCAATAAACACATTCCTATAAGTGTCAGGTCCAAAATTCGAGATATTACATCCCTCCCCACTTAGAACAACACCATCCCTGGTGTTCTAGAGACTCGAAATGATATCATGAAACAAGGCACAGTAAGCCTTTCTCATGGTGGCCTTGTTCTCCCAAGTAGCTTCATCTGCCTCAAAGTGTTTCCACTACACTTTCAATTGGACCACGGTGCACTTCTGAAGCTGCACTTCTCTTGTGTCTAATATATGAGTAGGATCAGAGGAAAACTCCCCATTAGGTTCCACCTATAATAGCGACCAATCAACAAAATCTTTAGTATCATAAACATATTTCTTTAACAAAGATGCATGGAAAAAATTGTGGACTCTTACATGCACGGGAAATGCTAGTTCATAAGCCATGGGCCCTTTCTTGTCCAGTATTTCAAAAGTTCCACAAAATCTAGGTGCGAACTTACCACACCTACCGAAGCTCAACGAGCTTCGTTTGGATTTTACTTTCAAGTAAACATGATTGCCTATTTGAAAATCCTTATCCTTTCTTTTTCGATCCGCGTAACATTTATGGTGATCTTGTGCTTCCTTAAGGTTTACCTGGGCCTTTGTAACCAAATGTTCCAATTCCATCAACAAATCAGGCCCTAACATGAGTCGATCCATTGGGCTATCCCAACTAACCGGTGTCCTACACTTCCATCCATAGAGTACCTCAAAGGGACTCACCTTGGAGGAAGCCTGATAACCATTGTTATATGTAAACTCTACGAGATGCAAGTAATCCTCCCACTTCATGGGATTATTCATGACATTCATTTGGAGCATGTCCTTGACAATTTGGTTTACTCTCTCAGTCTAACCGTCTATCTGTGGGTGATATGCAGTACTAAATTTCAATGGCGTCTCCAATCCAGAGAATAAAGATATCCAAAAGTTTCCTGTGAACTTAACATCTGGATCCGAGATAATTACCTTGGGTAACCCATGTAATCTAAATATCTCTTTCAAAAATATATCATCAATGTTCATGGCCTTGTACTTCAACTTTACAGGAATGAAGTGTGTTGCCTTCGACAACTTGTCGATGACCACAAAAATAGAATCATTTTGCTTCTTAATTTTTGGTAAACCAATGATAAAGTCCATACTAATAAATTCCCACTTCCATTCCAGAATGGGTAACCACTGCACAAATCCCGCAGGATGCTGATGCTCAGCCTTTACTAGCTGGAACTCCTGACATTTCATCATTAACATTGCAATGTGCGCCTTTAACTTAGGCTAGAAAAGTGTCTCTTAATAGCGGATATCATCTTTTAATATCGTGGGTACCCTAAGTAGTGTGACCTATGAAATTCTATGAGGATGCTCGACCGAAGGTCTCCTCCTTCTAGAACATACAAGCGATACTTGGACCATAACAGTCTGGATTCGTCGACCTTGTATTCTTTTTGTTGTTGAAACAACCCGTCTTCCTGGAATTTCTTGACGATATCTACATAGAAGGGGTAAACTCTGTTGGCCTCTCTAATCTTTTCATGCAAAATATGCATCAGTTTGACTCAAAGTCACCTCGTAAATCATGTGAGTTTGTTGACTTAAAGCATCAGAAACCTTATTCTCCTTGTCCTTAATGTGCTTAAGATAGAAATGGTACTCGCTTAGGAAAGCCAACCATCTGGCTTGCCTTGAATTCAGATCCGGTTGATCAAATAAATACTTCAAACTCATATTATCTATCTTCATAAGGAACTTCCTTCCCATGAGGTAGTGCCTGCACATCCTCAAAGCATGGATGATGGCTGCTAACTCAAGATCGTGCGTAGGGTAATTTTTCTCATATTTTTTCAACATTCACTATTCGTAATAGATCGCATTATCATTCTAAAAGAGGAATCCTCCAAGTCCTTCCTTTCTTGCATCCATGCAAAAAATGAAATCCCCATCGGGATCTGCAATCCACAACACTGGTGCGGTCATCAAAAGCTGATTTAAGCTTTTGAAAACTTTCTCTGCACTTGTCAGTCCATATGAACTTATTTGCTTTCTTCTGCAAAGCAGTCATTAGAGGAGTTTTGAGGTCTAAAATGGGACTCCTAAGGAAAATAATAAAATAATATTTATTAATTTTGGAGGAAGAAAGAAAAAAACTACTTTTTGTGTTCGTATATTCGACAAATCTCTCTGTATTTTTACTCAAATTTTGATCAGGAGAGCTCATTGGATGCAGAATTTGATTATGCATCCAACGAGTACCCACACTACATACTTTTGATGGACCTCGCTACCCCAAAAACAAGAAATAGCTGATCATCATTATCACATTTTTTCAGGTGTTTCTTCTTTTTGGGGTAGCGAGGTCCGTCAAAAGTATGCAGTGTGGGCACTCGTTGGATGCAGAATGAAATTCTGCATCTATCAAGATCTCCCGATCAAAATTTGAGTAAAAACACAATGATATATGTCAAAAATACAAACAAAAAAGTAGTTTTTTTATAACAAATATGTCAATTCAACCAATATGGTTGACTCATTTTATTGAAATTCTATAGGTTCTTGAATTCTGACTCACAAGAACTTATTGTTGGCACGTTTTCTTATAAGGCCCATTTTACACCCCAAATTTCCTCTAATGCATGCGGCAAGCGATTCTTGAAAAGTTCTCAATGAACTTTCGATAATATCCAGATAATCCCAAGAATGACCTAATGTTAGTGACACTATTAGGGGTAGGCCAATCCTTTATGGATTTAATATTTTCCAGGTCCAAAGCTATCCCTGTCTTAGAGATAATGTGACCTAGATATTGTATCTATGGTTTTGTAAAAATTGCATTTACTAAACATAGCGTAAAGTTGGTGTTCTCTTAACCCTTGTAGTACTATACGAAGGTGTTCTTCATGTTCATCTTTATTCTTGGAATAAACCAGGATGTCGTCAATAAATACTAGGCCCCAAACTTATCTAGATACCTATTGAATATGTTTTTCATCATACAAATAAAGTTCGCAGGTGCATTGGTCAACTTGAACGACATCACTACAAACTCGTAGTGCCCGTACCTTGTACGAAAGGCGGTTTTGTGAATATCTTCACCATGAATATGTACCTGATGGTATCCGGATCGCAGGTCAATCTTTCAAAATATTTTGGCTCCTCCTAATTGATTGAACAAGTAATCGATCCAGAGGAGTGGGTAATGGTTCTTTATAGTCATTTTGTTCAACTAACGGTAATCAATGCACATCTGCATTGTACTGTCTTTCCACTAGTGCAAAATGAGAGATTAGTGACCAAGAGACCAAAAATTTTGGTCACCACAATTTTTTTCAAGGGATAAATGACCAAAATTGATAAATTTAAGCGGGCTAATTAAAAAAGACCAAGATAAATGACCAATTTTGGTCACATGATAAAACTAAACTAAAAAAGACCAAGATAAATGACCAAATTTGGTCACGGGGTATCTAGAAAAAAATGACCACATAACAATTGGTCATTTATTTGGTCATTTTTAGTTGTGGATTAGTTCAGCAATGAAAAATTACAATTTTGACAATGTTGTATATTTTTCTAAATTCTAAGATTACAAATGGATTCATAGACCCCCTAGAACTTAGTAAATTGCAAAGCCTCACGTGTTACAACTCCACCGTTAACACCAAATTAATTATGACAATGTCTTAATGGTAAATTAACTATGACAATGTCCTAGCTGTAAGCTATTACTTATATATTTGAAAATAACTATACAAATATATCTATATACATTTGTTTTTAAATATTTTATTTATAAATAATATTAATTATTAAACTAGTTACATTATAAATTAAAAAAATGTTACTAAGTATTTTTTATTATGTACTAATAATACGTATAAAATTTTAAAAAAATATACCAAGTAATTTTTTATTATTATATACTATTAATACATATAAAAAAATTAAGTTAAATAAATACAAATATAATACAATTCAAGTTAAACAAATACAAATTTCATTATATCATGTTAGTAGTGTAGTTTTACAATTTGGGTTTTGGCGCCAACTTGAAGTGGTGGGTGCCAATGTAGAAAAATCTTACATTTCACTCAAGCTCAAGCCCAAGGTGACCATGTTCAAGGCTTTTCAATCTATGGCCATTTTTCCCTGTGTTCTTCCCTCAGCACGGCATTTTGGTGATTACTACGATGCCACTGCAATGCAATGAAATATTCATTTCATCTCAAATCTTCATGAAAGAGCCCAATTCAAGGGTTTCTGCAATGGAAATCATGGTATGTTTGATGGGTTCTTTCCCTTTTGTTCAGCTGAAAGCCGACATTCAGAGATTTGGAGCAGTCCGCCATTTTGATTTGGAGCAGTCCACCGTAGATTTGGGTATTTGTTAGTGCTACATCTCTCTCGTATATATATATATATGCAAACAACACATAATAATTGCCAGATGGGAACACAAGCCACGAAGATCCATTGTTAGATCGGAACCCAAGTGATTTCAGGGGCGAAGATTGGCCATGGCAGGAGCCAACGATGCCAATGGGCAGCTCTTTCAATTTCTCAATCATCTCCTCAACCAGGTAATATACGCAATGTTTATGTTCATATTCATGGCTGTGAGATTGTTAATTTGACAAATTCATTTCATCTCAAATCTTCAGGAAGGAGTCCAATTCAAGGGTTTCTGCAATGGAAAACATGGTATGTTTGATGGGTTCTTTCCCTTTTGTTCAGCTGAAAGCCGGCATTCAGAGATTTGGAGCAGTCCGCCATTTTGATTTGGAGCAGTTCGCCATAGATTTGGGCCTTTATTTTCAATAAATTCACAAGCTACCCTGGATTTTACAAGTAGTTACAAAGTTTATGCCCATAGTTCAGGCAATGTTTGTATATTTTCACCCGGGGGGTTATCTCTCTGTGGCTGGTGTTACGAAGAGAAATTCCTATGGCTTGGGGTACCACAACAGACAGCTAGACTCCAGAAATCAATCTTTCCCAATATGCAATAGAAATAAACAATCTAACACTAAAGGATCGAACCTCGTACCTTATTCCGGACGGTTGTAGTAGATCCCCGTTGAGCTTTCCAATCTTCAGCTTGAATTGTTATAGCACGTCCTCAACAACAAGTAAACAATACAAGCATACTATATTTCATGGTGTTAGATCTATTCTAGCATATATAATCAATAATGTATAAGCATTTGACATATTCCAATGGATGCAACATTCATTCAAATACACATTACTGGACAGGAAAAGATATTTCTATTAATATGAATCAGAGATTACAAGTGACAACCTCTGACGGCACGTCTGCGAACCGGAGAAACTGAATCCCCCACTTGGGCCTCCACCACCTCAATCCTCCATCACTCCGATAGCAAGCTCACTAGCAAAGGTAAGCTTGGGAAGAACACAACAATGCTCCAAAGGGACAAAGGGATGCAGACTCAAGTATAGTTCTGGCAACAATGGACTATAGATTCGATACTCTCAATTCTCTCTTCTTCCTCCCCCCACTTAATGTACCAAGGGGTTCCTTATATAGCTTCACAAGGGACAATGAAGGGTCGAATCCGTGCGACCTCAAGGCATATGGAAGGCCAGGAGTCATATGAGTCGGATCCAAGTCAAGGAACAGGCCAAAAGGATTTGGATTTATGTACACATCCCGATGTACGCGACTATCGAGGGAATATCCGCGTATGTACGCGGTTATATGGGAAAAAGCTGCGTATATCAATATTCTAATGTTTTAAGGGATGATCAAGGTAACATCAAAAGATATAAAGTGGTCCAAAGGGGCTAATGAGTCTGCAGCGGGACAAGGAAATGCCATACAATGTGTGATTCACCTAGTGTGGTCAAATCCGCTATAACAGATGCCCCCTAATGTATGAGATCAGAGGGGATATACGATGGCCGAAATACATTATAAGTCCATCCCAGGAAGGAAGTGATTAAGGTACCCAAATGGAAGACCAGCCACCCAATCAGCATAATACCATAATACAACTCTGCATATAATCTGCAAATACATCTAGCAGTCCCGGATACATAAGAGTACAATGGCCATGAATAGGCATGATACATGATAGAACATATGTGGTCATCGCCACGTACAATATACATAGATCAAAATCTCCATGATGAATATATACAAAGGACCATGATCTCCACAAGGCTGAAGATATACAAATAGATCAAGATCTCCATAGTGGCTGGAAATGTCTGACATATACTAGAACAAGTCACGAGAGCTGAAATCTCATGAACACTGGCACGATCAATGGGGTAGCATATAAGAGATGCCACCAATCTGGAAGGTCTTCTACACAAACCGCTACGAGTACATGTCCTACTATGCGAATAGAGGTGTCGAGGTCGAACATAGTAGTCCATCGTCTGATTACCGGTCATTGATGTATACCGTTAACAGACGCGAGATCACCCACCGATAATGAAAATGGGAATCAAGGTACTAGAGTGCAAACTAACAAGTGTGAATAAATGTGTTGAGGTCAAACACTTGAGAAGATCCATCGATCAGGGGACATTGATGTATTCCCAAAACTGTTGATGGTGAGAGAACCTGCCACTGATGACTGCAAGTCTCAAGGCACTCAAAAATGACTCTAGACTCCAATCCCAGAATTAATGATCTGAAGTCGATGGGATGAAATCCGCTGGAAGGAGGGCATTAAGGCATCCCCCATCATCCAACACAAGGTACTCAGCAAAGCTGTATGATGTGGAAAAACTCGATCATAAGGTGCACGAACCAGTAACTGTACCGGGAATGGCCGACATGCAAAGTCAGGATAACTGAGGAATGGCCGACTCAGGCTTCAACTTCCTTTGAACAAGAGCATAACGGCGTATGGTGACTGAATAAAGGCAGCATAGACTCAATATAAAAACTGGGACATCTCTATGACGCAAGAGGCACCAATAGAGGCTCCATAGGGATTGGAAGCATAACCAGTCGATGGAGATAAACTCAGATAAATGAGTACAGCTTCCTAAAGTCAACCTATAACCCAACCAACGGATGTGATATACAGTGCACTGTTCGAAGGCGACACAACTCGACAACTGCCAAATATAACATCTTTCCCCGTCCGGATTTTTGGTTTTTTAATTTGTTTTTGGTCTTTTTCAGTTATTTGAAAAGCTTGAAAAAAGAATAAACTAGCTTTATAGTTACAGACTAGGAGGAGACGAGTGTCATCAGGGAAAACAAACTAGTTCCAAGCAGTGGAACATACCTATGCTCAATGCAAGGAAACATGTGTAGGATATCGACACTCGGGGGAAGATCCCCTCCCGGTAAAAGGGCAAGTCAAGCTGCGAAAGATATACAAAATGGCTCTGCATGGCTAGACATGAGACAAGCTCGAGCTATAAGGCTGAAACGCAATGTCAGGGGAGCTAGCATAAAGCTCAATAAGACAGGCAAAGCTCATGAAAATGCATCCACAACTTGATACACGGGGAGTCCGGGGGGAACATGGCCAGCATAAGATCAAGAGGAGTATGATGCTCTTGCTAAATGTCATGGCAATACTATACAACAGACTCCCACACCCTAAAAAGGAGAAACATCGGCATGGGCACCAAATGCAAATAAGACACTAACTAGGGTACCCATGTAAGGTAAGTCTCTACCACTCACATCATGGCACTTCTATAGCAGCAAGAAGGTTTCGTGACATAATAGAGTGGGTTCGTACCTAAGGATATTGTGACATGGTCATAAGGTCATGAAAAATGCAAACGGTGGTGAACCTAACCTATATGCCAGTATAGACGTTATACCTGAGATTAGTACGAACGGTCTCTGGCCACAAAAGAAGCATCCAATAGACAACTTCAGACCCAAGGAAGACCCAACCACACTCACAACCCACCCAGCAACTTCCCACAACATCAGACTCACCAAAAGGGAGGATGTGCGTGGCTGTATAAAGAACAGCTGCGTATGTACGTGCCTTTTGGCCAAAAACCCGCGTATACACGCGACTGTTGGCCAAAAACCTGCGTATACAGAGAAGGCAGTGGTAAAAAGCAGGTCAAGGCCAGACCAATAAAGGGGAGTGTTAATGGACAAACATACTATAACATGCGACACAGAAACAGAGAGAAATAGAGAGAAAATCAATAATAACAAGCCCATTGTGCCCCCAACCCCAAAAAAGAACAAGGAACATCCCCAGCGGAGTCGCCAATTCTGTTACGGAGAGAAATTCCTATGGCTTGGGGTACCACAACAGACAACTAGACTCCACAAATCAATCTTTCCCAATATGCAATAGAAATAAACAATCTAACACTAAAGGATCGAACCTCGTACCTTATTCCGGACGGTTGTAGTAGATCCCCGTTGAGCTTTCCAATCTTCAGCTTGAATTGTTATAGCACGTCCTCAACAACAAGTAAACAATACAAGCATACTATATTTCATGGTGTTAGATCTATTCTAGCATATATCATCAATAATGTAAAAGCATTTGACATATTCCAATGGAAACAATATTCATTCAAATACACATTACTGGACAGGAAAAGATATTTCTATTAATAAGAATCAGAGATTACAAGTGACAACCTCTGACGGCACGTCTGCGAATCGGAGAAACTGAATCCCCCACTTGGGCCTCCACCACATCAATCCTCCATCACTTCGATAGCAAGATCACTAGCAAAGGCAAGCTTGGGAAGAACACAACAGTGCTCCAAAGGGACAAAGGGATGCAGACTCAAGTATAGTTCTGGCAACAATGGACTATAGATTCGATACTCTCAATTCTCTCTTCTTCCTCCCCCCACTTAATGTACCAAGGGGTTCCTTATATAGCTTCACAAGGGACAATGAAGGGTCGAATCCGTGCGACCTCAAGGCATATGGAAGGCCAGGAGTCATATGAGTCGGATCCAAGTCAAGGAACAGTCCAAAAGGATTTGGATTTATGTACACATCCCTATGTACGCGACTATCGAGGGAATATCCGCGTATGTACGCGGTTATATGGGAAAAATCCGCGTATATCAATATTCTAATGTTTTAAGGGATGATCAAGGTAACATCAAAAGATATAAAGTGGTCCAAAGGGGCTAATGAGTCTGCAGCGGGACAAGGGAAGGCCATACAATGTGTGATTCACCTAGTGTGGTGAAATCCGCTATAACAGCTGGCTATTTAGGTGTTAGTTACCTTGGCGTTTATGCATCTTCCCCATATTTTCTTCCCTAAGTTGATCTGTCTATCAATTGTTATTGCAATTTATAGAAGTCTCTAGACAGGCCAGTGTTCAGAAATCATAACCATTAGATGACCCGAATGAGATGTCTAGTTTGGTATTAAGTAAAACTGTGAACTGAAAGCTATGTAGACACTTCAAGAATACTTTCTGGTTAGCTAGCTTACATGGACAGAATGTATGTGGCCTTTCTATAGGATTCCAGGCTGTTATAGGAAACTTGAAGCAGTTAATGGCCATTTCAAGCCTTTTCTGGGCAGACAACAGGTTCCATGGAAGGGACTTGAATTCCAAGCTTCAATAGCATACCCTGTATCTCAATAACAGAAAGCAATCTCTGAGAAATGATTGAAACAACTTGTGAGCTCTCTCCATTTGCAAATTGTTGCAGCTGAACATTTAAAAATAGACAACAGGTTGCATGGAAGCTCAAGAAGTACAAATTATCTCTGAAAATATTGCAATGTGAAGTAACTTTGCCAATCTGTACTAGATTTGTATTTCATTCACGCCTTAAATGTGAAATCCCTTGGCTGACTGAGAGGTATCAATTTGTTAGAGTTAAATGCTTTATTACAGCAAGGCGGCCGTTGTGTGCTTTGCTGCATTTTTAGCAACTATTTTTCTGATAGTGTATTTTTGGACACCAGTGTGTTT
>LPNX010327619.1:111551-122325 GCA_001517045.1 Pseudotsuga menziesii | reverse complement strand
ATTTTTGTATCATTGCTGGAAACAATTGAAGGCTTTGGTGCGAAGGGGTTTTTGAACATATGCTTCATGTCTCCATGAATTTCTTGAACATAAATTACACAGTGAACTGGCTTTGTATTGGCTTGCTCTTCTCCAACACATTCCTTTGTCTCGGCTTCTAATCCCGACATTGACACTCATGATATTCCTCCCCTTTTCTTCTTATAGTGGGTGGGCGGTATGGTTCAATCATTTTATCACTCGCTATTGAGGCTGAAGTGTATTCAACAATATCTGCATAACATGGGGGATCATCACATAAGGTCCATTCTCCTTGTGGTCTCCTCGAGGACTATTCTCATGGATTACAGGAAACAAATCTAAATCTCTCCATTCCCTGGATTCTCTCTTGCTAGGTGTGATTCTCCTGCCTAAACTTCCAGTCAACAAAGACCATCATCACAACCCTTCCCAATGGTCTCAAAATTGCATCTGAAATTTCTTCGGTATGTTTTTTATCCATAATTTATTTATTTTGAAATTGCTTCCAGGGATATACCCCGATTCTGGGTTGCACTGACATATTTGAGTTTCTTCCTTCCGGCAATGGAATTTAAACATTTCTTCCTTCCATTAATGAACTTCAAACTTCAATATGTTTGATTCATATTCAGATATTGGTTGGATCAGAGCCCAACTGCATCGATTGGACTGTATGTTGATTGTGGTTTTGTTTATGAGACCCCATTGTACAACATGGCAACTCACCTTCTAGAATGAATGGATTTCAAAACCACAAAGAACCAAATCCATCGTCAGATAGTGTGCGAGGTGGAAGCTATCATAGGAAATGCCACCAATAAAGAAAAATATCTAGGTTCAAAGACAATATAAAGTAAAACATTCATAGGGCACGTTTCTATGTATCTATGTGCACAATTCACAGTCACCCATTGTTTTTCAATGTTGCTGAATGAAAACAAAAGAATTGAAAACCCCTGTATGTTCTCTTCGATGACTTGATCTAAAATTATACCAAATAAACACATGGAAATGAATCCAGAAAGAAAAACTTAGTAACAAAGGATATTCTGTTTAGGGTGAGAAATCTAGAAGACCCCATCTTGCGAGATATTCCAAGTGACTAGAGAATCACCAGAGTAAAGACAACATGATGAAATTGACTTTTTTATTGTATCCTTGCTAAAGTACAACAAATAGTACATGAATCGTTCCCTAAGATTTCTATGGATTAGAGAAACTTTAGAAATGGAACAAACTTAGAAGAGGGATTGGGATTCGGGAACATATCTATAACCCTATATGGGGTTTTATAAAGTTTTCCCCAATGTGGTCAATTTTGTTGTATTATTAGCATATTCCTTTAATGACAAAAGGACATTGGCTTTTGGTAAGGTATGGTTGGAAGACAAGCAATCTTCTTTTTACACCTACTTCTATAGTTACCCATTTTATGCTTGGTTGTCACTCCGGATTCCCTTTCCCTTTGCTTGCAAGATCAAGAAAAACAAATTTATATTATTTTTTTATGTATATATAAATGAACATGTTTTGGTTTCACGCAATGGATAGGTTTGTTGTATTAATAACGCCATGGTGAAAACGGGGCGTGGGGAGAATAAAAGCATAATAGTGTATTTGGACACCTGGAAGCTTATTATATATTATAAGTATTACACCTCTCACATTCTTTCTTTTTGTCAATTTAAATTTCATCTTCCCACTAGTATTTTAAGCCCAATCCAGTTTATCATGTCCCCAGTTCGAATCCCCATAGTTCAAGTGACTGGTTATTGGCATATCTAAGCATGTAGAGATCTATATGATGCATTGATTGATTGATTACATGTGCATGCTTTGTGGGGTCGTGGAGGATAGTGAATCCGATTTGCAGAAATGGATGATAAAGAAGCTACTCTGGAAGCCATTAACAAAGAAGTTGTGGATTTGGTAAGCAGGACTTGCAAGCCTTTTATGATTTTGGTTTGGTGCTTCTGGTTGAGTCTGATTTTGTGAGGTTTGTGAATGGAGGAAAATATTCCCATTGAGGAGGTTTTTGATAATTTGAGATGTAGCAGGGAGGGTTTGAGCAGCCAAGCTGTGCAAGAGAGGCTCACTATATTCGGATACAACAAGCTAGAAGAGAAAAAGGTTAAGAATAACTAATTTGTTTCTAAGTTTGAATTCAGTTCCGGAGTAGAGATCTACAAAGAATTGATTTTCTAAGGTTGTTTTAGTCTTAATATATGCAGAGTAAAGCAGATTCATTGGTTCTACAGTGAAGTAATTTGCTTTCATTGTTTGATATTTTGATATTTTGTACCGCCACAAAGTAGTTTTCATGGTGTATTTACTTATTTACAGTAAATATGTTTGCTTATGTTGGTTGGATGTGTATTGCAACATAAAATATTTAAGCTACATGAAACTAAATTGCCTAGGACTAGGAAGCTTTAATGAGGGATCCTTTATCATATCTTTTCGAAGAGGTTCATGCATTTGCAGTTTATGCTGAATACTTGGGGTTTTTCAAGAATTGGTTAAATTTAACCCCATAACATATTTTGGGTGCACAGGAAATGAAATTCCTCAAGTTCTTGGGTTTTATGTGGAACCCCTTATCATGGATCATGGAAGCCGCAACTGTGATGGCCATTGTTTTGGAAAATGGAGGAGTAAGCATCAGACACCTCTAATTTCTCTAGTTGATTCTATTAGAGAGCAGTGTCAAGATTCATTACTAATATTATGTAATTACTTCTCTTTATTTTGTAGTCAGAGTTGCTCCACTTATCATTTTTCTTGGTCATGTTCTTCATATCTTTGCAATCCCAATCACCACTAGTGATCTATGTTTCTCGTTGGCTAAAAAAATATCCATACACTATTAATATCATGTATTTGTTTTTTCCCACAAGTGTTTTGTCTCTTTCATTGAAATATTTTGGCTATTTACACCATTAATATCATGTGGATACATTTGTATGTTATGTTATTGGTTTTCTTCTCTGTCGGGACTTTACCTAGGTGGGCCTAAAATGTGTGCATTCAGTTTAATGTTCATCTCGCCTGTCTTCAACATGCTTGGAGAATATATCTCCCAATGATTAATTCATGAACTGAACACATATTTTCAAAGTTTGGCCATTTTTTCCTTTAATTGTATCTTTGGTAAACTGGTCATGGTTATTCTTTTATTTTTTCATCCTTACAAAAATATTTTGCTAATTTTATGTGTTTTTCTTGTAGTCGTTTGATTGTAAATAGTAGTGTGGCTTCTGGTACCTCCTTTTATATGTCCTTCCCCTCTATTGTATATTTAAAGTATTAGTTCATCCCCATGGTTCCTGTGTATGTTATCAGAAAAAAACTTGGCTTCTTGTTCTACTATATTACAATATTTCTCTCTTATGATTTTTGCAGCCAGTAATAATCACGGCTCACCATTTACCCTCTTTTTAGTTGAGGTTTTAATCATGATATTGTATTTTTGTAAGGTGAGCCTCCCGATTGGTAATATTTTGTTGGTATCTTAACATTGCTTGTTATAAACTCTACCATAAGTTTCATAGAAGAAAACAATGCTGGAAATTCTACTGCAGCACTAATGGCTTGGTTGGATCCAAAGAACAAGGTCTGTTCACTATCCTTTGTGTGAGTGGAAAAAATAATATTTCTGTTTTCTATTCTTGGTTTTGCAGTGAAGCGTGCGGTTGGATGCTCAGATTCCTCTTAAGATTGCGGATGCTTCCTGCTGCACTTTTAAATTCCTTAAGACTAGTCTTTGAACTTGACAGATTCTCAGAGATGGACAATGGAGTGAAGAAAATGCAGTGGTGCTTGTTCCTAGTGACATAATTAGCATCAAACTTGGAGACATTGTTCCTGCAGATGCACGTCTTCTTGAAGGATACCCTTTAAAGATTGATCAGGTCTTAGGAAAACCCCTTTTCTTTACTTCTTTTTTTGATAACAAGTGTTGGAATGTTTGTTATGATCTTATATGGTTTTTGGGATGAACTTTTAGATGTTTGGTATTATTTCTGAGCCATATTTTGTGGCAATATGTTTTAATGTGTGTAGTTTGCTCTCACTGGTGAGATTTTGTCAGTAACAAAAAGCCCTGACGATGGGGTTTATTTGGGCTCTATCTGCAAATAGGGTGAAATTGAATGTGTTGTCATTGCTACTGAGGTCCATACATTTTTTGGTAAAGCAGCGCATCTTATGGACAATACAAACCAAGTTGGGCACCTCCAAAAGGTTGGTATTTATTCTGGATTTTTTATTATTTGTATTTCTATCTGTTCTTTGATTTGACAAATACATGTTTTTGGAGATACTGCAAATGTAACAAATTGTCTAGTTTAGGATCCATGGTAATATGAGATGACCCAGTCCTGAAATTGTTTAAGCTAGTGTCCTTGTTAAAATATTTATTTAAATATTTTCTTGGAGGTGGCTTGCAGGTTTTGACGACAATTGGGAATTTATGCATTTGCTTTATTGCAATTGGCATGATAATTGAGATCATTGTTATGTATCCAATTCAAGATTGTCACTATCACCCTGTAATCGATAACGTTCTAGTTCTCCTCATTGGTGGGAATCCAATAGCAATGCCTACTGTCCTTTCTGTGACAATGGAAATTGGATCCCACCGTCTAGCTGAACAGGTTAGTAGACATTATCACACTTGGGTGATTATATGTAGACTTTTGTTTGGCAGGAATTCATAAGAAGTACCAGTTCTTAAATATAATTCACCATGATGGTACTTCTCTTTCTGGTATTTGCTGGTACATGGTGCTATCACAAAATGGATGACAGCTATTGAAGAAATGGATGGAATGGATGTGCTTTGTAGTGACAAAACTGGAACATTAACACTGAATAAGCTTACTGTGGACAAGAACCTTATTGAGGTTAGATGCACGCTTGCTGATTTTCTGGTGCTTGCCATAGTTACAATTTTCTGGTGCTTTCCACAGTGACAATTTTCTGATAATTTCCTTAAAACAAGTACCAATTACTTATATTGTTTTCATGAACATGTTTTTACCCAAAGGATATGACAAGGATACAGTTGTTATGATGGCTGCAAAAGCATGCCAAATAGAGAATTAAGATGCCATTGATGCAACAATTGTTGGGATGCTTGCTGATCCTAAGGTGGCAAGTAGATTTTTGTCATGTCATCTTATTAAACTTTAGTTGATAATCAAGCTTATATTTGTTTTACTGATTTGAATCTGTTGTTCTGGGTCTTAATATCCATGGATGTAAAGACACGGGTAGACATTCAAGAGGTTCATTTTATTCTTTTTAATACGACTGACAAGAGGAAAACTCTCACTTATATTGACAATGAAGGGAAAATGCATCGATCTAGTAAAGGTGCTCCAGAGCAGGTATTGTTCTATGAATGTTTGACCTTATTCATCAAACTTGGTAATGGGATGTGTTGTTTAGAAAGTTCTTAGAAACTTATTTTTCATTTCTAAAACTGAAATGGTCAATTATCTTTTGCTAGATTCTCAACCTTGCGCATAATAAGTCAGAAATTGAGCGTTGAGTTCATACAGTCATTGAAACATTTGCTGATTGAGGACTCCGATCTCTTGCAGATGCATATCAGGTTAATAATTTTGATTCTTTTGGTTTATTCATGGGATGAATCTTCCCATTAAGTTCTTCCTGCTGATAGGTATATCTTTATAGCTTTCTCAAAATGTTTGCAGGAAGTTGCAAAGGGAAGGAAGGAGAGTCCAGGAGGGCCCTGGCATCTTATTGGACTGATGCCTGTTTTTGATCCTCCACACCATGACAGCGCTGAAATAATTAGAAGAGCTCTTAATCTTTGTGTAAATTTCAAAATGATCACTGGTATGATCAAGTTACGGTGTCACCTAGATCTTTGTTCGTGAGCCGCTTTTTGAAGAGAGTAATGTGTCATTAGCTTCACTACAATTTTTGTACTGCAGCAAGCCAATATTTTAACTATTTATTTGCAAATGTTTACAAGGAGATCAATTGGCTATTTCTAAAGAGATATATCATCGACTGGGCATGGCTACAAACATGTATCCATCATCCGCTTTACTAGGTCAGGATAAGGATGAATCAATTGCAGCTTTTCCAGTTGACGAGCTGATAGACTGACAGTTTTGCTGGTGTTTCCTTAGGTGAGAAACAATTATCTTTTACTTCTGCATTTTTGTGTTTTTTATTCGGAGTATCCCTCCCAACTCTTCCCTTTTCCCACTCCCTTCTTTCTTTGTTATGTATCACGGTTTATATTATAACTATGTTTTTTGCAGGTGGGAATGTTTATATTAAATGTTTCATATTTTCATTTCTTTAAGTAGTGTTTAATTACATGGTCTTACTGATTTTGACTGCAGAGCATAAGTACGAGATTGTTAAGCGATTGCAAGCTAGAAAGAACATGTGGAATGATTGGTGATGGTGTTAATGATGCACCTGCACTAAAGAAGAAAAACATAGGAATTGTTGTTGCTGATGCAACTGATGCATCAAGAGGTGCTTCTGACATAGTTCTGACAGAGCCATGTCTCATTGTTATTATCATTACAGTCTTGACAAGTCATGCAATTTTCCATCGAATGAAGAATTACACTGTAAGGTTACTTGCATTTCAGTGCATGGATGAAAACATTACTATCAGTTTCTAAATACAATACATAAGCTTAATGTGCTAATTTTGACTAATATTTGGAATACATATTTGTGATGCAAATATATGCAGTGTTAATTACAATACGTATTGTGGTAAGTATGTTTTCAACATTTATATTGATGCACTAATATTATTCCCCTTTCAAAGTATGTCCTGTCCTTAAATAAACATGAATATTTCACTGCAAAACTACTATTCTGTGACAGTGATTTCATTCATACAGTGTTATATGTCTGCTAGGTCTACTTCTCAAATCAATACACCTATTCTGTGATTCCATTGATAGTGTTATATGTCTGCTAGGCCTACTGTTCAAAGCAATACACCTGTTGTTTTTTGCATCAAACATTTTTTTGTCAAGCCTTTCCTGGGTATATTTTCTATTATTTTACCTTTTTCACCTATGAACAAGAAGATAGGACTGCAAAACCACTATTCCATGATTTTGTTGATCTATGTCTGCAAGATATATTGTTAATTTGTTAACAGAACAACATATCGTTTTTCTGGATCGAGGTGGCTCCAAAAATTCCAAATTTAGTTACCATGTCCAAATCCAATTATGGGTATCGTCTCTATTATGTGCACTTTCTCTTGAATATTTAGTGGAAAAAAACTAAGTTGCACCAAATATGCCCATGGTCAATTTATTTAGATATAAATTTGTAGTGGTTTTTTATTCCCAATCTTTTATCAACACTCATTTTGTGTTTAATGTGTTACATGGCTCCAAAACTTCCAAATTTATTTACCATCCAAATCCAACTATGACTATCGTCTCTATTGTGTACACCTTCTCTTGAGTATTGAGTAGAGGATGAAAACTAAGTTGCACCAAAATATACCCACGGGAAATTTATCATAGATATTAAAAAATTTCAGTGGTTTTTGGTTCCATCTTTCTTCAACACTCATTTTGTGTTTAATGTGTTACATTTCCTTTGAAATGAATGGACGAATTTTAGCAAGGCTTATTTTTTCATTCGTGGTGGAAATAAATTGTTGTCATATTTAATGAATAGTATTTGCATTAATTTCCAAAATAATGATAGAATTGATCACATCTTGGTTCTCTCTTAACTAGACATTGTTTTTTAGCTTCTCTTAAAAATTTGTTGCATTTCAGATGAACTTATCCAAATAACATCTTCAATTTATTTTTCCTTTCTACTATAATACAGATGGTAAGAATATGGTTGGTTTCTTTTATTTAATTAGGGTTAAATTTTCAAGACCCTACCCATTCTAATTGAGTCTATATAAAGTATCAAGAGGCCTTAACTGAAAATAAGTTTGAAAGTCAAATAGGTCCACAATAAATATTATACTTTGAATTTGATCACCTGAAGACCTTGATAGTAGGTTGCTTCAATCTTGCCAACCTATAAATCAACTTTAAAATTAATCCTACAATGAAAAAACTCTGCGCCTGCTATGGAAACACAAATACAACCTCACTAGTGTCTCACTTGGCAACCGGTAATATTCTCAATTTCTGAGAGAGAGATAGAACTAATTGTGATAGTTCCAATATGTCTGATATTTTTGTTGTAGGAAGGGCGTTACCATAAATTTCAACACTGCACCTTCTGTGAAAACACAAATTGAACATCACCAGTGTCTCACAGGCATCCAACGATGTCTTAATGTCTGAGAGAGAGATGGAAGTTGGATTTAATTCTAAGAGTTACAATGTCCTACATCTTGGTTGTAGGAAGGGCCTTACCATGAATTGTTCTAGGGATTTTGTCTGGTAGGAAACCTAGAACTTGCAAATAAACCTTGTTGTAATCCATCTTCTGGATCACTAAGATAATGTGCTTATATTGGGCATGGAACAAGACTTAACTCACTGACACTGCACCAATGTCTAATGAACATACTCAACATAAGTTGGAACAACCATAGAGATATCACCTAATATCTATGAAAAACATGGCTGCAATGTTGCTCTTAGGCATGAAATAGATTGAAGGGGGCATTGATAATTTACAAAGGGACAATCACGTGGGTTTTTTGCGATCAGCCATCGGTTTGGAAGAGTAGGCATGTTTAGTTGTAGATATAATTCTTCTAGATAGCTTTGATCTTTATAGAATTGCTAGTAAAAACTAAATACCCAGTTAGCCTCCTAAGATTGGGTCACTTATGTTTAAGCTATATTGTGAGGGGATCATTTTTAAAAATTACGATTTATTCATTGCAGTTACAGGATACACATCCAATGATCCAGGCCAATGTATTCTCACAATAGCCACTCTGGTTCCAACTACCCCAGATGACCACCTTGTTGTTAACTAATATGAAACCTTCAACTTTTACTAGGAAATGTGTCAGATCAATCTAGTTGAATCACCCAAGTATACTTTTATCACCTATTTGTGATACAACTAGGGAAGCTTGATAAAAGAGAAAATATGTTTTCCCAAACTGTGGTTTTTTTTTCTGTTATTCACCAAAACATATTTGTAATTTATTATACCAATTTAATGTTTTCCACAAAAGCTCGATAGAATATTTACAAAGGTACATAGGTTTCAACTTGTAGCCTTTTCTCATCACCTATACCTATATTTTGGTAAAGTTTTGTAATGCATCAAGCCCAAGATTTCATTGTCTAATTTTTGGCAATAGTTCTACAATACATCAAGCCTAAGACCCAACTGTTTGATTTTGATTTTGACTTTGGAAACAGGGTTCAAATGTAATTCTATGCTTATCAGGCACCCACATTTTCACTATGGTTCTTAACTGGCTGCTTATGAATCCATATCTTCAAATAACTAAAGCAGAAGAAGAGGAATGTTAATGTGAAAAAAAATCCAACTGTAGTAAAATAGATTGCAACATTACATACATAATGACCACAAGACAAATCTTCCAGCTGTTACTTCATTCGTGAGGTCAATAGAGTATCAAACCATCTGCCACAGGTTCCATTCCCACAGGGTTTGCCCTACTTATATGGCATGATTTAAAGAATGGATGAGGTAGGATGTAAGTCCTAGGTGATTTTAGAGGAATACATACTCAGACCTGGATTCTAAGCCAAAAGGAACTAAGTTCATTGGGTTGCAACACATCAAAGTTTGTTTCTTGAAACATTCAAACTTAAAAAGAAACAATGGAGGAATCTAAAAGTACAGATTGTTAGGGAGAGGTTTCCAAAGAGGGGACTAGGTGTGGGTGGATGATTTGTATATGGGAACCATATGCATGGTTGGCTATGATTTCTCGAGAGTTGCATGTAAGTTTTTTGTATGGAGTGGTTGTTGTTTATGGGTTCAGTAAAGGGCTTTGAGGTGCATTTTCCCATATAACCATGGACTACTATTGGAAGGATGTGCGATTAGTACAGCCATCTGCAACATAGGTTTATCAAGGGATCATTTTCATTCCATGGATTATTAAACTAGTATGGGGTCTATTGACCAATGTTCTTCCAGTTGCGGGGTATCAGCGTCACCCCTATTTCATCTTTGCAGGTGTTGTTGTTCTCTTGAAATTTTACTTTGTGGACATATTCTTCTATGTTTTTTTGTATAACTTGGTATTTCATATGAAAAGCTGGTTTCAATATGTGTTATGAATTTTGTTGTTTGGTTTCAATATGTGTTCTAAATTTTGGAATGGTTACCTTTTGAATTCATAAATGCTGTTATAGCGTATTTCACCATGCTAGGTGAATCACACTTTGTATGGCCTTCCCCTGTCCCGCTGCAGACTGTTTGGACCCCATGGACCACATTTTATCCTTTGATGTTACCTTGATCATCCCTAAAACCATATAAAAGATGATATACACGGCTTTTACCCCGATAACCGCGTACATATGCGGATATATCCCCATAACCGCGTACATCGGGATGTGTACATAAATCCAAATCCTTTTGGAGTTTTCCTTGACTTGGATCTGACTCATTCGACTCCTGGCCTTCCATATGCCTTGAGATCGCTCGGATTTGACCCTTCAGTATCCCATATGAAGCTATATAAGGAACCCCTTGGTACATTGAAGAAAGGGGAGAGAGATTGAAGCAAAGAAACTATAGTCCATTGTTGCCAGGATTTATG
>LPNX010327619.1:82598-111472 GCA_001517045.1 Pseudotsuga menziesii | reverse complement strand
GTTGTGTTCTTCCCAAGCTTGCCTTGTACTAGTGAGCTTGCTATCGAGAGATGGAGGATTGAGGTGGTGGAGGCCCAAGTGGGGGATTCAGTTTCTCTGATTCACAGATGTGCCGTCAGAGGTTGTATCTATCTTGTAATCTCTGATTTATATTAATAAGAAACATCTTTTCTTGTCCAATGATGTGTATTTGATTTAATATTGTATCCATTGGAATGTATCAAATGCTTTTACATTATTGATGTTATATATGCTAGAATAGTTCTAACACCATGATATAGTATGCTTGTATTGTTCACTTGTTGTTGAGGCAGGATTATATCAATTCAAGCTCGAAGTTGAAAGCTCAACGGGGATCCACTTCAGCCTTCTGGAATAAGGTACGAGGTCCGATCCTTTAGTGTTAGACATTTTATTTCTATTGCATATTGGGAAAGATGGTGTTCTGGAGTCAAGTCTGTCTGTTGTGGTACCCCAAGCCATAGGAATTTCTCTCCGTAACAGAATTGGCGACTCTGCTGGGGATTTCCTAGTTGTCCTTTGGGGGTGATTTTCTTGGCATTCAATGTATTTGAATTTCTCTTTCTCTCTTGTTTCTGTGTCGGGACTGGGGGCATGTATGCCTGGTAGAGTCTGATTGGAGTAAAGTCTGTCTCAGTTTTCCTGTTTGCCTTGTTTTATGCACCTTTTCTTCCTGTATGCGGGTTTTGAATTTACAGTAGCGTATACACGTGGTTTCCTCTGGGATTTCCACGTATACACGCGGTTTTACTGCAAACAGTCGCGTATACCCTGGTTTTTACCTTTCTGTGGAAGATAGTGGGTTGCTAGGTGAATGCTGTTAGTTGCTGAGTCTCCTTTGGCACTGCCTGAGTCTGTTTTGACCTCTGTTTCTGACTGGAAACGTTTTTTTTTTAGCCTAATTTTTTTTTTAGGAAAGTTCTTGTCATGGCATTCTTGGTTTTTTGTTTTGGAGATTAGTGCATTAGGGTTCTTTTACCTTAGTCTTTTGCTTGGATGCTGTTTATGTGTGCTTGTAGAGTCTGAGGGTGGTAGAATCATTCTTTTGCTTTTTGGCATCTCTTATATTCAAAAAATACAAAAATATTTGCTTATCATTATGCATTGCACTATGCACTTTGCATTGTACTTGCACTAGTTCTAGTTTTGCTTTGGAGTACTAGTTAGGAATTCATATAGGAAAAGTTGCATTGCATTTGAACAAAAATTGTGCATTCATGTAGTACGCATACCCTGTTTACATGGACACAATGCATTTGCATTGATTGTTACAGTGTGCATTTTACTTCTTATTGCGTCATAACACCACTAGTTGCATGACCATATCCTATTTTTGAGTAATAAAGCCAAACTAAAATCAACGCTAATTAAAATGAATTACACTCTTTTCTTTTATAGGGTGCACCAACAAGCTTAGGTTTTAGGATCTTGGAATAGTTCATTGTGAGTTAATTCTCCAAGATCACTAAACAACAACAATTAGGTGTCTGTCCAGGGAGTGTGTGAAATCCTTGGTATAACCGGCGTTCTCAGGAAGCTCCTCTCAAAAGGGAGTCAAGCACTAGGCAGTGTGAGCGGTTGTCTGATTGGGATAACCCCTGGTCGATAACTGTGTAGCATCGGCGATATAGCCAGGATTGTATTCATATATGGGGGCTCTTTCGGGAGTTTTGGGCTTTGCTACCCTGCCCATACGGTCAATCCCTCCTGTGACTGTCTTCCTGAGCATTGATTACATTGAGGTGACCTTAGTGACCTTACCTAGGATATCGAGGGGGTACGTGTAAAGGTTATTTTGCATGTGTCTCGACCAGGTTGGGGTCGGACAGCACAGTCGCTATATGCGTTGAAGCTGAGGGCCATAATAATTGGTTTTGAACCTCCGCTTGTGGTGACAAGGGCCTCTCAAGCCTCTCCTAGGCGATACATACCGGCCACATTCGGGAGCTCACTTATCCAGCCCTTGTTTGCTTGCTTTTGGCTTTAAATTTTTAGTGATTGCTCTGTGCACACTAGCTGGCTTAGGGTTTACATAGATAGAGAGTCTTTGCTATTTCTTGAGTCATTGTGGATCCGAGTGCGGTTCCGCGCCGTTCTCATCGGTTAAGAGGCCTTCCGCCTTCTAATTCTCCTCCTCCTTTGGGAGAGAGACCTAGGCGGACTATATCACACACTGATTCACACACCATGGAGGATCATTTAGAGACTATTCCTGAGCCACCTCCTCCCGTTCGTATTGACGATGGGGAGCTTACTCCTACATACGATCATTCACCTGACCTAGTTGAGTTTGGTCCCGTGATTTCCCAAATAGGATCTTTCCATGATAGACCTACTCACCCTAGGGCTGATTCCCCGTTGCCACATTACCGGTATGGAATGTCGAAAGATGCTGAGACTCACTTTGAACCTGCCAGTACTAGTTATGGTGGTTATGTTACGACTGGTTTTCCTGAGCAAGATTTGACATTTCATGTTGAATCTGATTCTGAGCCTAGCACTATGCCTGGGGGAATTCCCATTCCTTACCTTGCTGAGAGGTTTGGAAGTACTAGCCACATTGCACCTTCCATCCCAGCGGTGGAAGCGATCCCTCATATCCCTCCTGGGTCTAGAGTTAATGATCCCATTAGGATACTAGGTCCTAGACGAGTGACGATAGGTATGAGTACATATCTTATTACTGAGCTTCCTTCGTCCTTGGTTCCAAGTTCTTCAAATGTACATCCTCCACCTTCTTCACATGGTCCTTCGAGTCGACATATGGCTACGAGTCAAGTTCGTACTGCCGTCACTAGACCGAGTATGTCTCGAGTTCATATACCACCTGTTGCGTCGGGAGGCTATATTCACCCGTCTAGTGGTCAGATTGTCACGTCGGGGGCATATATACCTTCTTCTGGCATGTATGTTCCCCCTTCCACAGCTTATCGTCCTACCTATGGAGTCTCCCATGGGACATCGCATGCGATGGCCTATGGACCTTATTATGCGACGCAATATGGATAGGTTACTTCACCTTACAGAGGTGGGTATCAACAACCTGCTTACTCTCCTAACTATGGCTTTGTAGCTCCTACTAGCCAAGGTCCACCTTATTATGGTACTTCCACGCCACCCTATATGGGTCAGACAGGAGGAGGACACTATGGTCAAGGCCATGGTGGTGCCCAAACCTATGTGAATCAGGGAGCGGTCCCACGACCTCATCATGCTAAGCTCCCTTTCCTCGCAACACTCAACCTTCCTGACTTATTGAGACTCACGAACGATCCTGTTGCTCATGACCCATCTTGGCTGGCTGTCCCTACAAAGCTTCCTTTGGATATACCTAAATTCGAAGGCAAACCGGGTGAGGATCCGAGCGAACACGTTACCACGTTTCACCTTTGGTGCTCTTCGAACCCATTACATCAGGACTCAGTCTGCTTGCGACTATTTCAACGCACCCTCACAGGGCCTGTTGCGAAATGGTATATAGAGCTACCAAAGGGAGCCTTTACCTTGTTCGACGATCTAGCGATGACTTTCCTTAATCACTTCCAGCTACCAGTACGGTATGATGTTGGTACTGAACTCTTGTCGACATTTCGGCAAGATAAAGCCACCCATATTTCTGATCATATTCAGGAGTGGCGTAGACGGAAGAGATTAATCAAAGCCTTTATACCGCCGGAGTTCCTCCTTGAGTGGTTCCTCAAGTATTTATTTCCATATATCATGAAGGATGTTTCCACATCCGGAGTGCAGAATGAGGAACAGGCCATCTTTAGGGCGCAGGAATTGGACTTGATTTATGCTCAGTCCGGTTTGTTATGCGAGATTATTCCTAACGCTCCTCGTTCTAGTTTCGATCCAAAGGTCAAACCTGGACCACATGCCGATGGCATCATGGGTTGTGCAAGTGCCAAACCGGTAGATTCGGTTGCAAAACAAGTTAGTCAATTGTCGCTCAACCAATCTGCTTCGGGACAAGCTACGGCTTCGTCTCAACCCGCCCAAACGGTGAGTGTACTTTCTGTGCAATCATCGGACCAGAAGGGTAACCAGTAGTCCGGACGGAATAAGAAAAAGGGCAAGAATAATAATCGAAAGGGTGGGAATAAAAATGAGAATGCTATGAATAATGGCAAGAACGGTCAAAATGCTGGGGGGGACAAGCAAGTGAAGCGTAAAGTTAAGTTTCCTTGTAAGCTATGTAAGGAGGATCATCTCACTTACTTGTGCCCTCGTATCGATGAAGCTTCGAGGCTGTTAGCACAAGGCCCAGCTGTGCTAACGAACCCTTTACCGCATAACCAGAACATGAACTCGAAGTCCCAGGAGCAATCTAGTACGAATGATCCACCTGAGACTAGTGCTCGTGGGTGCATTAACATGGTCGGTGCCGCTAAGATTGTGACTCATGCGAAAGATGATGGATCGTCACAACCCAGCCCAGGCAAGGAGCCTGATCCACCAGGAACTCCTTTGCGCATTGAGAAACCGGCCGATAAACCGGTGGATAAACCTAAAGCTATGCCTCGCATTCCTAAGGGGGTACTTAAGCGCTCAGGGCATAATCCAAATGCTCGAGCCACCCAGAATTATTCTGTTGTGGAGGACTTGGGCCATACTCCTTGTGCGATGTCTGCATTGGAGGTGCTTCAGACTTGTCTGTCGCAAAGGAAGGCTTCGCTTTCTGCTCTGGGTGTGAATGGCGATGATTCTTCCACAATGATCAAATTTGAAACCGCAGGACATCATCCTCGCTTGCCCTACTATGTGTCGCTTTTGGTACATGTAGAATGTCTTAATATGATCATCAAGCGCACTGTAATTGACGAGGGCACTGCTGCCTCGGTGATGTCTTTGTCTTGTTGGAAGGGTCTTGGTTCTCCTGAGATGTCAAAATCCGGGACTATGTTAACTGCTTTTGATGGGAGATATTTTAGGCCGCATGGCATCCTTCCCTCTCTTAAGGTCCGTTTGGGGGGGAAGATCGTTGCGATAGCAGTCGAAGTGGTTGATGCGCCACTCGACTACAATCTCTTGCTGGGTCAGAATTGGATGTACAGTATGCAAGCCGTTGCATCTTCCTTGTTCCATGTTGTTTGCTTTCCTCATAATGGGAAGATTGTAACGATCGATCAGATGTCATTCAAGCATTCCCCTGTTACTGCAACTTCGAGCGCTTCGGTGTCGATCATTGAACACTCTCAGCCGGCAACTGGGAGTGTGGGTGTAGGTATGTATCCCTCCCTTATGGGGAGTTTTAGTTGTCCTGCGCACCGGTCCTCATGATAGGATCTAGTTTTGGTAAGGCTTCGTCCTCTACGACCTCGGTGTCTTTTCGCACGACTCATATGGGAGATCCTTGGGTTCTTCCTACACCGAGTACCTCTAGTCAGCCTGCCGAAACCAACGTGCCGCTCCTTGCAACCATGATTGCTTATCAAGCCAATCTTCCGAGTGTTGCGGAGCCTTGTTCTTCCTCTTCCCGGACAGAGGAGGAAGACCCCTATGTGCTGCCGGCATGGGCAGTACAGTCTTCTCATGCCCACGACTTCCTGGATACGGTTTTCCCTTCCGATGAAGCGATCATCGAGGCTATGTTGGGTGTTGAGCCGCCTTGGGAGGAACTTCATCATAGATCATATTTCCTTCCACCGCTCGATCGTTTGGAGCATGAGGATTACAGGGAGATTCTTAGTTAGAGACTTGGTAGCCCCATGGTTCCATTAAGCTCTCCTGGTCAGATGGCTGATGGAAACATGGCGAACATATCGTCCACTATTGCTATCAATATCTCTCGAAATCCTGGCACCATTGAGAATGTATATCTTGGAGCAAAATGTTCCCAAGCAGAGATTGTTGAGTATACTGAGCTATTTAAAGAGTTTCATGACGTTTTTGCTTGGTCTTATGATGAGATGCCAGGTATCGACCCTCGGATTGTCGAACATGAAATTAAAACTTACCCCAACGCGAAGCCTGTTCGACAGCGTTTACGCGCCGTGAATCCTAGAAAAGCACCCGCCATTAAGGTAGAGATAGAGAAACTATTGAAAGCCGGTTTCATCTATCCCGTTCCCTTGACGGAGTGGGTTTCAAACCCCGTTCCGGTAGATAAGAAGCAGGGAGCGATCCGAATATGCACTGATTTCCGCGATTTAAATCGTGCCTGTCCTAAGGATAACTTCCCCACACCATTTATAGATCAAATTTTGGATGAGTGTGCGGGTAGCGAGGTGTTCTCCTTTATGGACGACTTTTCCGGGTATAATCAGATTCAGATAAAACTTGAGGATCAACACAAGACTGCATTTATTTGTCCTTGGGGAACGTTTGCATATCGGAAAATGCCTTTTGGCCTTAAAAACGCCGGAGCTACGTTTCAGCGGGCGATGACCTTGATTTTTCATGATCTCAAGTCCATTATTGAAGTATTTTTGGATGATCTCGCTCCTCATTCTCGTATGAGAATGCGTCATCCCTATCAATTGAGATTAGTGTTTGAAAGATGTCGGCATTATTCTGTTCGATTAAACCCTCATAAGTGCATCTTTTGCGTAAAGTCGGGTCATTTACTAGGGTTCATCATTTCTAGAGAGGGGATAAGAGTCGATCCCTTAAAGGTTGAGGCAATACTTCAGTTGTCTCCCCTGAAGAACATTCGTCATCTTCAGTGTTTGCAAGGCATGGTAAACTTCTTACAAATATTTGTGGTCAATTTTTCCAATTTGACTAGAGGCTTCATGCGTCTCTTGAAGAAGGATACTCCCTTTGTATGGGATGAGCGAGCCCAGGAGTCCTTCGATGCACTTAAGTGAGCTCTAGCATCGGCCTCGGTGATTAGTCCTCCGGATTATAGCTGTGATTTCCTATTATATGTGGCCGCGTCTTTAGAGATGATTGGTATGGTATTGGTTCAGGAGGATGAGGAGCTTCAGGAGCATGTCATTTATTATCTGAGCCGAAACCTTATTGACGCAGAGATTCGTTACTCTCATGTCAAGAAGCTTGCCTGGCGACCATACATGCCATTCAGCGTTTGAGACATTATATTCTCCTTTGCAAAACCTTGGTAGTGGCCCATGTCAATCCATGTCAATTCGTCCTCACACGTAGGATGATTGGGGGAAAATACAATAAATGGATTTTCATTCTACAAGAATTCGATCTCGAATTTGTTTCGGCAAACTTGAAGAAGTCGTTAATTTTTGCAGAGCTTATATCAGATTTTCCGGGTGAGGCTGAGGAGGAGGTTTGTGAGGATGTGTTGGTTGATGAGCATATCTTCTTAATCTCAACATATGACCCATGGTACAGAGATATCATAGTATATCTGCAAACACAGAGGACCCCTACTCACTTCTCATGAGATGAGCGACGTCGATTACACCACATCTCTAAGAACTACCTTATAGTGGATAATACTTTATACCGCTGTGGGGTAGATTACATTCTACGACATTGTTTAACTCACGAGGAAGCTGAGGTTGTGCTGAATGATTGCCACGGTGGGGCGTGTGGTGGTCATTTATCTGGGCTTTCTACAGCTCAAAAGATTTTGAGAGCGGGTTATTTCTGGTCGTCGATCTTTAAAGATTGTGTTGATGCGGTCAAGAGGTGTCACCCTTGCCAGGCGTTCACACAAAATATGCACTCAAAGCTTGCCCCTTTACATCCTATTATCACCGCCGGTCCCTTCACCAAGTGGGGGTTGGATTTTATGGATTGCAACCCAGCTTCGGCTGGGGGGCACCATCATATTATTGTGGCTATGGATTATTTCATGAAATGGGCTGAGGAAATGCCTACAGTAAAATCCGATGGTGAGACAGCCGCTCATTTTGTATTCAACCAAATCATTACTCGGTTTAGGATTCTGAAAGAGCTAGTCACTAACCATGGCTTGCACTTTCAGAACCGTATGATGGAAGAGTTGGCCTCCAAGTTAGGGTATAAGCAAGAGCACTCCTCTTCTTATTACCCCCAAGCGAATGGACAGGTTGAAGCAGTGAATAAATCACTTAAGTCCATTCTCCAACGAACCATCACACAAAGCAAGATGAACTGGCACATTATGTTATATCCTGCTTTGTGGGCATATCGAACCGCGGTTAAGACTGCCACTGGTTTTTCTCCATATCAGCTTGTGCATGGAGTGGAGTCGATATTGCCGGTTGAATGCGAAATCCCTTCGTTGAAGCTAGCTGTGGAACTCTTACCAGACACTTCACCTTTGGGGGAGCGTTTGGTCTACCTCGAGAAACTTGATGAGCAGTGTCGAGATGCCTTGGTGGCTCTAGAGGTTAATAAACGTCGTGTTAAGGTCCAGTATGATAAGTTTGTCTGCCCAAGGGTGTTTAGTGAAGGAGACTTGGTCCTTTTGTGGGATCAATCGAAAGAACCCTTGGGGGAAGGGAAGTTTAATCCTATGTGGCGTGGTACTTATGTGGTTAAGCGTGTCTTAGAGAAGGGTGCCTATGAGTTATTCGACTACGAAGGTACAGCTTTGGAGGAGCCTCGAAATGGGCTCTATCTTAAAAATTACTATGCATGATCTTTAGCCAAGGCTGTTGGTTGTATATTATTGTACAACTTTGCATAGTTAGGTCTTTTTCTTATCGTGATCGGGTTTGTGATTAGTTTCCGTTTCTTTTGGCAGATGTCAAGGGAATATTCCATCTACATAGGATTCGTGGATGGTGCAAGCCGTCACACTCAACACTCAGCCTCTGCTGCTTGGGTGATTTATACTCCTATGGGTCAGGTACTGTCTTCAGGAGGTGTCTGTCTATGGCCATCTTCCAACAATGTTGCTAAATATAGCACCGTTATTGAGCTCCTACGCGATGCCATCTCACATGGCATTCCATCCCTTGAGGTACGTCTTGATTCAGAGTTAGTAGTGTCACAGCTAAATGGTTTGTACCATGTTAGAGATTCGACGTTATTGAGAAGATTCTTACGTGTGAGATTGCTAGAACGACAATTTGAGAGTATAACATATATATACATTCCAAGAAATGATAATCAAGTTGCTGACTCATATGCTAACTACGTGTTAGATTGGCATTTGTCTCATTCATAATAAATTAATCATAAACAATTCTTACACATGTAAATAAATAAACCGATCACCATAAAAAAAATTTATATATATAAAAAATGTGGTAATACATAGTGTCATATACAAAAGTGGAGCTGTCAAAGCTTCCATATAATACATGGCCGTACAAAAATGCATATACACTCCCAGGCATCTAATCCTGCGGAGGATGGTTGTGATCATGATACGTCACTACGGCTCTAGCTAGCCGCCGGAATAAATGCACCCATGCACGTGGCACACCCACCACCTGTCGCTGCATAGCCTCGGGCAAGTCCTCGACTTGCGCCATGGGAACCCTATGAGTCAACCGGACGAAGTTGGTATGGATGTTTTGGAGCGTCTACTCCACATCCACACCTGTGATGTCATCCCCTCTTCCCCTCCGTCTATGACATGGGAAGCCCTCCAGTTGTCGTGGCCCAACATCTCCACATGAATGGTAGATGTCACTATGTGTTCTCACCCAAAAACATGTCTTTTTGATTTCACATAATCAAGAAAACACAAAAAATTAAATAATTCAAAAATTTAAAAAGAGTGAGAGTCGAGATTCGGTATCTATCTCTCTATATGCCGCTCCTGGTGGTAATGGCATGTCCAGATCCCCCCGAAAATCTATCCCTCCATAGGGGTAGTCATCTATGGCAACAATCTGTCGTCGCCACCACGGAAAGAACTCAGCTGGATACGGGTTGGCCACCCTACCACCCTCCAGTCTGCGCATCGCATCTGTCCAACGCCGTTGGGCCAGATCTCGAACCCCATGGAGAGGAACATCCACTCTAGGGATCAATCCTGGTACACGCTCGAAGAAGAATGTACTCAAAATGATCCTAAACCCGAAGTTTCGTATCCTGCCTGCCTTACACTCGCTGAGCTGGTGTTTCATATTGCCCAGTAGTGTAGTGCTCCAGTCATAGACGGTCGGTCTCATACACTCCACCGCATAGAACATCAGTGGCCGCGAGGCCTGGTGGAGTGAGGCTAGGCCTGCTATCCTGTCCAGCGTCAGTAGTATGGCCTTTAGGCCCAGTACCTGTATAGCGTTGATGGGGATTTGAATCCCCACCTTCTCTGCTTCTGGGTAGCAGTATATAGCTACATACTCATCGATAGTAAGCCCGCCGCCTGGCCCACCCCTGGAACGAAGGTTCACCACCTCCCCCTGTCTCGATAGACCTGTAATGAAGTATATGTCTTCCACATCAATGGTGAGAGACATCCCATCTATCCTGAAAGACTCTGAGTCTGGATCCCAATAATCCACTAGCATCTCTAGAAGTCATGGTTTGGCTCTCAAACCACCCAAACACCAGAACTTATAGAGTCCACATGCTCGGAGAGCTTGTTGTGCCCTGACATCAGCCCTTACAGCTTCCTCTACTTCACCGTGCTCACGCTCTCTCCATTCTAGCACCATCCTACATGAGAAACCACCAAATTGTCCATTACATTCCTTGAAATCCATTTGCACGGCATCATACGTGGGTCCTGGTCCCTTTTCCGTGTATAGCCAGCCCTATACACGGAAAAAGCCTCGATAACCGTGTGGGTCGTGCCACTCATGTAGAGTTGGCCTTTATACCTCATTTGACCATGAAAACTTGAAAAAATTATATGGAAATGCAAGCTGAGAGTATGAGTAACTACCTAGAAGAAGCGGTTGTGAATTCCACCGGCTAGATCTCCTGGAATTTGCAGTTGAATATCAGAGGTCCAATGGGTAAAAGTTTCAAATGATTTCTATTTCTTACTATTTATAGAAAATCTTTCAAATATTTGAAATTTTTTACCCCCTTTTTATATAGTTTTGACCGTTTCTAACCATTTTGGACCGTTTCTGACCCAATTTGTGATGTAGAAGACCATTTTCAGTGTCGTTTCAACCATTGGATTGACCCGTTCGTACTATTCACAAGTATAATGTCTACACTGGCATATAGGTTAGGTTCACCACCATTTTCATTTTGCATGACCTTATGACCATGTCACCATGACCTTAGGTACGAACCCACTCTATTATGTCACGGAACCTTCTTGCTGCTATAGAAGTGGCATGATACAAGCGGTAGAGCTTTCCCTTACATGGGTACCCTAGTTAGTGCCTTATTTGCATTTGGTGCCCATGCCAATGTTTCCTCCTTTAGGGTGTGGGAGTCTGTTGTATAGTACCGCCATGACATTTCGCAAGAGCCTCATACTCCTCTTGATCTTATGCTGGCCTATTTCCCTCCGGACTCCCCTTATGTCAAGTTGTGAATGCATTATCATGAGTTTTGCCTACCTTATTGAGCTTTGCGCCGGCTCCCCTAACATTGCGTTTCAGCCATATAGCCCGAGCTTGTCTCATGTCTAGCCATGCAGAGCCATCTTTTATATCCTTCACAGCTTGATTTCCATTTTTACCGGGAGGGGATTTTCCCCCGAGTGTCGATATCCTACACATGTTTCCTTGCATTGAGCAGAGGTATGTTCCACTACTTGGAACTATTTTTTTTGCCCCGATGACACTCGTCTCCTCCTAGTTTGTAACTATAAAGCTAGTTTATTCTTTTTTCAAGCTTTTCAAATAACTGAAAAAGTCCAAAAAAAAATCAAAAAACCAAAAAGCCGGACAAGGAAAGATGTTATCTTTTGGCAGCTGTCGAGTCGTGTCTCCTTCGAACAGAGCACTGTATATCACATCCATTGGTTGGGTTATAGTTTGACTTTAGGAGCTGTACTCGTTTATCTGAGTTTATCTCCACCGACTGGTTAAGCTTCCAGTCCCTATGGAGTCTCTGTTGATGCCTCCTGTGTCACATAGATGTCCCAGTTTGCATATCGAGTCTATGCTTCCTTCATTCAGTCACCATACACCGTTATGCTCTTGTTCGAAGGAAGTTGAAACCTGTGTCGGCCATTCCTCAGTTATCTTGACTTTGCATGTCGGCCATTCCCGGTATAGTTACTGGTTCGTGCACCTTATGATCGAGTTCTTCCACATTAGACAGCCTTGCTGAGTACCTCGTGTTGGATGATGGGGGATGCCTTAATGCCCTCCTTCCAGCGGATTTCATCCCATCGACTTCAGATCATCTATTCTGGGATTGGAGTCTAGAGTCCTTTTGAGTGCCTTGAGACTTGCAGTCATCAGTGGCAGGTTCTCTCACCATCAACAGTTTCTTGGGAATACATCAATGTCCCCTGATCGATGGATTCTCCCAAGTGTTTGAACTCAACACATCTATTCACACTTGTTAGTTTGCACTCTAGTACCTTGATTCCCATTTTCATTATTGGTGGGTAATCTCGCGTCTGTTAACGGTATACATCAATGACCGGTAATCAGACGATGGACTACTATGTTCGACCTCGACACCTCTATTCGCATAGTAGGACATGTACTCGTAGCGGTTTGTGTAGAAGACTTTCCAGACTGGCGGCATCATCCATATGCTACCTCCTTGATCGTGCCAGTGTTCATGAGATTTCAGCTCTCGTGACTTGATACCAGTGTATGTCAGATATTTCCAGCCTATGGAGATCTTGATCTATTGTATATCTTCAGCCATTATGGAGATTCTGATCTATGTATATTGTACGTGGCAATGACCACATATGTGATATCATGTATTATGCCTATTCATGGCCATTGTACTCTTATGTATCTGGGACTGCTATATGTACTTGCAGTTATATGTAGAGTTGTATCATGGTGCTATGCTGATTGGGTGGCTGGTCTTCCATTTGGGTACCTTCATCACTCCACTTCTGGGATGGACTTATAATGTATTTCGGCCATTGTATGACCCCTCTGACCTCACACATTAGGGGGCATTTGTTATAGCGTATTTCACCACGCTAGGAGAATCACACTTTGTATGGCCTTCCCCTATCCCGCTGCAGACTCTTTGGACCCCATGGACCACATTTTATCCTTTGATGTTACCTTGATCATCCCTAAAACCATATAAAAGATGATATACGCGGATTTTACCCCGATAACCGCGTACATACGCGGATATATCCCCGATAACCGTGTACATCGAGATGTGTACATAAATCCAAATCCTTTTGGAGTTTTCCTTGACTTGGATCCGACTCATTCGACTCCTGGCCTTCCATATGCCTTGAGATCACTCAGATTCGACCCTTCAGTATCCCATATGAAGCTATATAAGGAACCCCTTGGTACATTGAAGAAAGGGGAGAGAGATTGAAGCAAAGAAACTATAGTCCATTGTTGCCAGGATTTATACTTGAGTCTGCATCCCTTTGTCCCTTGGAGCACTGTTGTGTTCTTCCCAAGCTTGCCTTGTACTAGTGAGCTTGCTATCGAGAGATGGAGGATTGAGGTGGTGGAGGCCCAAGTGGGGGATTCAGTTTCTCCGATTCACAGACGTGCCGTCAGAGGTTGTATCTATCTTGTAATATCTTATTTATATTAATAAGAAACATCTTTTCTTGTCCAATGATGTGTATTTGATTTAATATTGTATCCATTGGAATGTATCAAATGCTTTTACATTATTGATGTTATATATGCTAGAATAGTTCTAACACCATGATATAGTATGCTTGTATTGTTCACTTGTTGTTGAGGCAGGATTATATCAATTCAAGCTCGAAGTTGAAAGCTCAACGGGGATCTACTTCAGCCTTCCGGAATAAGGTACGAGGTCCGATCCTTTAGTGTTAGACATTTTATTTCTATTGCATATTGGGAAAGATGGTGTTCTGGATTCAAGTCTGTTTGTTTTGGTACCCCAAGCCATAGGAATTTATCTCCGTAACAAATGCATAATGAGTTTTGTAACGTAAATAGAGATTGTGATGTCCAATTATAGTGGCTAAATGTTAAGCTTTAATAGAAATTCCATACTCATTAATAAGAACAAACTTTCAAAAGTCTATGCTCTAATCATGTGCCAGAAAGTGACATAATTAATGCTAACTTGTTGATATTTCTATCCTAATAATTTTTCCAAACTTGATCTTTCAATCTTAATAATTTTCTTTTTCACTGACATCTTTATTCTTTATTTTACCTTGATGGTTAAGATAGTTTTTTAATTTTTCTCCCTTATGGTTGACCATATCAACTCATAGTATAGATGTTGGATTTGATGATGAATGTGACAATCAAGAGGAGTGCTCTACAACACAATACCATTTTATGTGGTTTTTTTGTGGTAGGTGCATGCCATATAGACATTTCAAATGGAAATATTCAACCATCTTCTAGTATGAGTTGTTGGAACCCATACTAAACCTTTTCAACCTGCTTATGACCTAGGCCCCCAAAAATATAGACCCGAGTTGTTTATAAAAATTTTCCCTTTCTAGTTTGATTTTTATCTTGACCGAGTTGTTTGTAAACATTTTCCCTTTCTAGTTTGATTTTTATCCTGGCAAGTCACAAGTTGCTTGCATATCTCTCTCTGTGCAAGTATGGGTCTATTTGATTTTCCTTTCTCTGTAATGTTCCATGGAATTAAACCCTTTCTTCTAGATTGAGTGTGGATCAAATTCACTAGATGGAAGCCTATAGGACTCCAGCCGTAACATGGTGATAAGTTCAGCTTTTATGTTGTGAACATTTATATATCTAGTATTGATTTGTTGGACTTGAAAAATGGCTATCTTTATTCCTTTTATATTATTTTGGAATTTGCATTAAGTGTTTAAAACATTATTTTACTTTACTCTGAACTCACCACTATTTCAGGTTGCATGTTATGCTATTTCTAACTTAGGGTTTTTTTCCTTTGTATAAAAAAATTGCAAGTGCCTCTTTACTATTCTCTTCATGCCTACTTGGAAGTTATATTTCTTCATCCTTGAATGAAAATATATGTACAAGGATCAGTAGTATGCAGTCTACCACTTTGTTATTCCTTGAGTAAACAGTGGTATCTGAGTCTCATATATTCTTGCTTGTAGTTTTACATGTTGTTTGATGGGATACTGACATCAAGAATATCCACAAGTTAAAATTTGTCCACTTGCAAAATCACTAAATAAGACCAGGTTTGTAATGGATGTACTCTTGGAAAAAACTGTGGAGTTAAATTTAGGGAGAAGTCAAGAGGAAAGGGAACATGGGAATTATGGCATATTTTTGTATTGGCATGGGCCTCTTATAGAGGTCAAAATAATCTTTTGATATATTGTTAACAAGTCATTGTTTATTGGAACTTTTGTTTGGTGTGTTTACGATACTCTTCGATTTTTTTGCCTATAGATTTAAAGATTATGAATATTGGAAATCTTCAAATAAGCATGAGTGGAAGCATTTGCTTGGCACATGCACAATAAATAAACATGCAGTTTTCCAATTGAGATGCTTAGAACATGCCTAGAATTTTACATTTTGAATAAATTTTTGTGTCTGGGTATCCAACTTCTTTATTGGGCTTCATGTATAGTTTTTAGCATAATTACTATCCTTCCCTCTTCGACACTAATTAAAGTTCGGAGGATGCACATATAAAATTGAGAGAAGTGTATAGTTTTTAGCATAATTACTATCCTTCCCTCTTCAACATTGATTAAAGTTCAGAGGATGCACATATAAAATTGAGAGAAGCTAGGGCTACTAGACGTTATTATTTGATAGGTTCATTTATGCTATAAAAGAGGCGCATATGCTTTAAAAGGTTGAAATGACCTTTAATTTAAATACCTAACTTGACCCTTCCACTTCCGAACACAACTATTCAACTTCACAGCTCATATTTCTACTTGTCAAGCTACAAATAAATTACATCATTTTCGTATGATAAAGCTTATTTTACCATTATATCTTTGTTCCTAACAAATCCCTTTTATTGTCACCATGACTTGTACATGTTATCACCTTCCTGGGTACACAATCTCAATTTTCCCTTCGAAGTAGAAGGGTTAACTAACAATCACAACACTTGAACTTCTTGCTTCCAAATCAAATGTATCTCCTACCAAAAAACTATCTATTCCTTGTACTTTCCAGCAATGTATCTAGAACAAGGAATCCAATAGTCATCTCCTACACATATCCTCATGTTGAAGGCAACATCCACCTAGGAAATATTTTCTTATATTACCTTATTTTCCTTGGTCATTTGTGGACATTAATAAAATTATTTTATCTAATCTTAGGACATTCTATATACTATCTCTTAAACAGTAATGACATAATCCATTCATATGTGACAGACAGTTGGTTTAGATATTTTATTTTCTTCAGATTAATTTTAAAAGCACACAATTAATTCCTCTTTTTCGTTTCCTCATACCAATTACAAGCACACTTTAGGATATTTATTATCAACATCTCTTTACCCAAGATTGCTAGGACACAAACCCAACTAGCACACTAATAACTCCTAAAAAATTGCAACATATAAATGTGCTTTACCATGACAATTCCAAAATGGGTGAACATCTCCAAGAACCCCCATAATGGTTTTTTTTGACAAGTCCTTTCAGTTTTGTTATGATCGAGTTCCTAGTGTCTTCTACAATCCCTTGAACATATGCTTCCCGGCACAAGTTTCTAACAAATCACCTAGTATTGACAGATTCCCTTTCATTGGTCTAAGTTATGAGATTGTACCCTTTGTTGGGTAGCTTAACACAATGATTTGTCGACTATTGCATGTGAGCAAGCTCCTGTGGTGTCATTCCTTGGACAGTGTAGAGGTCTAGAAATCTCTTAGATACATGGTGCTTCTTTAAAGTGTTTTTGGTTCTCCAATGACTTGCATGATTCTATGTCCATCTAATTTCTTACTATTGTTGATCCAAAAACAACTTGGCCCTTATACTCTTTCCAACAACACTTCCCATGTCTACTACAATACTCACACTGAGATACGTGACTGTTATGTTCTTTTGGACTGTTCAATGGGGAGCTACTGTCCTTTTGAAAAAATACCTTTACTTGGCCTTATATTGGTCTGAGAAAATCAGGATCAACTCAGATTGGTGGCAATTGATTGCATTTATTGCTTATTACAATAGACATAAGTTCCTCACTCAATAATTCTTTGCAAACCAAGCAAGATTCATATCCACCAGACTTCATGTAACTCACATCCATCTGAAGCCACAAGTCTCACAACTCAGAAAGATCACAAAGTAAACATCATACAAATTAATAAATTATACCCTCAATGTCAATGGCTAAGATTCTGACATTCAATGAACAAGGGTGGAAATATTCTAACAGAATACCTTTTTCAAATCCCAAAGACTATTCTGGCATGGTTGTGATGCAACTTGAAGAAAGTGAAGAGGAGAAGCAATATAAAACATCCAAAATTTTCATGTAGAGAGCAACTTATTCAAAATTACTAGAATGTTTCATTGATGCAGAGGTGTTTATATACATGCACAGTCCTTGTAGATAGATGCCACTGCACAAGAGTGTGCTTGCAATTTTTATGACTGCACTATTATAAACCTGTGACACATGCACAGTCCTTGTAGATAGATGCCACTGCACAAGAGTGTGCTTGCAATTTTTATGACTGCACTATTATAAACCTGTGACATTTTCATATTTGATACATACATTTAATTCCCATTTATTAAGGACACTCACACACATGCACCTTAGGATATTTAACACCTCATACATCACCTAAAACTACGATGAGTAGGACATAAACCCATCTATGATACACCCCTAACTAGTAACACATTGTGACATTTAAATGTGCTTAACCATGACCATATTAAAATAATCATTATCCCCAAGATGCACCTTATGGGCTACAATTCCAAATGACAAATCTCTAATAATATAATTAATTTATTCTCTATGAATAACATATAACATGTACTAAGCTTAAACTCCACATTAGTAGATGTTGTAATACGTTTATACCTATCACTATTTCACACATATGGCTTTGATTCCCATTGAATTGATTACAATGAGTACTATTATTCAAGCATTGTGTTAGCTTATAACTTCCATGGTATTAATCTTATAAATACCAGCATTACTAGTATATACTAAGCTTATACAAGCCCATATTAACCCTTTTCAATTAATTATGGTATTCCTTATATCACTATTACTAGTATTATTAAGCTCTCTATGTGTAATAAAAAGTTTGTGTTCATTATGTAGATACGTGTTACTTATGTAATCATATCAAGTTAGCTTAAAGCCCTATTCCATACAAATAAAACCTTGTTGAATATGAATCTATAAACAACATGATCTATCATTTCACATCAATAACATACCCTTCTATGTTTGAACTTTGTACGAGTCTCATTCTGGATAATCTTCTCTTTCCCTTGCTTTTGACATCGAGGGCCTTTTTTATCATCTTTATTTAGCAGCATCTACATTCTTTTCCGCTACGACAAAGGATGAAATTTAGTTTCTATTGACTGAGATGGTAATTTTGTAGTTTAAAACCCAGTGCTATATCTAGGGTGTAAATTCTTAGAAACAATGTTCTTGTAACTTCTTCACTACTTTGTTTATTATTCCAACTACTCTAAAATATCCACGTTAAACTCCTGTCCATTTATTGACTTAGTTCTATCATCTCAAATTTTCTGATTCAGTATTGACATGCCTCTCTCATCTCAAATTTCCCATTCTGTAAGTTAATCTTGTTGTAGTGTTGTTCAATATACTTTATTGTTCCCCACATATTATTCTAGAAAAACTTTCTTTTCCAAGTATACTTGCCCTCTTACTAAAACTTTCTTTGCCAAGTATACCTATCCTCTTTGTTTATTTGAATAGAAAACACACATCTTATGAAAGAAGGCTTGATTTCATTATACACCATTTACATTATTTCTGGGATAGTCTTTTCTAAGCTCTTTAGGATTGCTAAAGATGACATTTATGATAGCTACATTCACAATTTCCTACTGCTTAAAGATTTCTTTCTTGACAGCCCTTTATATGAGAAAGACATCATTATCATTGACACAAAGCATGTCATGTTCTAAACGCTAATCTCAATCATATCTTCAGGTCTAATATATAGAAGGCATACATTGAGATAACTACACAATACACTTTCTGACAGTCATATACCTTGAAAAGTTTTCTAATCATTGTCACAGTGATTCATATTGGTACATTGAATTCAAATCAAGATTCTAACTTGTTTATTGATGCATATGTTGTTGTCACTATCATTTGCAAGGGCATAGAAGAAACATATTTTTTTGATTGCTTGGAGCATACTAAAATCATCTGAAAGGTTTGTCATATTGATATGCATTCAACCATAAATATGATAACCATATCTAGATATTGACGTTAATGCATTTAGCCTTAAAGACAAGCATTGTCACCTATATTTGAATACATTTCAACCATAAATATGATAACCATATCTATATATTGACGTTAATGCATTTAGCCTTAAAGACACGCATTGTCACCTATATTTGAACACATTACTGGCATACACATTTGTATGTAGTTGTGTATATATTTACATATTTATTGATTATCTAATTCCTCTATTCTTTGGCAAGTGCAGGTTGCTTGTCACTTGTTTTGTTGGACCAAAGTAATGGCCTGTGCAAATTATTATGAGCGTGCTTTGAAAAATGGTGTTCTCAACATACAAAGATGTAATGAGCCCGGGATCATGACTTATATGCTTCCCCAAGAAGCTAGAAGTTCTAAGGTTTCTTTATTCAGTTAAAATGCTATTAAAAACAACCTAAAATTTCCTTTACTATTCAGATGGGGAAAACCAATGTTTTCCTCAGAGCGAGTCAAATGGCTAAATTAGATGTTAGAAAATCTGAGGTTTTGGGAAATTCAGCAAAACAATTTCAGTGCAAAGTTTGTTCCTATATTGCTAGAAAAGAATTTCTTGCTTTGCACAATGTTGTCATTGATCTTCAGGCCTTATGGAGAGGTATTTAATGTTTATGTATTTGTAGGTCTACTGGTTCTAAATGTTTATGCAATTTGAGTACACCTGCTATTTGTTGGAATTATTTCTTTTTGCTATGTTAAATATTGTGAAATTACTATGTACATTTTTCAGTTGTTTGTTTTCTCTTTTTAGCGAGCAGCAAAATTTATTGCTTAACATGTGTTGTTTGTAGGTAACCTTACTCGCAAGCTTTATAAAAACATGAGGAGGGAGATTGTTGCAGTGTGGATACAGAAGCACGTGCATATCTATAAAGCTCAAAAATATCAGAAGCATGTGCAGTGCGGATACAGAAGCACGTGCACAGATAGAAAGCTCAGAAAGCAGGCCATTGAGTATGAAGAACCTATTGTTGACGGTTTCAAGCTGCTAAGTATGGTTTTGAAGCTTCTGCGGGATCTAAGTATAGTTTAGCAGCCAAGTGCAAGTGGGATGGTTTAGCCATTGTAATATTTTGAAAAGTCATTTTTGTAGTGGAACATTTTCATGTAAAGTTATATGGAGATATTTATTGTAATACTTGACATTTCATATAATATAAATTGTTCGGTTTAAAACTTATATGGTTGTACTTTATATTTTTTATAGGTGTTGTAATTAATTAATTAATATGAAATTGCATAATTCATATGTGTATTAGATGATGGTAAATAATGTATGATTCTTTTTTTAATTTAAACATAATATCATATTAAAAAATTATATTGATTAATAATGGACACCATCAAAAGTACTAAAATATAGTAACCACACATAAAACGACTAAAAATGACTAAATTAGTGACCAATAAATGAGATTAATGACCAAAATTCGCATATAAAATGACAAAAAATTGAGAGATACGTGACCAAACAATGAAATATAAATGACCAAAAAAACGATCAAAATTCACATATCAATGACCAAAAAACAGTTTTGGTGGATAATTTACGGTCTTTTTTTACACGACCAAATTTGGTCATATTCTAGTTTGTCATGTGGTTATTAATTTGGTCATAAATGTGGTCATTGATTCAAATATATGACCAAATTAATGACTAACTCACAAGCTATAAATGACCAAAATAAAAATCACCAATTTTGGTCACGTAATAAAAGACCGTAAATTAGCCACCAGCGATCACCAAACCAAAAGTGGTAATTGATATGTGGATTTTGGTCATTTTTTTGGTCACTAATCTCTCATTTTCCACTAGTGAGAGAGAGCACACAATGTTGGAAATAATTGTTCCAGGTATTTAATTAATTTGTATTTTTTTACTTGAAAGTTTGATCACTAAATATTTCATTTATTTGTTTTGTGCATGATAATTATGTCTTTTATATATAACGACATATAGCTAAATATAATTAATCATGTATGTTGAACCAATTAGGTAAGTACTAGGTTAAACATATGAATGTATATATTGAGCCTCTTATTGATGAGTTGTTGAAGTTATGGGCTGGCGTCACTATGTATGACATCTCTCTACCAATAGGGCAAAGACGATTTCAATTCCATGGAATACTTGGATGGACAATTCATGATGCTCCTGGGTTAATACATTTTTGTGCTATATTGTTACTTTCTTTTGTTCTTTAATATTATATATATCTATTGAAAATATCATGCATTATTTTAAATGGTAGTTCTAATTCGCTACACTAATTCATGTATCTTGTAGGTCTTCAAACAAAGGGTAAATTTGCATGTCCAGCTTGCGGTCCCAAGATAAAATCTTGTCGTTCAAAGAGTTTAGCAAAGGAAGTGTTTGATGAGTATAGGAACTTTTTGCTTAAGAACCATAGTTATCGAACTACAGACAAAGAAAATTCAATGGTAAAGAAGAGAATGGAAAAAAACCACGAAGAATGAAACCTCACCTATGGAATTTGGAATATAATAGAAATCGTCAAGGTATGCCAAATTATTTATGTATTGTTGGACATTGTTGAGTATGGTTGTCATTGATGTCAAAGGAGGTCATTATTGAAAAAAGAAGTGTTGATATGGCATGTGTGATGAGGTTGAAAAAAACATGTTGGTGTCCTAATGTCTCATGATGTCATTGTTACATTCTGGTAGTAGTTGGTAACGGTATGATAATTTGGGGATTTTGACTAAGTGTTGAAAAACTGCCCTAAAGCAGATGCCTTATGAAAATGAACACCATAATTCATAAGAAGAATAAAATGCCTTCCATGAACTTCCATCCCATAGTTTGTTGAAATATCTATCTGACCATGGCCCTGGTTCTTAAAAAAATTCCTTGAAGAAGATACAGGTCTCCCAAAAGAAGGATTTTTGGTCAAATTAGTCGAAATTTCTCTAGGGAAATGCCTGCCATAATTTGTGGGTTGAATAAAATGACCGCACCACCTAGTCATCCTGTAGGTGTATGTTTTTTCTACCTGACCATGTTCTCACATTGGTTTGGCAATGCTTGAGGAAGAAGATATGGATCTGCCAAAACAGGGTTTCAGGCCATCTTACACCAAAGTTCAATAAACTACCTGCCTAGGGAAAATGAAGATGAGGCTGGGAATGAAAACAGCATAGGTGTGCTTAGTAAGGTGTAATACATCATATAGTAGCATTAGTTTAGGTTTTGGGTGAAACAAAAAATATACCTTACGTGTTGGACAAATTGTCTAAGTATGGAATTATTGGTAAAATATGCGTAAGTGGCCTCAAGGAAATGCACGCCACCTCTCATAAGATGATGAGAAAAATTATCGAAAAAGTGATAGGCTCTATTATTTTGGTTGCTGCATCCAACCATGGTTTCATATTTCCCAAAGAGACTCTGAGGAGGAAGATATCAATATACCAAAAGTGCCTCTCACCTTCATTTGCAATATCCTAGTAAAATGATCGCCAAGGTTAGATGATGAGGTTGCAGGAGAGAATATTGGCATGGTTGAGTCAGTATGATGATCCTCACATTTTGGATGTCTCACTCTCCAAGTTTTATGAAAAAAATAAAATCACCTTGGTGACTTAGGGTTTGAAGAGATTTGTCTGTGTCAATAAGCAGTTTCGAAGACCACTTTGAAATGCCTGCCAAATGTTGGGTGTATGTCAATAGGTTCATCAATTGGCATGGATTTGTTCTTTTTTGAAATGGCTATGCATCCATACTTTCAGGCTGACTTACAATGGTCACATATGCAAAATATCAATCTGCCAAAAGTAGGAAAAATACTATTTTAACTACTTTTTCATACTTGGTCAATTTCCAAAGTTTCACAAAGTTGCCATATTTTTCTAGAATGATGTCAAATTACAATAGTGACTTCCTGATAGCACTAGAACACCATTATGTGTCTTTCCATTTTCACCATACATGCCACATCATCATACTTTCCATGTCATTACTTCCTTTGTCATTCCTTTATCTTTCACTGAGTTTACCCTGCCATCATGTCTTTGGTTATCCTTTTGTCATTCACTGAAATCCTTTGAAATCAATGACAATCACATTCAACTTGTTTCATATATTATATAAATCTTTGTTTTTGTTTTAGTGAATTATGTTCAGCGCAGTATGTACCTATATTGATTAATTAGTGTTAATTTGATTTTGTTGATGTTTCATGAATGGCGTTAAGGCACGAATGGGCTTCCACGAGGAATGAAAATTTACCCGATGAAATTCAGTAGGTTGCCATACTATGAGAACCTACAAATAATTCATTTGTTTGATACAATGCATATCGGGAAGAACATAACAGAATTGTTATGGCGAATATTAGATGGAAGGACTGACAAAGAAAGAATTGGAAAGATTTGTAGTGACATCCAAGAAGCTAATCAGACATTGCAAAGTGTGATCATTAATTCTAATGGTGATGGACGTCAATAGAATATTAGTCTTCCTTGCTGCTTGACGGAGCAACAGAGCAATATTGTAAAAGAGGTTATCAAAAAAATCAGGTTTCCGATAGGGTTTTTGTCTAACATAAAGAATATCTTAACGAAAAAAAGTGATTTTGGTGGGGTTAAAACACATGGCTGGCATACATTCATTAAGGTAATTGTGAGTTTTAAATAAAATTCCTTATTGGTATGCACTATTTTATTAATTGTATTCTCTTATTTGGAAATAAATAATAATTGTGTGTTTTTTGATACAGTATGTTCTACCTTTATCTCTCCCAGACGACTTTGACAACAACACAAAAAAAATTATTTATGTTCTTGGAAAATACATGAGGTAAGCAATTAATGTTTTATATGGAAAATGTACTTGATCTATGATTTGCCGCGGAACTTATTGACATATTATGTCTTGCCTACAAATTTTATATATGGCTTGATATTATTTTATTGCATCCTTTGTAGGTGGTTTTCCTCAAAATAAATCCATAAAGAAGATATAAGGTATTGGAAGAGAGAAATTACCCGATTAATGTATGAAATGCAACAGTATCTACCTCCAGCATTTTTCAATGCACAAGAACACTACCTCATACACCAAGTTGAGGATACTGAATTATGTGGACCGGTACACACAAGGTCTATGTGGATGGTGGAGAGGCAATTGAAGTTGTTGAAGGATCTTGTTAGATAAAGAGCATGCCTTGAGGGTTCTATGGTTGAGAGATATATGGTATATCAATGCATGGTGTATATTAGTGAATATCTACCTAAATTAGCAGAAAATATGAATGTGCCTCACATTTTGCATCCCAACTCCATCAACAAATTTGAAGGAAAGGTCCTATTGGGGAAAGGTACAATGTGGACTGTGAAAGGTAATTATTAGATTTTGTTGAATTAATATATCATGTATTTTTCCAATTTTATTTTATCATACTGATTTTCTTTTTTTATTAATCCTACATATTCAACTCTATTAAACTATGCATGTAATTATATCTAATTAATGATAGTGAATTGTTATTTTTTCATATAGTTGCTCGAGTGTGTGATGCTTTACATTTATACCTTGCAAACAACCTTGACTGGATGGAGCACTGGATAGAAGATTGTGAAGAATGATTTGGTAGGTTATCATGGGAAGGGGTCAGTGAGATGATTAAAACAACTCACCATCATCGACATCAATTTCACGATCTTACGTCGCAAAGGGAAGTTGATTTAGCCTATGGTTTAAAAGATAAAAAGGCAAGTAAATTGTTTACCCACATTTTTCTAATTAATTCCCATTTTTTCAATGTATTTGGTTTGTTTAAGTTTTCAAATATATTTTCTAAGTTCTATATGATGTTTATTAATGCACAATGTATTTTTTACTTGTTTTCAATGTTCCAGTTGAAACATCACAAGGCTATGTCGTGTAATGGTCCTAAATTTCGTATCAAAATGTTGGATGATAAGATGAAAACCTCGGATTGTGGGATAACCGCAGTGTTTAAGGTCACCAATGTTTCCTCTAGAAGTGACAGACATCCATAAGAAACTAAGAATAGGTACTATGGGCATTTGGAGGACATAGTTGAGTGTGATTTTAATTCCTTTAAAATAGTTTTGTTTGAGGTGAAGTGGTATAGGATACAGATGCATGAACGTGATCCTGAAAGAACTATTATTGAGCATGCTAATGGATTTACCATGGTTAATACAAGGCCCTTTGAACTGGGTACAGAGACTTATGTTCTTCCAAGTCAATGTGAGCAAGTCTTTTACTCAGAGGTACCAGGTAAAGCAGGTTGGTCATACATTGTTAGATACGATCCAAGAGGAAGACTAGTAAAGTATAATCATGTAGATGATGAAGATAATCATGAAGAAGAAGAAGATGGTGATGATTCAGATCAGGAGTAGGTGGCTGTAGTCGATGTGTTCGATGAAGAAGTTGAAGAGGTTGATCTCATTGACAATGTAGATGACTATATTAGCGAAGATGTCATTGATGACGATGTTGATGTGAATGAGCCTTTCATGAAAATGTATTCTGAACCAGATCCTGATACCGATGTTGAGTTGGATGAAGAAGAAGATCATGAATGATATTTAATTATTGAAGAGTAGAGGCACTTGTTTATATATTTTATGTCATGATGATATTTATATGTTTTTATTTCCAAATGCCTTTTCTATATGTTTTTATTTCCAAAGTGCATACCCAAGAAAAGCATTGACTTCTTGCTGAAAACCTATTTGCAAGTACAATTTGTGAGCCTAAAAATAGTCTGCAGGGAGAATTGTTTAGCCTGAAATATAGTACACGTGCATCACCTCACCTCTTCTTTGAACTTGGATAACCATGGTCGAACTTCAAACAGGGGCATCCAGCATGACGAACACAACTGAAATGCAAGCATCCTCCTCTGCAACCCCAGTTGAAACACAGTTGTCCATAGATGTAGGGTAACAGTAAAAAAAATCTAGGAGAAATATGATGCATGGAGAGATGCAAAGATGTGGCCACCAGGTATGGAAACTATCCTGAGGAAAGCAGAAGCTTTTTGACTTTTTGTGGGGAAGGTTTAGTTATGTTGATGAGGAGATAAATGAGGCAATTTTGAAATATGATGCTAGGAATACGGAACTCATAATTTTTGGAAAGATGGTATACCTCGACCCTGATTTGGTTTCCCGAGCTACAAATATTCCATGCAGAGGGGGAGCGATTTTAAGCTCAAGGAAAACCCCTGGATAAGAGAAGAACCAAATGGCCAGTAAAATTTGTGGGCGAGAAGTAAATGTTACGAGGAATGGTTTAAAAATGCAAGATGTCCCTCTCGGAATATACAAAACTTTGATTCAGATTGTCCTTAGGAGAATTCTGAATCATCACAGGGTTGATATTTCGGGTGAATGTATGCGGGTAGTGATACATTGGGTGGAAGATATACATGTAGATATTCCTTATCTACTAGCTAAGAAACTCCACTCTACCCTGTAAGAGAGCCAATTAAGGAAGGTTAAAGTTAGTTTCTCGGGCACACTTCAAAAAATTATTGATTTTTGTCGACCCCATGCTACCGAAACAGAGATTGGTGATATCAACCAACATGGAAAAATATCTTTTCCAAAACCACATGTTCGTAAAACATACGTTAAGAAACGAAAAAGTAGGGAACATAATGAGGAATTGCCAGTACATTATCCTCGACAGAACAAGGAATTAGTACAATATCTTGAGCACCATGGGGAATTACCATTACACCCTACTGAACAGAACGAGGAATCGCCAGTACAAACTCTTGAGCACCATGGCGAATTACGAGTACAATATCCTGATTTGGTCACAAATGATGAAATTCATGCTGCCATAACTTTGAAAGAGTTTAAATGGCATGTAGATAGAGTTCATTGGGAGGAGCTAACAGGCAAAAAAATGGAACAAACTACCACTCACTTTTCCATTCCTCAAGACATTATTGATAGAATTCCTCCTAAACAATTGGCAATTGAGTATGATTGTTCTTCCAAAACAGAATCAAGGGCTTCCACTATGCATTTACACATTGCATCATATAAGTTTGATAGTAGGTACGTGTTCATCCTATATGATAAAATGGAGCATTTCAAGGAACAAGCTTCCTATATATGCAATTGGGCGGAATATTGCTTGAGAAAAGATGATAATATTTTACAATGCCTAAAATAGCTAGTAGTGTTGTAGAAGACAGTTGTGGATAACCATTTTAGAGCAGATAGAATTATAAAAGGGAAAGAAGAAATGGTTAAATTATTATCCGAAGAAGTAGATAAACACACTGATGTTTCTCAAAAAGCAATTCATTCTATGAGGGTTGAGGATTTGGAAAAAGTTAATGTTGAAGTGAGTGAACTCAAAGAAGAGTTGAAAAAACAACCACCTATTCTCAATGTACCACTAGTGAGGATAGAAATGGGTCCTTTATAGGTAATGGAGAAGAAAATTAAAGGATATGAACAAGTAGTACAAGAATACCAGTTGAAGTTGAAATAGTGGAAGGGAAGCCATGGAAAAAAAGTTGGAGGATTAGAATCAATCATTTCTGATTTGAGAAAAAACATTTCTATGCAAGCTGATAAGCCAAAAGGAACAAGGTTAGCAAGGATCTCTGAAACATTAAAACTTAAAAAACAAATTAGAGGAAAAAAAATTCCAGTGAAGAAGGTGGTGAGGGTGAAGGTAAGGGTACCAAAGGAGACGATGGTAAGGGTAAGGCTAAGGCTAAGGGCAAAAGGAAAAATACACCTAGAGGTACAATGTCCTTAGAAGAGCAAGAGAAGTCCTTAGTAAGACAAGAGAAGATGCTACAAGAAAGCTTCTCAGTGAGCCTTGCACTAGGTGATTTGTATGGCTCATCACCATTACATAAAGAAATGAAAGAGAAGATGGCCGAGAAAGATGCAAAAATAAGGGAGTTGGAATCAAAACACTTAGAAGGTAGAAAAGTTCAGCATTTGGGATGTGATCTGGAAATTCAAACACTTAAATCCAGAATTGCTGATTTGGAGAAGGAATTAAAAGGGTTAGCTGCTGCGATGAGTGCAATTCCTGTCCTTCCCAATGAGACAAAGTTGAGGGCAAAAGAACAGGAGAAAGAAATACATAATCTGAAACGTGAATTGATTGAAGTTAAAAAATAGTTGAAACATACCAGAGACAAATTGGAGGTCAAGTAAGAACAGGAATCAACGAAGTATAATAAAAATGTGGAAATGTTGAACAAACTGATGGCGGAAAAAAAAATTTAAAAAAAATTCACGAAGAGTTAAAGAGCTTGAAAATAAATCGCAATAAGTGCCTTTTCCAACTCCAGTACAATTACAATCTTCTACGAAAGGCAAGAGAGAATTCATATTTGTCTTCTGCTCAAGAGTATGGATTGCAACCATCTCTTAAACATGCTAGACATCTATAAATAAATGTATATATGTATTTATCGACAGTTAATGAAAAAAAAT
>LPNX010327619.1:60430-71094 GCA_001517045.1 Pseudotsuga menziesii | reverse complement strand
GCAAAGACTCAGGGATTAAGAGGGAGTTGTCCACTCCTTATAATCCACAACAGAATGGGGTTGCAGAAAGGAAGAATAGAACTATCATGGAAGCTGCAAGAGCGATGCTTCATGATCAAGATCTTCCTATGCATCTTTGGGCTGAAGCTTCCAGAACAACGGTGTATGTACAGAACCGTACTCCATGCAGAGTACTCGAGAACAAGACTCCTGAATAATTCTTCTCCAGCAAGAAACCAGAAGTCAGCCATCTCATAATATTTGGTTGTCCTGTGTACATACACATCCCAAAGGAGAAAAGGACAAAATTAGATCCTTCAGGAAAGAAGGGTATATTCGTGGGATACTCTGAAAGATCAAAGGGTTACATAATATATTTCCCAGGATACAAGAAGATTGACATCAGCAGGGATGTGACATTTGATGAAGACACAACTTACAACAAATCTAGAAAGATACCTGCTGATGAACCTAAAGAAGCAGAAGCTGAAGCACCTATAATTCATGATACAATCATGAATGAAGAAGCTCAAGAATTTGAAGAACCACAAAGGCCTGTAGATCCACCTCTAGAGAAGAATCCTCATAAGAGGAAACCTGCTTGGGTACGAGAACTTATCCAAGGTGCGAAAAGATATGGGGCTCCAGAAGAGAATCACAGAGAAAGAAAGAGGACCAGATCCTGCTCCGGGTATGTAGCTTTACTATGTGATTTCATTGATAAAGAACCTTCCAGTTATTAAGAAGCGGCAGAACGAAAAGAATGGAAGGATGCTATGATCGAAGAATATCAATCGATCATGAAGAATGATGTTTGGGATATTGTCCCGAGACCAGAAGGGAAGTCAGTTGTAACTTCCAAATGGATCTATAAGATCAAGCATGCTGCAGATGGTAGCATTGAAAAGTATAAAGCAAGATTTGTGGCTCGGGGTTTCTCTCAGAAAGAAGGAATAGACTATGAAGAAACCTTTGCACCTGTAGCCAAATACACTTCCATTAGATCAGTACCTTCTCTGGATGCAGTAATGAAATGGAAGATACACCAGATGGATGTCAAGACTGCTTTCTTGAATGGTGTAGTGGAAGAGGAAGTGTATGTAGAACAACCACTTGGTTTTGAGACACATGACAGAGAGTCTCATGTATGTAGATTGAAGAAAGCCATGTACGGTTTGAAACAGGCACCCAAGACCTGGTACGGTAGAATTAACAGCTTTCTATCCAGTTTGGGCTTTACCAAGAGTAAAGCAGACTCCAACCTTTACTACAAGGTTGAGGATGGCAACCCAGTGATTCTTCTACTATATGTAGATGATCTATTTGTGACAAGTATGGATGGGTTGATTGCTGATATGAAGAGAAAGCATGATGTTGAGTTCGAGATGAAGGAAATGATGCATTACTTTCTAGGTATGGAAGTGTGGCAAAGTACAGATGGAATCTTCCTTGGACAAGAGAAGTCTGCAGTAGAGATCCTGAAGAGGTTTGGGATGATAGACTGCAAGACTATGGCCACACCTATGGCATCAAACCTGAAGCTATTAAGTGATGCTTCATCAGAGTCGATTGATGCTATGATGTATTGTCAGATGATTGTGTCATTGATGTACCTGATGAACATGAGACCAGAAATTTGCTTTGCTGTGAACACCTTGAGCCAGTTCTTGACAGATCCAAGAAATGTTCACTTGGTTGCTGCAAAGCATATTCTGAGGTACCTAAAGGGTACAATTGATTATGGGCTCAAGTATGATGTGAATCAAAAGATTAACCTAGAGGGTTATGTTGATTCAGATTGGGTAGGCAGTGCCATTGATAGGAAGAGCACCTCAGGGTGTTGCTTCAGTGTGGGATCAGGTGTGATCACTTGGTTTAGCAGGAAGCAATCCTGTGTGGCACTAAGTACAGCTAAAGCAGAGTATGTCATAGCTTGTTCAGCTAGTTGTGAGGCAGTATGGCTGTGGAAGCTACTGTCTGATTTATTTGATCTCCAGTTGGATGCTACTTGTATACATTGTGACAACCATAGTTGCGTGAAGTTTTTAGAGAATCCAGTGTTCCATGATAAGTCGAAGCATATCGAGATCAAGTACCACTATATCAGGGATATGGTGCAGAAGGGAGCAGTGAAGCTCTAGTATGTTGCGACGGAGGAACAGATAGCTGATGTATTGACGAAGCCATTGGATAGAGTGAAGTTTGAGTAATTCAGGGAGAAGCTTGGTGTTCTCCAGATCGAGGTTTCCTCCAAGGGAAATTGATGCATCCCATAACCATTCTAACATGGTGAGAGGATTGGTTCCTTCCATGGTCAGATGTAAGGGCTGAGCCATTCTGTCATGGTGAGAGGATTGGTTCCTTCCATGGTCAGATGTAAGGGCTGAGCCATTCTGTCATGGTGAGAGGATTGGTTCCTTCCATGACGGATATGAGTGCTAAGATCCATAGCCATTCTGACAAGCAGGTCAGATATAAGGGGTAAGCCATTCTATCATGGTGAGAGGATTGGTTCCTTCCATGACAGATGTGAGTGCTAAGCTATTTTGATATGACTATAGGATTGGTTCCTACATGATCAGATATAAGGGCTATTTCCATTCTTGGAATGGAGTTGCCTAGTGAGGTACCAGGAAAACTCAGTTTATGATTGAGGGTCGTTCTGATATGACCATGATATTCATTCTCACATGATCAGATATGAGTGCATGGTCATTCTGATGTGATAGAGGGATGTGTTCCCACTTGATCAGATCTAAGGGCTGAAGCCATTCTGTCATGGCTAAAGGATTAGGTTCCTCCCATGTCAGATATGAGTGCTAAGCCATTCTAACTTAGTGTCAGATATAAGGGCTACCACCATTCTTTGAATGGAGTTACCTGGTGAGGTACCAAGGATCCTCAGTCTAGGACTGAGAGCCTTTTTTATGTGACTGAGGGATGTGTTCTCATTTACTCAGATGTAAGTGCAGTGGCCTTTCTAATGTGACTGAGGGATGTGTTCCCATGTAATCATATGTAAGTGCAGTGGCCTTTCTAATGTGACTGAGGGATGTGTTCCCACGTACTCAGATGTAAGTGCAGTGGCCTTTCTGATGTGACTAAGGGATGTGTTCCCATGTACTCAGATGTAAGTGTAGTGGCATTTCTGATGTGACTGAGGGATGTGTTCCCACGTACTCAGATGTAAGTGCTGGACGAATACATACATGGAGGCTAGGCCTACAACCAGCATGAAAAAGGGATAGCTCTGTAGAACTTCCTATGATGAGAAGAATCATGAGATGGCACCAGTGATGATGATCCAGATCTAGTGATGATCCAGATCCAGTGATGATGATCCAGATCGAGTGATGATCCATATCCAATGATGATGATCCAGATCCAGTGATGATGATCCAACAGTGATGATCCAAATCGAGGGATGATCCAGATCCAGTGATGATGCCCAGTGATGATCTAGATCGAGTGATGATCCAGATCTAGTGATGATTTCCCATGATGATCCAGATCGAGAGATGATCCTGATTCGAAGATTGACGATGACTTGAAGATGAAGAAGACTTGAGATGTAGATGACGAGATGATCCAGTTGATGCAGAGAAGAAGACCAGTGCTGAAACCTGTGTCAAAAGAATACCTTCCTAGTTAAGAGGGAGTGTTGATGTATTTGTAACTTTGGAATGTATTCATCTATGTATCTTATGTATTGTAACCCAATGTTTATTCCGGGATATATCTATAATGTAATTGAGTCATATTGTCATGCCCCAATGTTCTGATCGGGAGGATCAATTATGTAAACAAGTCATTTCAAGTCATAGTGGCTAACCCTCCGATTTTCTAAGGGTTAAAGTCCCCACGGTTCTGGGGCACTAGGGTTATTAGACTCTCCTAGTAGAGGTCGGCCCTGGTAGGGTTTTAGTCATGTCAGGATTAGTATAAATAGAGAACTGGAGTCTCTATTTATCACACAAGTCATCCACACTCAAGTATAGCGCATAGTTGAGGAGGGAGAAGACACTGGGGCTAGACAAGAAGAAGATTACTGCTATTGGGAGATCACTTACTTTTTTGGGGCTTTTACTGTTTTGGTGCTGATTCTATCTCTGAGGAAGTTGCGGGGTTTTCTCCTTTATGGTTTCCCCAAGGAAAAACACTATGTTCATTGTCTCTTGTGCTTGATTGATGTGCTTGTTATTCTCTCAGTTAAAGATCCTAATAATGCTAGCTTAATGTTGAAAAACTAATAAGATGAAGAGGCTCTCAAGATGGGTTGGCAAGCGTTGATGATGGGGATGAGGCCTAATTATTTTACTTTCTCAACGGTGCTTCTGATTTGTGAAAAACTCATGTGTTATGGTCAGGGTAAGCAAGTTCATATACTCACCATAAAATATGCATTTGATTCAAATGATTTTTGTGGGCATTTATCTAGTTTGCATGTCTACAAAATGTGGGTTTGTTTCTAGTTTTGTTCATTCCTTTTGGGCATCATGAAAAAATTCCCATGAATTGACAGTTCAAAGCTAGACTAAGAATGTTTTTAATAGGATATGTAAGTGGCTATTGTGTTAATTATAATACAATAACTGGTGCTCTGTGGACTCGAAAACCCAATTCTCTTAGGTGCCAAGATGACTTCATGCCATGTTTTTTGTTTAAAGGGCCACCAGGTATTCTATTTGAGAGGAATCTATGTTGGTTGTTACCATTTCAGCAACCATTTCGAAAACAAGGCTGTAACAGCCCTATATCAACACACTTCCACCTGCTACCTACAGTCTGCAATAAACTACAAACTATCAAACTTTCACAGCCCTCCCTACCTACAACCATAGTAAACACCGAACTAAATCAAAGGTTAACTATTAGTTGGATGGTGATATTGTTTAAGAGAGGTAAATAAAGTCTAAAAATTTAAATTATTTGCATAGCTATAAGTCTGGAACATACATTTGGTGGATGTCCTATATTGCGAAGAATAGTGTTCAAGGTTTGGAGTGGTGTGGTTTATATTGAATTCAAAACTAAAACCCTTATACACCTTACATTGGTAACCTTCACTGCTGCTAAAAAATTTTCATAATTAGAACTATCATATTGTATTATTGCTGCTATATTTATATGAGTCATCATACTTTAATGGAAGGTTATTGGTTGGTTAAATACTGTAATTAAATTGTATATGGTTACACGGCTAATGATCTCCTGTATGATAAAGTGCTACTCGATGACCTTGCTACTAATTCCATATATCTTGAATTGAATACATTGACTTGATATCATTTACATTTGCATATATCAGCACTAAATCAACTTAGTATGTCTTCTTCATTCATAGAAGTGATTGATTAAAAGGCACTGGTCACTAATACAATTGTGTAGAAGTTATAGTTGTTTGTCCTTTTAATTAAATAGAAAGAAGGTTCCTTGCAACCAAATTCATTTTCTAAGGCACTAGAGTCCATGGAAAAGTTGCCAGAAAGACCAGAATAGGTGTCGTGCCATGAACATTTTGGTACAGAAATGTGTGATAGAGACTAGAAATGTGTTACCAGTTACCTATTTTGACTTGGTTTGACGTAGTTTTTTACTAGAATTGACCAAAAATGCTGGAAAAAGTTGACATTTCCTCTATCTTTCCTTTTCTATCCTTTTACTTAAATTTTTAACATTGCCACTAACTGTTCTAGTATGTTTGAGAAATTTTCCAACCTCATTAGACTTCATATGGAGAAAGTATAATTTCATACTCCATTCAAAATTCAACGGACTTAACAGTTTAAAGGATTTTAGGATTGGCAAGATTACAATTGTTTGATTGGATTCTATCATGTATCAAGGAATGGGATTGGCATTTAATCAAAAGAACCAAGCCCTTTATGTAACCCGATGTTGGTGCCATTGATTGTTGAATTCCTCTATCATGGCCTTAGCAAAAATGTACCCTTCACTCAAACCAAAATCATTGATTAGGTAGGATCTTTTTCTATGATATTCTAAGGCTTGTATTAGGTAGTTTCATCAAAATTGAATGGTGTTAATCGATGTCCCTGCAAGATTTAGGTAGAGCCAAATCCTAGATGAGGAGGAAGAGGGTGATACTAATGGCGAGGATCCAAATATAAGTGATGGTGGATCTTTGCTTGTCATTTAAATGTTCTTGCTCATTTATTCATAATCTTTTCTTTCAAAGTTCCAATATAATGTGCTATTTATAAATGAGTGGTCACGTTTCAGGTGTGTTTCAGTTTTGGAAACACCTACCTGTTTCCCCGTATCATATAGCTTAGGTTCACAACCATAAATGGAATTGATTTAACTTCATTACAATTAAATTTGTGGCACTGCTGTGAAATTTCCTACCCATTATAGTCAAACAAAAAAGATGTTGAGAGAGAAACCAACCTTGGTGATCTCTGCTTGTGAGTGATCAACTGCAGGAGATGTAGATCTAGTAGGGGCAACATGACCATTTACAACATTATTGATAGCTACATCTGCAAAAGGATCGGGTGTGTTTCCACCATCCTTATTTTTTTCATTTTCCATAAGCTCCACCTCCTCCTCTTCTATCAACTGAACCATAATAGGTTAGAATACACAGATATGCCTACAAATTCATACATCTCGAATGCAGTGGCTTACTAATATAAATGCCTTCATAACAACCAACCGAAATATCTAATTGTGGTAAAAAATAAGCAGAAGATGTGAAGAGAATTCTTATATTGTTGTTTAGTACTCTTATTTGATGCTTATAATGGATGGTTGATTGGATGTCTTTGATACTTGATGCTTGGTCAATGGATATCATCTTCAATTGTCTCTTCATAATAAATTATAATCGATTAATACTTTTCTCTATTATATTGGATGCTTGTCATTGAAAAGTTTAATAGTTTTCATGTTTCTCAAATTTGGTTGTGTTGCTCTTAGCCCTTGTTATGTCACTGCAAGCGGTGATATATATGGATGGGTTATGTCTATTGATCCAACCAACCATACATTGTTTAATTTTTTGTGGTTGTAAATTTTTTTAACGTTTTTAAAATTTATATTAAATAGAATTATTTTAATATTATTTATTTGATTGTTGATTGGGATATATTTCAATGACATAGGTTTTGATATCAGCTCCTCCAACATTGTCAGCATATCAGACATCATAGGTGTTAGCTAGATGTGCTGCAATTCAATTAAACCCTAAGCACAATTGTTAGTTTTTCTTTGATAATGGAAACATTTTGGAGTTTGAAGCCCAAATGTTCTATAGCAAACTGTTTTTGTTTGCTCAGCATGGTTTTGAGGCTACTGAGTGGAGCTTTGTAGAAATTGTGGAACGCTAGAGCTTGTCTTGAGTTGTACATGCATAATTGCTTTGAGTAATTAGTGAGACATTGACCCCAGCCATAGCATTCTCTGTATAAACTAATGAAATCCCGTTGCAGGCATCAATTCTTGCAAATTCTAAGTGTAGGAAAGTGGTGTGATAGAAGAACATAATATTCCCTCTACGGTTTGTCATTTCTTATGTCCCAGATGGAAAAATCTTCTACCAGGAGGAAAAGAAGCAGCAATGAGGGATACCTTGGAGTGCTTCCTAAGAAGAAACTCAAGCCTGAACTTGAGGAGAACAAACTCATGTTCAGGTTTTTTCTTCTTAATGGTTTGAATTTGAATCTGCAGTTGGAGGATGTCGTTGAAAAGATGTCAGTCGCTGAGTTTTGTAAGGACTCTTAGGAGAAAAGATGAGAAATAAAAAATAGAAAAGGGGCCAAGAAAGATCCACTAAGGTCCCCAAGTCTGTGTGTAAGATGCAATGGGATAATGAATAATGATGGAAACATCATATGCAATGATTTTCACATCAAGCCCATGCTCATAGCTCTGCAGGTTCATCCCTGAACTTCCTCCCCTAAACTGTTTCTTTAGTTTTTTTTTATAAGTAAAAAAAAATGTATTAATATGTGCGGTACAAAAGCATTCCATGAGCTCCTCTAAGTGCATTCTACTAGAACAAATATTTCCATATGTAAATATTATTTTCTAGAAAGTTTTTTTTTAGTAACTAGGGGAATCGGAAACTGGAGCCCCATTCCCGCTACCACTATACCTCTAGGTTCCCCACACCGTTCACAAGACATGGGACATAGGTAAACCCAGGTGGGATTTGATCTCGTGACCTCCAATTTACAAGTGACTTCATAAGAACTAAACCACCAATGAGCCACACCCGTGCGGGCTATTATTTATTGGAAAGTTAACATTTCATAGATAACAAAGATTTATCTGAAGTATTTAGTGACATTTTATTCATATAGTAAGATAACATGACTCTTTCCTCTATTTTTTGTTTTATATTGTTTGACAGAATGGTGGTATTAATAGTGTCCACACATTTCCAGTAAAAACATATTTATATGTCTATTTAATATATTGTTGTCTTAAACTTTAAAATTTGTGCCTTTTTTTTTCGTTTTAATACAATGGTTAAATAAATCTTGTCGAATACAAACACAAGTTTCCACATCAATGAGGCAACGGTATTGTAATATAGCATTTAAATGTGAGTGGATATTCTGGTGGAAAATGTGTGCTGGATAGATTGATTGTTGATTTCCTCTGCATGACATGTGGAATGTAACTCCAAAAGCACATCTCTTGATGGAATTACCCTAAGAACACACTTTCCAGACAACATTAACTGATTTAATTGTACGCCCATTTTTTATTTCATAGAGTATTTTGATATTTTCCATGCATATCAAAATGACCACTTGTGTATAGGTCTAGGAATGGATTATTTATTTAATTTATAAATTTAATTTCCAGCCAACATAGTGGTTTTTTGTTTATTAGGACAACTCTTTGCAAGCAGTATGGGCCAATGGAACTAGAAAAAGGTGATTGATAAGGTAAGGGTTCTTGCATTGCCTACATTCTCCCTAGGCATTAATATTTTATATGGTTTGCGTGTGCCTGTTGTATAATATAACTTTGCTATTTTCATATCTAGCCTCTTCATCATGCTTCCTATCCAATGTTTGTATAGAAACATAAGAATAGCATACTTAACTATCTTTTTTGTGTTCTTGTTGTACCATTCCCTAATTTTATCACTCTTATGTTCTCTCTATGCATTACCCACCTTTGTTTTTTAACCACTTTCCCTCTATCAGAACTATTTTTTCAGCTTTTGGCTGCATTTCTTCATCATTTCTTTAAATTACTAGTCAAAATTGTTTTTTATTTTTCATTTTCTACCAAAAGCTTGTAAGTTTTGTTCCTGTTTATTTTCGACCAAACCAAAATATTGCACGAGAAGCCTTTTTTGGGTGGAAATGGAGGTGCTTTTCCTGTCATCCAATATTCTTCCAACCTTCTCATGGGAAAGAGGAGTCTCGAGTTTTAAAACCTAGTAAGAGCAATTATCCTTTATCCTCCATCTCTGAAGCTACCATTTGTAGTTATATTACAAGTGTATTATGATATATTTCTTGGCTTGGCATGGGAGGATTTGTTGGGGTTGAAACAGAGGTATATTTCCATTCTATACCATTTGTCTTGTAGTAATACATTTTATGAATTACGGTGACATTTCCACCTCGCGGCTCTTGTTTGACAAATATCTAATGTCTAGCTTAGGATTTTCCTATTGAAGATTTCTGAAGTGGATCTAGTTATTAAGGAGCACATTGGCTTTGAACCATTCAACCCTATATACTCACTAATCACTAAATCCTCCATGAGACCCTCAATTGACCCCATCTGCTTAACTTGGATTTGTTAGGCACTAATCACAGCTTTTATTCCATTTTAAATCTTAATTCATCTTTCATTTTTTGTTTTATAAGGTCTGAAAATTTCCATCATTTACATGTATTAAACTCATCCCTAAAACATTAAATCACATGGTAGGTTTTCCCCAGTTTGTGGCTCGGAATTACCTTTTGAAAATATTCTTTGTACCACTAATTAAATATGGTCTAAAACAGAATTAAAAGGTCCACAAGACTGCACATCAATCAAAAGCACTTATTGAAGATCCAAAACCATGGAAAGGAATTTTCCTTTCCACAGTTTTTTTATTTTTTTAAACCTCCAGGTTTCGTCTCCATATCGATGCCCTTTCATTGCGAGTATTACAAAACCATCAAAACCCCAAGTTTCTTTCCACAAGTAACGTCTCTATAGAAACGTTGTTTCGTGGAACAATTACCATCCAAACTCTAGATTTCGTCGATAGAGATTAGTTTTCCACAATTTTTCGTGGAAGAAATTTCTGTTCAAATTCCAGAATTCGTCACTATAGGGACACACGTTCGTCGCAAACGATCCATAGTTTTGCTTGGAAACAAAATTTTTCCTAGCAATTTTTTGTTGATGTATATGTAACTTCGGAATCTATTCTTCTATGTATTTTATATATTGTAACCCGATGTTTATTCCGGGATGTTTCTAATATGTATTTGAGTCATGTGATCATGCCCCAATGTTCCGATCGGGAAGATTAATAATGTAAACAAGTCATATCAAGTCATTAGGTAAGTCCCCACAGTTTCGGGGCACTTGAGTTATTATACACTAATTAAGGTGTAGGCTCGAGTAGTAATTATTAGGTTGAGCCTACGTGTGAAAAGGCAACTCAAGTGAACAGA
>LPNX010327619.1:0-37616 GCA_001517045.1 Pseudotsuga menziesii | reverse complement strand
CATTGTACAAAATTCATAGTGGCCTTGGTCATAGAAAATCATCCATATAAATGTGTGTATTTTAATTGTAACTAAGGAGACTTGGAAAAAGATGATCAGTCTCCACTAATTTTTTACTTTTATAATAGTCTAATTATTTTCTCTATGGTGTGTGCAATTCACCTTTTAGACGTGATATTTTAAATTTCAAAACGATATGCCACCACATATCTGCAAGGGAATTAACCATTTTTTTTCATAATTCTTAATTTCTTGTTAATTTCCTAAGTTATTGAGGTTGTCATATTCACCTTTTAGATGTGATATTTTAGCAAATTTATACTTTGGGCCTTTTAATTGGTATGTCAAAGTTATTTTTGCTTAAAAATATTTTCTTGATATGGATCCATTTGTTCTCATTTCCCTTTGCTTAAACAATTTCCCTCTTCAATGAACATTTTTCATTGATTGAAAGAGTTTATAAGTTAATGAGGCTGCCATATTAGTTGACGGACATTTTTATCAAGCATTGATACTTTGATACTTTGGTCCTTTTAATTGGCATGCCAAAGCTATTTTTTTCTTAAAAATCTGTTCTTGACATGAATCCACTTGTTCTCATTCCCTTTTCTTAAATGCTTGCTCTCTTCAATGAATGCTTTTCTGTAACACCCCGGTTTTGACCCCGTTGCATTAGATGTATATGATGTATATATTGTAAATAATCATGGTGCGAGGCTAAAGGCCAAGGCCCCACCATTAATTGGTTATGCTATGTTTTGGGTCGAAATTGTCACCGATGGTATATCAGGGCATGCGGCATACATATCAAGTTTTTCCATCATGTAAATATACATCTTTAATTAAATGAACCCAACCAGCTATGCTCACTGCAACCATAATGAAAAGGGCATGATTTTCCCAAGGATAAGGGGGGGGGATTGTTAAACCATGAACCAATGGGGAAAAATCCATGTGTCACCTTCCCTTGTCTTACCCAACTTCTACCATTAAAAAAAAACTGCTGCTGTTAGTTGGGGCAATTATGGCTGGGAATGGAGTGTGGCAGGACTCTTAGTCCTTTCCCACATGCACACTCCACCAGTGGGCTAACCTCACGTTGGCAAAGAAAAAAAACCACCATCATCACTCCAGCGAACTCCCCATTCTCACTACTACGCCATTCTCTCTAGTGTCTGTTCATCCTCATGCAGGGATGATAGTCTGTTCATTCTCATGCATAGGCATCTTTTTTGCTTGATCTCATACAGCCAAGAGGGGAGCCGTTTCTCAGTTGTCATTCATGTTCTTCCACATAGTGGAATCTGGTGTGTTTTCCCTCGGTATTTCTAGGGTCTAGTGTAAAATTTCCTCACGCACAGGTTGAGAGTCTGTAGCTTCTTTCCCAGTGCGACTTGTGTAAGTCTTTTCCGATTGCTTCATTGTCGAGGAGGGACTGTTGTCTTCCCCACATTGTGAATTGTGTTGCTGATAGGCTTGGAGACTATTGTAAGTTGCTTGGGAGTCATTTTGGCCACGATAGGGCCAAGAACGACTTAGGAGTCATTTCCCTATCTAAGCTGTAATTGCTGATTGATTGCATGTGTGCAATGGTTGGTCTTCAGACTGTGTTGGGAGCAAGGATGGGGGATTGGATTGCTTGGTAAACCTGGTGTGTTTGGAAACCACACAGACAAAGCTAGAGGGATGGCTTTCTTCTCCACAACCCCTGAATAACACTGGAAGGGAAGTCAGGGCCTGAGGGACTGTGTAGCAGAGAAGGGACTGATTCCTTGTGTTGGGTGTCTTAGAAGTTAGGCTAGTTCTGGTGTAGGTGTTCCTAGCTCTGTAATGGACTCACCAGCTTAGCATTTAGCCTTTCCCAACTCTTGGATGGCCTGATAAACCCAACTATGTTGGCTTGGCTATGTTTTGTGTATCCTTGGCTATGTGTAAGCCTGCTTCTTCCTTATTCCTTGGAGAATTATGCCCAGCTCAAGGGTGGCAGCGTTGCTGAGAGATTAAAGAGCACGCTGACCTATGGTTGGGTGGAACGTTACCGTGACGTAGTTGGTTGCGGAACGAGTTCTTCATAAGATAAGTAATCTTGTCTCTTTTACTCCTGCAATCATTTTACTGTTAATGAATATGGTGAACATGTTGAATTCTTGTATGAATGTATGTTTCTTTCGTTGTGTATGGTAAATAATTGTATCTGTGTATGTTCTACTTCAATGCATTTTGTTTCAATAGTTTATGAATGCACATGTTCACGGGGCTGGTTTCCCGGATGGTTAAGGCCATGGTAACGTCCTCTTCGCCGACAGGAGGGTCGGGGACATTACAGTGTGGTATCAGAGCTTGCCAAGTTGTAGCATGGGCCTCTATGGGCCATGACTAACCAGTTCACAGAGGCATTTTTCCTTTTGCCCAAAATAAATCAGTGAATGACTAGAAAATTCACAAATTTGTCTAAGTGTTTGAACTATCGATTCATCGGAAAACTTAGTGGGACAGACTTCCGATGCAGCGGAGAGCTAGGCGGAAGCACACCCAACGGAGGACAGTTGGAATAAAATTGTAGAAAATTTTCTAAGTTTTCATCGGCCGTCAACGGAACTTAGCGGATGCAGGAGCCGTAGTTTCGGCAAAGATCAGTTGAAGACCACTAAAACATCGGCTCGATGTAGTGGTTTGGACTGCCGATGTGCTGAAAGAAGGTTAGTTGATGAGACCACCAATGGATGTCAACGGAAAATAGTTGATCGAGCACCTGCTATTGCTGATGGCTAGACAACTACGCATCCGACGAGTAGAGCCTCCGACCACCAACACCGTAAAGAAAGTTTAAAAAATTTTATAAGGCCCAAAATCGTTGGCTATTAGAAGAAGATAGTGTTTCATGCGTCCATCGTTGCGGAAGCTTAGAGCACTAGTATTCCGACAGGGAGAAGCTCCAACTACCGGTGCCGATCAAAAATCAGTTCATCGATCGAAAAACATTAGAGGATTAGATCGCCGATCAAGAAAGGATCAAAGATGATGAGTCACCATTGCGGCTGCTGAACGAACTAACCCACCGATGTTTTAGTCTTCCACTCGCCAATGCTGAGGTGTTAGTGGATTATGGAGCTGACAGAGTTAGCGGAAGATAGAGAAAGTTTTCACCGACAGAAGAATAAATTTTCAAAAATTGTTTAAGTGTTGAGGCCATCGGTGATCAGTGACGGTTAGTTGTTTGGATCAACGGAAGTTAGTGGTTTGTGCGCCACCATTTCAGAAGCCTAGAGCACTAGCCTTCTGATGAGAAGAGGCTACCGATGCCAATCAGGTTATGCCTTAGTAGATTTGTCCACCGATCGGAAGAAGATCGAAGATGGGGGCCGTCGTTGTGGCTGCTGATGGAACTATTTCGCCGACACCTAGTTAATTTAGTTGCCAATAAGCTACGTCGGATGAAGTTAGTGGATTGAACGTCCTCCATTGTAGCTAGCTAGTGAAATATCCTTTCGATGGATAGAGGCTTCAACCATCGATGCCACAGCGATTAGTACTTCTGACAGCCGATGAATAGAAGATGGAAGAGCCGATGCCGCGGAAAACAGGCAGGAAGAAAATTCAAATTTTTTTCTAAGGCACGAGATCATCGGCCATCGAGAAATGTTAGTGGATTGGATCACCGATCAGAAAAATTTCAATGAAGGTGACCCACCGTTTTGGCTGCTTAGTCAACTAGCCCTCCGACGCCGCAGCAAGTAGTGCTTCCGACCGTCGATAGACTTATGGCTGTGGAAGACTTAAGGAGATTGTTGGCCATCGTTGTGGAAATCTGGGCGACTAACAGGTTATGCTATTACCGAACAGACGTGGGATAATAGACCATTGCAGGCCTGATGTGGTGGAAGGAATCAGACGAGTAACTCACCGATCAGAAGTCTAGATGTTTGCCACGGAAACTGAAGTAAGAACACTTTATGTCGTTGAGGAAATCTAGGACACTATCCACCCAACGGTTAGTAGGTTCAGCAGCCGATAATATCTATGGAACCCACAGTGAGATCGCTTTCTGCCATTGCGGCTACCTAGAAGACTAATCGTCCAATGCAATAATGTAGCTGATCACCGACACAGAGGAGGTAAGTTTCCGTTTGGATTTCCGCAACAACAGGAAGTATAGTGACTTGGATCGTCGATGTGCAGAGGGTTATACCTGCTGAGATAGGCTTGTGGTTGTGGAAGACATAGAAGGCTTATGGGCCACCATTGCGGAAGCCGAGATGAATAGCCACCCGATGCACAAGACACCCGACCGCTGATGCAGTGCATAGGCTAGTTTCGTCGTCGATTAAGTTCGGAGAGTTGGATGTGGATCCAATACAGTGGAAGGAAATAGGTGAACAGTCCTCCGCATCACCAATGCAGATCGGAAGTTTGGAGATTTGCCTGCTAAAACGCCATAAAATTTGTGCGAAAGTGACCCAATGAAGAGAAGGAAACTTTGGGTTTCTCGAAGTGGAAATTTTCTTAGCAAATTCTAACTATTTTAGTAGATTTCAACAGACTGTCCATGTTCACAAGCTGAATATGAAATAGAGAAAATTCTGTGTTTTAGCATAATTGTCATTTTATGATTTCCAGAAGAAAAGGTAAGTAATTTTGATTTATATTAACATTATGCATCTAACAGTTTGATACAAACACATTTGTAGAACTTTAGATAACTTCCAAGAGCAATACTCTAGAAAGAACAGTGTGGTAAAGCCAAAGGTGGTTCAGTCATGAGGACCCATGATGGGTATGATGCTCAGATTTCTTACGAGCGAGCAAAAGATGCCATGGGAGAAAATGTCTGTAATGGAAAAGATGACATTGAGTCCAATGGAAGGATATTCCAAGAGACACCATCAGATGTTGCAGCCACCATGAGAAGCTTGATTAAAGCCCAGGAATAGCAGCAACAGTTGAATGCTGCAATGTTGCATAGTTTGACAGACTTGTAGAGAAAGATAGACTCTGAATGAGATACAACAAGAGCAGAGGGCAGCAAGAGCAGTACTAGGAGAAGGAGAAGGACTTCTAGTGGGTCATATGATTCTGAAGAATCCAGCGGGGATTCAAGTTATTCTTCTCATAGAAGGAAAAGAAAGAGACACCATAGGGATCGCTCTTGGGATGAATTTAAGAAAGATAAACCTCCTTCATTTGATGGTGAAGTAAAGACTGGACAAGAGGCTGAATCTTGGCTTCTTGGGATAAAGAAGTACTTTCAGGTGCATGACTATTCGGGAAACATGAAGGCAAGAGTTTCCATATTCAATCTGAATGGAAGAGCATCCATGTGGTGGGAACACTTCAAGCAAGTAAAGAGGATCAATGAAAGGAGGCTTAAGTGGAAACAGTTCAAGAAGTATTTCAAGCAGAAATACCACTCTGACATGTATTATGATGACAAGATTAAGGAGTTCCATGAGCTGAGATTGGGGCAGCGGACCATGGAATAATATGCAAATAAGTTTCTGGAGTTGTTGAGGTATGTCTGGTACATCATAGATGAAAAAGAGAAGGTCCAGCATTTTCTGAGTGGATTACCTCAATCTTACAAAGATAGAATTGAGTTTTATGAACCTAGAACTCTTGAAAAAGCAATAAGAAAGGATAAGTATTGCTATGAGCAAAGCAAAGGTAAGCCAAATTACCATAAGGCATGGAAGGACAAGAAGAATGAGAAGTTTGACCAAAGAAAGAAAGGTTTCAAACCTTCTAACCTCAGGAATCAGCAGAAGCAGCCATCCTAAGCTGCGAGTAAGCCAATTGGAGTGACAAGAGAAAAGCCTAAAGATCCACAACAGAATAGAGGACCACTCTGATGTTGGAAATGTGGAGGACCCCACATGCGTAGAAATTTTCCACTCGAGAATGAGAGTGGAAGACCGGCTTATAACATTCAAGAAGTAGAAACAATGGGTCAAGTAGCAAGGGTAGTCCCTAGGATTTATGCAGCACTGGAGAACCGCCGGCAGATCACCAGTCAGTTGTGGTTGAAGTTGCAGGTAAGATTGTTGAGCAATTTGTTTCTATTTTGATTGACCCTGGTTCTAATCACAGTTACATTACTCCTAGAGTAGTGGAGATTTGTGCTTTTAAGAAATTAAATCATAGGAATTCTTGGTTAGTTCAGCTAGCCACTAGAACTAAGAGAAAGGTCAGTTAAGTGGTAGAGAAATGTCCATTGGTCATGAATAAATTGGTCATGTGTGTAGATCTGAATGTTCTACTGCTTGGTTCCTATGATGTTCTCATTGGAATGGATTGGTTAGAAGCTCACAGGGTGAAGCTTGACTGCTACAATAAGACTTTCGAATGCATGAATGAAGAAGGGAACCTAGTAGTTGTGAAAGTTATTCCAAAGGTGATTTCAGTAAGGCAGGTTTCAGTGATGCAGTTAAAGAAGTTCTGTAGGAAGGGTTTCCAGTTATATGCAGCTCAAATTTTGGAGGCAATAGATGATGAAACTCCTAGGTTGGAGGACTATTAGGTGTTACAGGAATTCAGGGATGTGTTTCCTGATGAGATTCGAGGACTTCCTCCCAGGAGGGACATTGATTTCACTATTGAACTTGTGCCAGGAGTAGCACCAGGGTCCAAGGCACCCTACAGGATGAGTACACTGAAGATGCTAGAATTGAAGATGCAACTGCAAGAGTTGTACGAAAAGAAGTATATCCAGCTGAGTGTGTCTCCTTGGGGAGCACTAATTCTATTTGTGAAGAAGAAAGATGGTACACTCAAGTTGTGTATTGATTACAGACAGTTGAACAAGGTTACTGTGAAGAATAAATATCCTTTACCTAGGATTGATGACCTCTTTGATCAAATGAGGAGAGCAAAGGTATTTTCCAAAATTGACTTGAGGTCTGGTTACCATCAGGTTAAAATCAAGGATGAAGACATTCATAAGACAGCCTTCATAACAAGGTATGGGCATTACAAGTTTGTAGCAGTACCATTTGGTCTCACAAATACACCAGCTACATTTATGCGCCTTATGAATAGTGTCTTCAGCAAGTATTTCGACATGTTTGTTCTTGTTTTCCTTGATGACTTTCTTGTTTATTCTAAGAATGAGAAAGAGCATGAAGAGAATTTGAGATTGACATTGAAATTTCTCAGGGAGCATCAGCTGTATGCAAAACTAAGCAAGTGTCACTTCAATAGAGATAGAATTCAGTATTTGGGTCACATTATCTCAAAGGAGGGTATATCTGTGGACCCTGAAAAGATTGAAGCCATTATGAATTGGCCTACTCCAAGAAATGTGACAGATGTAAGATCTTTTATGGGACTTGTAGGATACTACCAGAGGTTTATTGAGGGATTCTCCAGAGTTGCACATGCCATCACTTCTTTGCAAAAGAAGGGGATGAAGTTTGAATGGACATCGAGGTGTGAAGAAAGTTTCCAGCGGTTGAAGAATCTTCTCACCAGTGCACCCATATTGAAAGTTGCAGACCCAGAGAAATATTTTGTGGTGTGTACCGATGCATGCGGACAAGGGCTTGGAGGAGTCCTTATGCAGGACAACCACTTAATATGTTATGAGTCAAGAAAGCTGAAGGAGCATGAGAAGAACTATGCCACCCATGATCTAGAGCTTGCAGCCATAGTACATGCTCTCAAGATGTGGAGACATTACTTGATGGGTAGAAGATTTGAGCTAAGAACAGACCATTGTGGTCTGAAGTATCTATTTGATCAGCCAACTTTAAATGCTAGGCAAGCAAGATGGGTGGAGTTTTTATGTGAGTTTGATTTTGAAATCAAGCACATAAGGGGAAAGGAAAATAAGGTAGCTGATGCACTCAGCAGGAAGGTGTAGGAAATGCATGTGGCATCTCTTAGTAGTTTCCAATCAGATTTGAGGAAGCAGATTGTTAGTCATGCTGCTGGAGATGAATTGTATGAGCAAGTAAAGGACAAATTGCAACAGCAAAGTCTTGAGAATAGGTATGAGGGATATAAATTTGAAGAAGATGGACTTCTCACTTATAAAGGTAGAATTTATATTCCAAATGTAGCAGGTTTGAGGAGAGTTGTTATGGATGAAATCCATCAAGCTCTGTATTCCGGTCACCCAGGATACCAAAGACCATTGCTACAGCTAGAAAGCAGTACTTTCGGCTAGGAATGAAAAGGGATATGGCTGAGTACATTTCAAGGTGTATGAAATGTCAATAGGTAAAGGTTGAGCATCAACACCCTGCAAGTTTTGTTGCAGCCTTTGCCAGTTCTGGAATGGAAATGGGAAGTTATTTCCATGGATTTTATTACAGGATTGTCGATGACTTGGAGACAACATGATTCCATCATGGTTGTGGTGGACAAGTTGACAAAGGCAGCACATTTTATACTGGTTAAGTCTATGCATAAGACTGATGACATTGCAAAGATCTTCATGAAGGAGATTTTCAAATTGCATGGATTGCCCAAGGCAATAGTCTCTGACAGAGATGTCAAGTTCACTTCCAACTTTTGGAAGGGGTTGTTTGCAGATTTGGGTACAAAGCTAAAATTCAGCACTGCATACTATCCTGAGATGGATGGGAAGATAGAGAGAGTTAATTAGGTGCTTGAAGACATGCTTCGCATGTATGTGATGGACAAAGAAACCAAGTGGGAAGATTACTTACACTTGGTAGAGTTTGCTTATAACAATGGACAGTAGGAAGCCTTGGGGATGAGTCCGTGTGAAGCTTTGTATGGAAGAAGGTGTAGGACACTAGTGACTTGGGATAACCCAGGGAATAGGATTGTGCTTGGACCAAATTTGCTCAAGGAGATGGAGCAAGAGGTTATAAAGATCAGGCAGAATCTAAAAGCAGCACAGGATAGATAGAAAAGCTATGCAGATAAGCATAGGGTGAACAGGGAGTTCAGTGTTGGGGATCATGTTTACCTTAGAGTGAGGGCAAGGAAGAGTTCCTTGAAGCTTGGAAGTTGTGCCAAGTTGTCACCAAGATACTGTGGGCCATTTGAAGTGCTTGAAAGAATAGGGCTAGTTGCATATAGACTTGCATTTCCTGCTAGCACTAGGGATCATAATGTTTTTCATGTTTCTTTGCTTAAGAGATATGTACATGATCCTAACCATGTGATAAATTGGGATGTGATTCAGGTGGAACACAAGGGAGAGTTCCGAATCGAGCCAATGCTCATCCTCGACAGGAAGGTCACAATGCTCTAGAACTGGGAAGTAGGTCAAGTAAAGGTGCAATGGGAGCACTACGAACCTGAAGAGGCTACATGGGAGCTGGAGGACGCCATGCGATTGGCACATCCATTTTTGTTCAATTCTGTGGAACACTGAGGTGGTACAAGTGTGGCATTTTGTTCAATTTTGTAAAGCACTGAGGACAGTGCTATTGAAGGGGGAGGGGAATGTAACGCCTCGGTTTTGACCCCATTACATTAGATGTATATGATGTATATATTGTAAATAATCATGGTGCAGTGCTAAAGGCCAATGCCCCACCATCGATTGGTTATGCTATGTTTCGGATCGAAATTGTCACTGATGGTATATCGGGGCATGCAGCATACATATCAAATTTTTCCATCATGTAAATATACATCTTTAATTAAATGAACCCAACCAGCTATGCTCACTGCAACCATAATGAAAAGGGCATGATTTTCCCAAGGATAAGGGGGGGGATTGTTAAACCATGAACCAATGGGGAAAAAGCCATGTGTCACCTTCCCTTGTCTTACCCAACTTCCACCATTAAAAAAAAATTGCTGCTATTAGTTGGGGCAGTTATGGTTGGGAGTGGAGTGTGGCAGGACTCTCAGTCCTTGCCCACACGCACACTCCACCAACAGGTTGACCTCACGTTGGCAAGGAAAAACAACCATTGCCATCACTCCAGTGGACTCCCCATTCTCACTACTACGCCATTCTCTCCAGTGTCTGTTAATCCTCACACATGGATGGTAGTCTGTTCATTCTCATGCACAGGCATCTTTTCCATTTGATCTCACGCAGACAGGAGGGGAGTCGTTTCTTAGTTGTCATTCACGTTCTTCCATAGAGTGGAATCTGGTGTGTTTTCCCTCTATATTTCTGGGGTTTGGTGTAAAATTCCTCATGCACAAGTTGAGAGTCTGTAGCTTCTTCCCCAATGCGGCCTGTGTAAGTCTTTTCCGATTGCTTCGTTGTCCAGGAGGGAATGTTGTCTTCCCCACATTGTGAACTGTGTTTTTGATATGTTTGGAGACTACTGTAAGTTGCTTGGGAGTCATTTTGGCCACGATAGGGCCAAGAATGACTCAGGAGTCGTTTCCCTATCTAAGCTATAATTGCTGATTGATTGCATGCGTGCAATGGTTGGTCTTCGGATTATGTTGGGAGTAGGGATGGGGGCTTGGATTGCTTCATAAACCTGGTGTGTTTGGTGTTAACAACCTTATCTAGCAGAGGCTCGAAGGGACCATGGTGAAGAGGAAATAATGGTTGATTGTCAAACTTGGGTTAAATATTATGGTATAAAGTATGAACAAAGGGCGAGTAGGTGATGAATTGCCATGGAATCCAACAGTGCAGAGCAAAAAAATGGAGATCGGCGATCTATAACATGTCTGCTTCATGAAGATGTGAGAAGGATAAAGACATGTGGAGTGTTTGATGATATGTGAAGATCAATGGTCGCTGATCTATTTCGATGAAATTGACGGTCGTTGTAGACTTCGCCATGTGAACTTGCATGTTTGATAAAACAAAGGAGCCCGGCGGAATTGGGTACGTGTCACTTGATCTGACGGCTGAGAGATAATGGTGAATTACATCGACGGTTGTTGATGGATCCAGAGCGGGAAGTTGCATGGTGGTTGAAGACAAGAGGTGGTAGCGGAATGGAAACCATGATACACGTGGTCGATTGTGATGCATTCCGGAGGCAAAAGCGGTTTGGAAAAAACCGCCGAAAGGGGGCTCTAGAGTGGGGTCCTATATAAAGAAAGTTGACTTGTTGAAAAGCTATTTTTTTTTATTTTGCTCTGGATGAATGAGAAAGACCTACATACCCGCCACCCTCTAATAGATAATTTCAAATACATGTGGCCACAGTGACAAGTAAGTCTTGAATGTCCAAAATTCATCCACTGTATTACCGTTGTTATCTAAATTATGGACAAAGGAAAAGGTTTGCAAGGGTTTAGTCATATTTTGGATGATAGAGAGTAATATCTGGTCGACAGAGACAGAGGAGTATGTGACCCTTTCCTATCTGTGGGAAGTGTATCAGTTAGCAAAGAGAGATTATGGCACTACAATTCGTAGGGTAATGATGTTCTAAATGCCTGTAAATTGTTTTTATATTATTTTGCTGTCAAAAAAACCTTGGATTTTCCCAAATTTTTTGAATGGTGTTCAGTCAATTATTCTTCTTCTAAGAGAGTTATCATAAGTCAGTCTTCCTCTAGAATTCTATGTAAAATAAATGCACAGGCCATCCACGAAAATCTGAATTTGCCTACCAACTACCCTGATAATCATGAGCCTCTCAATGAGTCCATTTTAGTTGAAGTGTACAAAAATTATAAAACTAAGGTTCGCTGCAAATTTTTGTCCAGCATTTTGAACGAGGGTCAGTCATTAGATGGTATTTTTCTACCTTATCATGTCCATATTTTCAGAAATGAAGTTCAATTAGTCATATCCTTAGTCTGTCAAGTCTTGGGTTTGGATGATGATTGTCATGTAAATGAAGTCATCTTGGGTTTTTTGTTAAAAATGAGTTCCATGAGTTCTGAGTCTCAGTCAGTCCATGTCTTTAGTATTGATGAGTATCTAGCTGAAATGATACATCTCCAATTGAGTGAATTTCTGAAAGTCAGGTTCTTCAAGTTTCAGACTTATTTATTGAATATGTTGTTGTGTTCGAACATCACCGAGTTGTAGTTTTTAAGCACTATGTTTTCTTCAGATTTTCCCAAGCAAATCAGCATGTTTGAATTCATGAATTCAATCATGTCAGAAATATACAAGATGTTATTTGATGAAGTGTTTCACCGGGTATTAGAAGAGATGAAGTGCATGATGCAGTCCTCACCTGAGGATCGAGTTGGAGATTGGTTTCTGTATAAGGATTCCATTGTTTTGAGGATATATGGATTTACTGGGGAGCCTTATAGGTTACCTACTTTCCTTACTCCTAGAATTTTTGCATTAGATTTTATGAGACAAATATTACATTCAGAAGAAGAACACTTTGCGGCCTTTAAAAAGTCTTCAAATATCAAGTTCCCTCTCAAGGTTGGTCCTTTTATTTTCAAAAATAAAGGTGCCCTGGTGTTTATAGAAAAATTGTTGGAGAACATGGAATTTCAAAAAGAGCTAAGGATGAATTATGATCCTCATCATATAATTTCCCTAAGAAAGCAGGCAAACAAAAACAAACCATTTGACCACCAGAGTGTTGAAGGTCTGACCGAGATAGCCAATTTGTTTCATTTTATGGAAATTCCAAGATCCGATGAGGATGCAAGTATTATACCGGTTGCAACATCTCAAGTGACAGATGGTCCCAGTATTGTAATTAAAAGAAGCCTTTCTAAAATTGAAAGCATGGAAGTGGATGAGGATGGGTCACACAAAAAGGCCAAATTTTCTCAAGTTGGTGGAGTTTTAAGTGAAGAAATTTCAGACGATTTAAAAAGAGTTGATTTAGTTCCAACAAAATCTGTACAGGTGAATCAGTTTTCTTTTAAAGATGTAGATAATTCATAATCAAGCCCAATTTTCAAGTCCAAAGAGGAACTTATGGCCAGTTATGCAGAGAAGAGAAAACAATCCCTAGAAGCGACAAGGAATTTACTCCCGCGGGTGAGGAGTTTAAATAATCCAAAAAATTCCTTGATTTCTACCAGGGACATAGGAAAAAATAATTTTAAATTGGCCATGGTAAGTGACAAGAAGATGGCAGAAATGGAAGATTGGACAAGATAAGTGTGCCAGATAAAATACAGCTGCATAAGCAAACAAGTGACATTATTTATTCAGATTTGTTACAGGCTATGATGAGAGTTAATAAGTTACAAATTTTGGTAGACAAGTTAGAGGTTCAGTTAAAACATGAAAAAATTGAAAATAAGGCCAATGCCATTCAAGTCAAAAAGCTACAAGCAGATGTTATCAGCTCAGGTAATGAAAGGGATAACACCTAGCTAGTCAAGAGACTTTTGGAAGAAAAGGACAATGCCCTTCAGGTTTTGAAGAAAAGGTTGAAGATCCCAAGCACTGAACATGTTCAATCATCTGAATCATTAGCATTACAAGAAGAGAAAGACAACGTCCACCAGGAGATGATGGAGCATAAAGGAAAAGCTGTCAAATTACAAGAAGAAAAAGACAAATGGGAAGCAGAGCGGAATGAACTAATAGCCCAAATCTCCCTACTGAAAAAGGGCCAAAATGATGAAAAGGAGATCATGGAGGAATTGATGAGCCAAACCCCCACTGATGAAGACCTGTCTATTGTAAATATTGAAAAACCATTGAACGTTTTCTCTGCAGATGACTTACTGGTGCCTATGTCCCAGGTCAGCCTGAAGGATGAGGAAATAAGACAATTAAAGGTGGAAAATGAAAAATTCAAGTCCGAGTTGGCCAAAATAACTGAAAACAAAAATAAAATATTGCAAGACATAAATCAGCTACAAAAGAAATTTAATGAATTGAAGGAAAGAAATATAGGGAAGGGTCCTCTCCAGGGAGCAAAGCACATAATTTGGGATACATTATCCGTATAAATTACTAAGTTCAGGCACTATTTAAACTTCATTGATGATCAATGCATATTGATCAATTTGGCCAATCAAAGACTGAAGTTAGTAAATGAAACTATGGAGAGGAAACCCCTGACCACAGCCCAGAATGCGTTAAATTTCCTAAATTCATTAACGTACCAAAAACTGCATGATATAGGAGTCAAGGATAGAGTAGCAATGGTGCTGTCAGCAAAAAGGTTTATTCATAAGCACCACTTGATGAAGACGGTATAGGATAAAGCTGATGAAATGGTCTCATAGGTTAATGATTTCAAACAGGATTTCAAAGAATTATTTGAAGACGACCTTCCTTCCTTCTGGGATGAGGAGGGACGAATATTTTCTCAAGAGCATTATCACAGCCTGTTAGTGCAAAATCGTATGGACCATTCAAAATTTGACGATTTGGAGAAGGGTCTGATAGGGAAAGTCATAGTGGATAAGCTGACCGAAGACTTTGAAATATTGCAGAAATTCCTAATCATTAGGGGAGGCTTGCCTAAGGTTTCTTATGAAGCATACATGGAGCTGGAGGTGTCCATTCGAGAGATGGTTGAATATGACATTCCAAGCACGAAGCAGTGGAGGGCTATAGAGAGATTTGGAAAAACAAAATATATCCTTCATTCTTGAAGACAGGTGTCGCGCGCTGAGGAGCTGATTGGACGAGGCCATGTTACCAAGTTGATTTTAACTTAATGATCTGTTAGGATCGAAGCTAGTAGTTTATTCCTAGGAGTTAGGAATATAGTTACAAGACTTCGATTAAGCCGGTTATTCAGTTATGAATCTTCTTGGAAGATGAATCATTTTATGTATATAAGTGCATTTATTTTATGAGATGGGGGTTGGAACCCATCCTGTTGTTGAATGTTTTGGAAGACATATATTTTTTGAGCAAAATTGAATGCGAAGAAATTATCAGAGATTCCTGCGCCATTTATATTACAGTCTGTGCTTTTCTTTCTTTGTGATTGTTTTTCCAGTGTTACACTCCATTTTGTTTCCTTCATATTTGAAACATAGCGTGGAATGATTAGAATTCATATTGGTTATGCTCTGATCATTGTTTCAAATATTTTATAAACCTTTCTACTAAAGTTAATATAGAATTCATCTCTTGATACTCTCTATTGATGGAATGTTCTCTACTTCTTCTGTTCCAAATGAACTAAATGAATGACTGTGATTGAATGGTTACCTTGCCTTTGATGAATTCTTGCGCTTATGATTTTGTGATATTTTTATCTATATGTGACCCCATGCCCAATGGTTATGCGTATTGTTTCAACCATCTATAAAATCTTTGAGTGTTGATATATATATCTGGCCTTGTTAAATCTGTATTCGAGAGATCCCTCTCTGGAAAGAAAAGCCAGTTTCTTTCTAAAAGTGGTTTTTGCTATTACCTTGGGATTTACCTTTTACAACCTAAGTACATTCTAAGTGCTAACATTTGGAAACCACACAGACAGAGATAGAGGGCTGGCTTTCTTCTCCACAACCCCTGAATAGCACTAGAAGGGAAGTCAGGGCTTGAAGGACTATGTAGCAGAGAAGGGACTGATTCCTTGTGTTGGGTGTGTGTGGGTGTCTTAGAAGTCAGGATAGTTCTGGTGTAGGTGTTCCTAGCTCTGTAATGGGCTCACCAGCTTAGCATTTAGCCTTTCCCAACTCCTGGATGGCCTGATAAACCCAACTGTGTTGGCTTGGCTATGTTTTGTGTATCCTTGGCTATGTGTAAGCCTGCTTGTTCCTTATTCCTTGGAGAATCATGCCCAGATCGAGGGTTGTAGTGTTGCCGAGAGATTAAGGAGCACGTTGGCCTATGGTTGGGTGGAACGTTGCAGCGATGTAGCTGGTTGTGGAACGAGTTCTTCATAAGATAAGTAATCTTGTCTCTTTTACTCCTGCAATCGTTTTACTGTTAATGAATATGGTGAACATGTTGAATTCTTGTATGAATGTATGTTGCTTTCACTGTGTATGGTAAAATAATTGAATCTGTGTATGTTCTACTTCAATGCATTTTGTTTCAACATTTTATGAATGCACATGTTCATGGGGCTGGTTGCCCTGATGGTTAAGACCATGGTAGTGTCCTCTTTGCCAGCAGGAGGGTCGGGGACGTTACATTTTCACAGATCGAAAGAGTTGTGGTATGTCGATTCTTAACAATTGTTCAGTTCTTCCGTCTTTGATGGCCTTCAAATTACTCCTACACCCAAATTCATGTTTTTTGTTTCATGCACTCTAATAATGGTTGGGTAAAGTTAAAGTTAAACACAACAAAGAGCTCGGATAAAAGGTCTCAAATAAAAGAGATGAAAGGAATTCATGGAAAAAAGGTATCAAATAAGAGAGATTAAAGTAATCCATTTAGAAAAGCTCTCAAATAAGAAAGATTAAAGGAATTCAATACAAACTAAAGAAAAATACAAGAAAGTAATGTATTTTCTGAGAAAAATGGGCCAATGACCATAAATGGCCTCTATACATAGATAAGGCCTGTGCATTTATCAAATGGAATGGAAAACTCAGCTAAAGATGGAAACCAAATGGCTGAATCCTACCTCAGTTTAAGGCTACATCATTCTTAGGTGTGGGTTTTTGTGTGTGATTTTATAGCTAGTGATAAGATGCAATGTCATTAAAACATAGGAAAAGTAACAAATATTTACTTTCCTTCCAAATATGGATGTCATCATTTTATTCATTGGTCAAAGTTGGGTTTCTAAAATCTATAGCATGAAAGATGAAATACTGAGCTGCTAATTCCATCCCTACAACAACTTACTTTGTTGGGAATTAGGATTAGTGAAAAGTGTCAACTTTTGACTAATGGATTCAATCCAATTCTATCGGGTGTTGAAAGTCAAAAAAATTTCGTATATATATTTAAAGAATCATTCAATCCAATTATTCTGGAATGGTGGATAACAATGAAAATTTCTATACCTATATTTAACAACAGTGGATACAAAGCCTTTTCAATGATTTTCAACGCTTCCACAAGCAGAGGATGTAACACTATGTAGGGGAAAAACACCATGTATCTGCAAAATAATTTTTTCCTTCCTTTAATTCATTCCATTTTATACAGTTGAGAGTAAGGCTACCACCTTTAGGGATCCCTCCATTTTAGTAGTCAGTTGAGATGTATTTTCTTTGGTAGTGGCAGGATTACAATCTGGATTCAAGGTGTCTCCACACTATGCTCTATATTCTTCCAATACTTTCTAACCTTTAGCCTTTGTTCACCAATGAAATACCCATTAAATTGTTACACTACATGTACACAATACTCCCTCTTAAGCATCGTTGCAATCACTTGGTATTATGGTAATTGAATGCCAATTACTAGGTAATAAATTGTGATAGGATGCTTCCAAGATCTGGCATAAAACCACAATATGCCAAATTGATTACAATTAATCGTGTCATCTCACCACATATTCATTCAATTTGAATTCTTTAAACCAAACTAAAATCACAGCACAATCTGGAGAATATTAGAATTTCCAGTAGTCCAAACATTCAATCTCCAAATATGCAGAAGATAGCCTTCGGAGGTAATACCATCTACATGTATACACTATCTGGCATATAATCTATTTGATTTTAATACACACAATCCTTTATTATTCCAAATTCCACACGAATAAAACATTAATATATTATGTAACACAATCCATATACTATTAAATCAATGGCTGGAAAGGTCAATAGCAAATGAATACTTTTCTTTACAGAAATTGCCCCAATAGCTCAAGTGCAAAAACACGAAGATATAGTAATATATTTAACATACTTTTGTTGCGATTACTTCTATGATCATTTAACAAATATATATATATATATATATATATATATATAAATTATAGGAAACTATGCAACAAAATCATTCACAAATGAAGTCTTAATTCCTTAAGGGAATTAAAAAATCTTCTTGTTATTTTCTATAAAAAACCTTTCAACAAAAATACAAAGTATCTTGGTTTCTCCTCTTCTTGTTCGCTCCTATCTCTCCTTTGGACTTATGTTGTTTAGCATGGCTAGTCCGAGGATAAATCCTGCATTCCAAACCAAATATCTCCCAAAAGTGCAACTCCTAGAGGTATTGTTTAGCTCGAAAGCATGGATATCCTAAGTAGCCAACTAGCAGTGACCTGTGATCATACTGTTGCGAAGCGACTCATTCTTTATTGGGGTTGCCTTGAGAGGTTGTGGAGGCCATGTTCTAGTGCTTAAGGAACCAGTGGGCTAGGTATTTGAGAGTAACATTTGTATACACAACTCCTTCATCTTTCATCCCAGCGAGTCCAACTATGATGATAATGTTGTTGCATTGCTTCCATTTCCTATGCGAGTTGGTGGGTTGGAATACATAGTGTCACAGCATTTACAACGATGTTTTCTATTAGAGGTAAAAAGGTGGCTACGTGATTGGAGAAACTCCGTTGCAATTCGCTAGAATCCTAGAAATACGTTGAAGAATGGGTCACGCATTTTGCTTAACGCTTCCTAAAGACAAGCAAAAACATGAGATTGTTGGGTTTCCTTTATTCTCTATTGTTTATCTGGATCTTCCTCTACAGTTTGAACTTTTGGTCTTGTTTTTCTCACTGGACTAAATGTGAAATTCTCTTGGACGGTTCAACCTACACTACCACCCTCTCTGCTAAAGAGATGGTTCAATACACCGTCCTTCCACAAATCCCTCGTTGAATGTAAGGAATTGAAAAATATTTCCCACCATCCAAAATCCTTGCATGCAATTTATTAGAAAAATACAATCCCATTATCCAAAACATCATGAAATCAGATTACGAGCTTCATCATCTATACCACAAAATGAATCAATACCTTTGAAGAGGGAAGCTACAAAGAAAAATCAGTTCCCCTATGCGTAGAAACTTATTAATAATTATTTGCCTCTATGAGGAAAATTTAAAGTCGCCATCTATCTTAAACGAATTTCGAGCACAGTAAGTAGTACAACTAAGTCTATTCAAAGAAAGCGGAAGTGGAGTGTTAAGCAAAAAGAAATATAAAGGAAAAAGTAAAGTCTTCTTCACTGCTTCAAAACTAAAAAACAATGGCAGAATTTAAGAGTAGTATAGAAAAATTAAAACTTGCAGAATGAAGCTCAACACCCAAAGGATTATTAGAGCTTTGAAATTTTGTTTAGAAGTAGCAGAAACTCAAAATAAAATGCAAGCATGCAATTTCCCTTTACAGCTCTGCATATAATCAAGAAATACAAGAGAAGAAACTAGATAACCAGAATTGTTGAAATCCAGAAAATAAGCTCAAGAACAGATACAATCTAATGGAGAATTGCTGAAATCCAGAAAATAAGCTCAAGAACAGATACAATCTAATGGAAAGGAGCAGAGTGGGCCAAGGTCTGTTTAAATGCTATGATAGAGAGTTTAAATAAAACATAACAAGGAAATGGTAGGATGCAACAGTATGACATTTCTAATGTGGGTGTCTCCATTTTTGTTATCTCCAAATCCAGACATCATTATAAATCACTTTTCCCTTTCAGTCTATGATTGCCTCCGTTCCTTGCAATCATGGTTAAAATCTAGGGATACAGAAACCATTCCATTTATTTGTCATGTCGACTGACAGTAATTTGAAAAATATTTTGCATAATCACACTTATCCACAAATTTATAGAGACGTTCAACTAAAAACGAACACAGAAACAGAGATACAAAATATTCAAGAAAGAAGAGTGTGAAATACATCATAACTCTATTAGGAAGATTTCTTAAATTAGTTTGATAGTCGGCGTGTTGCTACATTCTCTATTTTACCAATGTTTTCTTCCATTGCGTAATCACAAAGATTGGGAATATTGAGTATAGGATAAGTATCCAATTCTTATCAAATGATAAGTGTTTGTGCCAGAAATTGTTTCTAAGGCCAGAGAAACAAGCCAACACAATCTCAAAAGTAAAACTCAATACAACTAGGGTTTAGGGTTTGTTTTATGTGTTTTATGGTTGTAAGCTTCAAGAACAAGCAGGGAATACATTCAGAAGAAAAGTAACAACTAAATCATAAACATAAACTGATAAAGATGCATAACATATCACATAAGATCCAACAAAAAGACTGTGCTGAAGTTCATACATAAAGGACAAGCACTACCAGGAAATACACATTAACTAGTAATGAACTTATCATTTAAGAAACTAAACAAGTTCAAACATGAAGCCAACACAGAAAAAATGAAGGGGAAAAAGTCATATATCTCATTATTTCATCAGTAAATGCTTATAAGAGTTACAGTACTTATCTCTGAACAAGTCTGAAAGTACATACAGCTTGCAGACCTCCTGATGCTCCCAAAAATCAGAACCCCAACAATGTTTTGCTTACTTCTCTAAATAGCTATCTTCTACAAAATCAGTTAGGTATCTCATCCTAATTGTCTCCATCGAATCACTAAGGTAGGTAAAGTAAAAAGTACATTTTTTACAAAATTACAAAATTGCTAAAAATAGCAAATGCTTAACAAAAAGTGTTTATCAAACATGTAAACTAACTAAAGCATAACTGATCAAAGCTCCTTCGCTGCCTCAACAAGTAGTGCTATACCATCTAGGATTTGAAATTTTCTTTTAGTCTTCTCTTTCTCCTGCTCCAGCTTGGTCATCTTTTTGGTGAGCTTCCTGTTCTCCTGTTGCAAGTTCTTTACTGTGTTTTCTAATTCAGAATAGTGTTTGTCAGCCATTCTTTTCCTTTTGAGAACCTCCTTGGATACCTCTGATAGCTCTTGGAAATGATTTTGAACATCCTGCAGCTCTTCTACAAGCCCTCTGTTAATATTCAATAAACCATCATTAACATCCTGCAAGTGCTTCATGTGTTTCTTATATTGCTGAATACTTTCCTGCAAATTTTCTTTATCAACACTAGGGATCTCAGGTATGCTTTCATCTTTCATTAAGAAATCTGTGTAATCAGCGGAAACACCAGGGTCTTTCAAAATGCCTGCTTCTCTATGTATGAGCTCATCTTCATCCTCCCACTCTTGGTTTTCAACAGGACATGATTTAACTTTTTCTTCTTGCTGCTGTCTTAAGAGTTCCTTCTTTATCTCAAGTACTATTTCAGACAATTCAGACTTGGGCTACTCAAACTCTCTTACTGACTGTGATCTTTTTGTCTTTGCAGGCTGAGAAGAAGAAGAAGGTTTAATAATTGATTTTCCCTTGCTTTTGCTGCCCTGTTTACCAATTTCTGCTTCTTCATTAGAGGAAGAATCAATCACAACAGCTTCTTGTCTGGAATTTGGCTTGGGATTAAGTAGCCTCTTCATATTCCATCTTAGCTTATTGGTAGGTCTAGTTTTAGGCCTTCTGTATGAAGCTACAGTCTTCTTTTTCTTCTTCTTAGGTTTAGCTGATTTGACCTCTGAGATGAGGAATTCTCCACATGCTTCAGCACTTGGTTCTGTCTCATCAATTGGCTGTTCATCTTCTAATAAGTATCCTTCATCCTCAGACAAAATGGTGATGGGGCTTCTTTGTTTAGTTTGCACTTCATCTTCAGGTATAGCAGCCTTCTCTTCATCAATAGTCTTAGTTTTTTCAGAATCTGCTGCTGGTGGCAATTGCAGACTAGGCTGCACTTTTTCTCTTGCAAACAATGAATACCTTCTTTTAGGGCAATATGAGGACATTTTGAACTGACTGTCAACCTTTACCTTCTCTGCTACCTTCTTAGCCTTAACATCATCTTTATCTGCAGGTTTAGCTTTGTGACCTAACTTTTTCATCATCACTTTTCCCTTATCGGTCTGCCTCTTAGGTTGCTGGTCTTCTTGCTGGGGGTGAACATCTGACTAGAACAGAAAGAAGTCCCAAGTCCTATCCTCATGTTGCAACACAGTGGTGATGATCAGCTTGATCAGACCATGATGAAAAATTGATTGGGAGGAGTGATCTTCATGTTGCTTTATCCTGCTGGACATCTTCTGTAAGCTCTTCAAAAAGAAGAAGGGAAGATTCATCTTTGAGACTCCTACCATGTGTTGAAGGAATCTAAAATGATATTTAAACACATAGGCATACCTGCCCTCACAGGTCACATAGCTCTGTAATATCCTAATGGGCTCAACCCACTCCTTTCTAAAGTTCTGGATAGGAATACCTTTATTCCAGTCAGGAGTCACATTAGGTAACAGGTACCTTTGTGGTTCAAACTCAAAAGGAAACTTTTTGAATCAATGCTCACCCTCATTACTGATCTCAGTAGCCTCTGCAATTAATTCCACGGTCAATTTAAATTTTAGAGCATCAAGGATGACCATATCACCTTTAAGACCCTGAGCAAACTTACAAGACACCTGTGCATTGTAGCCATCTATCTTCCTGAAGAACTTCAGCCAACCTACTTGTTGAAACAATTCAGCACAATCTGGGAGTTTCTCAATCCAGGTTAAGTCAGTAGGCTCAGCCCTATTGACCTTACCACTTTTTCCACTCTTTCCCATCTTTTTCCTTCAGAGACTAAAAGCTGTCTGGTTTTAGGGTTTAAAAGATGTTTTATAAACTGATTTTGTACTCCTTCAAACTTCTTCACAATTCCTGTACATTTCTGAACAGACCTGTATATTTTAAAAGGTGAAGCAAAACTTCTCAATAAGAAGACAAATTCACATCATCAAGGGCTTCATGTTGTTTTGTCTTAACAATGGTCTGTGTATAGGTTAACTAGAAAAGCTTTGAAACCTATTCATCAATCAGACTGTTTTTTGAACAAAAGATTATCTTCAACCTGTCAAGCAAACTATGTATTAGAATCTTCAACCTATTAGCATGGTTCATAAACCTCTCTGCACAAAAAGGTTTTTATAAATGAAATCTGTTGTCACTTTAAACTTCATTACAGAATGTTCATCTCACACCTATCTCTTTTCAGTTCATCAAAGTGATACTAGGCCTTCCTGTACCTGCCTTCATCTGCTTTTAAAAAACAATTAAACTCTGCACCAGACAACCCAGTTTTCAGCAACTTCTAGGTATCAGATATATCCTCATTTTAGACCAGAGACTCTTATTGAAACCTGATATAAATGCCAACATTGTTCTCCAAGCAATTGACTTTACAACTTATGACAACTATCACCAGCTTCTCAAGCAAACTGAAAATTTTCAGTGTAAGGGATGAGCATAATAAAACAGTCTACAATTTACTCCAATGATGCTTCCTGTAGACTCTGATTCAAATTGGAATTAGGTCTGAGAGGAATCCTATTCAGTTAGCTCATTACAGCCAATATGCATCAATATCAGAGTTTTTTGGGTATATTGGAGAGCAAAACATAAACAACCTTCCTTCAAACTGTCATCGAAATTCCAAAAACTGAATGCTTTAAACTTAAGGTTATTTTGATGCTCTGTTCAGTAAAATTCTTCAGAACAGCTCCAGGCAGTTATTTCTGGAGTTAACATTTCATTTTGGAACCTATTCTAACCTCTGCATCAACCAATTTCTCCAGAATGACCTCCAGCGAGAAAATCCCAATTTTTTCAATTTTAGGGGTTTATATTGAAATACCTGTCAATTGTTCAAATGCAACGGCTTAAACCTTCATCTTGGGCTGTCAATTGCCTCTCCTTAAGCATACAGATGTCTTCATATGGTTACTTTAACTGCAGGTAAAGGGATTGAAAAGCCCTAAATTTCGCTGGCCTTTATAACACTGTCTCTTCTCCACAGCAACACAATTCACCTTCTTAGCAGTTTGATTTACTTCACGAGAAGTCCTTTCCTCTGATAATGCGTGTAAAAAGAAAATTATTCCAGCTTAGACCGAGATTTACTGATAACTGTCCAACTAATTCCACTTTATAAGCAATGATGGGCCTGATTTGTTTCGAGACTGAAAACCACCTGAAATCGTGCTGAAACTACAGCTTACACGTGCGAAACAACTCACCCAATGCGATTAGTCATTCCCAGATCAAAATCATGTTGAAAACTTGCATGAAAATCGAAAAAACAAAGGGCCGCGATATTCTTATAGCGCGCCCTTTGTAAATTTTTTTGTCCAGCGCTACAAGAATATCTCCAATGCTAAATTTTCGCCATTTTTCAACTTTTTGCTAATTTGTCGGAGGTTTAAAAATTGCTAAAATGATAATCATGTCTAGGTATGCTCCAAACAAACATTTATGAATCAATTTTTTGATAATATGACATTTTCTTTAACCCCTTTGAAATACAAAGAACCAAAAAATCAAATAAACCTATAAAAAGTAAGCTCAAAAAACTATCTAATCATCCAGAGAGCTCCTAAAGGAAACTATAAATAAGACTTAAAACAAAACCTTAATTGAAATAAAATGAAAAACAAACCAAAAATGGAGAAGTAAAACCAAAAATGAAGAAAAAATTTACTGACTTAACATCTAGCTCCAGCTGCGGGATGAAGTCCTCCCTGCGAGGCTTCAAGAACCTGTAGACTAGTGCCTTCTGTCTTCAATCTACCTGTCTGCAAACTTCCATTGGGCTATGGAGTCTTTATTCAACCTCACTCACACCAGTATGTACAATGAAAAGTGACAATGATCTCATTAACTGTAGAAATGCTTGAGGAATCGCCCATTAACAGGGCTGAGCAACTCCTCACCTTCCAAGGACTGCAAGATAAATGTATTATTTTCCAAAACTTTAGATATCAGAAAAGGGCCAAACCAAAGATTATCGAATTTGCCATGCTTACCCTTCTGTTCTTTTCTTGCATCCCATCTTAAAACCAACTCACCTTCTGAAAAAGTATGCTCTTTAATATTTCTGTCAAACCTGTTTTTCATGTTAGCTCTGTACAGCTGTGCTTGTTTGTCCACCTTCTCTTTTTTTTGCTGTAACTCTATCATTTCGAAGATTATCCTTTGCATATCATCTGGTTCCTCTTGAGAGTTCTGGAGGAATTTCATTACTGGAATCCCCAACTGAACAGGGAATACTGCTTCTGTTCCATAAACCAGTTGAAAAGGAGAAGTACCTATGGCCTGCTTCACAGTGATCCTATCTGCCCACAATGCATATTTCAGCATTGAATCCCAAGACCTTTTGTTATGTTTCAGCAGCTTCTTGATGCTTTGAATGATATTCTTGTTAGATGATTCAGCCTGGCCATTTCCCTGAGGATAATAGGGAGTTGAGTGTTTCAAAATAATGCCATTTTTCTCACAGAAGACCACCATTGCCTTGGATTTGAATGCTTTGGCATTATCAGTTATTAATCTCTGTGGACAACCAAATCTGCTCAAAATATTGTCTTCAATGAACTCCATAATCACCTTATCTGTAGCATTCCTTGTTGGAATGGCCTCCACCCATTTTGTAAATAAATCTGTGGCAGTTAAGATCCAATGATGCTGTCCTGAAGATGCTGGATTTATTTCTCCAATAAAATCCAGACCCCATTGCTGAAAAGGGGCATTGACTGCAATAGGCTTCAAAGGCAAGGATAATAATTTCTGTTTACCTGCAAATTTCTGACAGGGTATGCAAGCTCTTACCTACTGGTAAACATCTGAGAAGAGGGAGGGCCAATAGTATCCAGCTCTCAAAATTTTATAAGCTGTTGCTTTCCAATATTTATGCCCTCCACAGGATCCTTCATGGGATTCTGAAATCACTTCCCCTATTTCAGCTTGATCCAAACACCTTAACAATATTCCACCTGGGTCTTTCCAAAACAATTGATCTTCTATCAAACAATACTTAGTAGCTTTAAGTTTCAGAGATCTGGCAGCCTTCCTATCTAAGTGTTCAGGGCATTGCAAAAATAACAGGAAATGAACAATATCAGCATACCAAACTGAAGATGAATAAGAGTCCATGATCCTTTCTTTCTCCAGCATTGCTTGCTTTTCTTCAGGTGCTGATTCTTCAGCCATAACATGTAATCCTAGTGCGTGACAATTTGAGTCAGCCAGTAGTTTGGCCAATCCTTGTCCCTTGACAAGCTTAGTAGGTCTGATTTCCACCTCATATTCCATAATCTTTACAATCCACTTCCCCCTCTTTCCTTCACTGTCAGGCTGTGTCAAAATATCTTTCACTGCAGCATTTGGAACAAATGAAATAACCTTTGAATGCAGGAGATAAATTCTGAAAAATTTCAAGGCCTTCACCAGAGCATAGGCTTGTTTCTCCAATATACTGTATTTTAGCTCTGAATCTCTGAGGGTTTTGCTGAAAAAAGGAAATTGGCTGCTCCAATCCCTCTTTATTCTTCTGAAGTAAGACAACAGCAATAGTATCTTCTGAAGCAAATGAAAAGGTAAGGAATTCTTTGGTAAAATCAGGACTTACCAAAACAGGTGCTTCAGTCAGAGCCACCTTGATTTTCTCAAAAGATGCCTTTGCTTCAACAGTCCACCTGACTTCTTGGTCCTTCTTTAACATTGCTGTGATTTGTTTAATGGTCTCAGCAAAATTAGGAATAAACCACCACAGAAAATTTATCTTGCCAATGAATGATTGCACATCCTTTTTGCTCCTAGGCAGGCTAATTTTCAGTATTGCTTTGACTCTCTCAGGGTCTATTCTGATGCCATCAGCAGACACCAAGTGACCCAACAGTCTGCCCTCTTGCACAGCAAAATGAGATTTCTTGGGATTAAGAGATAAGCCAAATTTTCTGCATTTTTGAAAAGTTTGCCTTAAGTGTTTCAGATGCTCATCATCTGACTGTGAGAACACTGTTATGTCATCCAAATAGATGACCACAAATTTGTCTTTTTCACCAACAAAAGCAATGTCCATTGCTCTTTGAAAGGTATCTCCAGCATTCATTAAGCCAAAAGGCATCTTGTCGTACATGAAGGTCCCCCAGGGGGTGGTAAAGGCTGTCTTCTCCTTGTCATCAGCATGCATGGCAATCTGATTGTATCCTGAAAATCCATCCACCATAGAAATCCTCTGAGCTCCAACAACCTGCTGCAATACTTGTTCAATCTTGGGAAGAGGATAGTTGTCTTTTAATGAATATCTGTTAAGATTCCTGAAGTCAACACATAATCTTATTTCCCCATTCTTTTTTCTAACAGGAACCAGATTTGCAACCCAGGAAGAGTACCTGAGTGGCACTATAATCTTTGCATCCAGCAGCTTCTTTATTTCTTTTTCAATTACAGGGAACAAAGCTGGATTTATCCTTCTTAGTTTCTGTCGGAAAGGCTTGACATTAGGCTTCAAAGGCACCTTATGCTGAATGATTGTTGTATCATAGGTTTTGAGTTATTCATAAGACCAGGCAAACACATCTACATGCTCCTTCAAAATCTTGATATATCTATTTCTTTGTTCTGCTGTCAGAGATTTAGAAATTTTTACCATTCTGGGATTTTCTGCAGAACCAATATTGCAGTCCATTACATTGTCTTCTGAGGATTGAACCACTGGCTTTGAAGGTGTGTCATCTTTAGTAAAAATTCTTTCTAAAGGCACTAGACATTTTGGAATAAAGTTACTCTTCAACTCAATGCTTTTATGACCTGCTATCTGATCTTCAGTAAACTTATCTTCAGCAAACTCATCATCCTGTTCTTCTCCTTCATTCTGATCAATTTGAGCATTAGAAAACTCATCTGTCAGTTCAAGAAATTTTTTGATTTCAATGTCATCTTCAAAGACCCTCCAATGCTTTAACATTATCAGGTACACATGGCCTGTACCTCACCTCTATAGGATATCTTAACTGAGTAGTCTTAGGAATTCTGAAATATGAGGCTGCTAGAGCTAATGAATCAGCAGTTTCATTATGATTCCTTGGAATATGAGTAATATTAAACGCTATAAAGTAATTTTTCAGCATATCCCATACCTCATTTCTGTAAATCTTCAGCAAACCCTGCTTTACTTGATAGTTTTTCTTTACCTGTTGAACAACCAACTCGGAGTCGCCAAATGTAGCAATTTGCTGAATGCCTAAGTCTTTTGCATCTTTCAATCCCAGTATGAGAGCTTCATACTCAGCAGTGTTGTTAGTGGTAACAAATTCCAGCTTATACATAAGTTTCACTGTCTCACCTCCAGGAGAAATAAGCAAACTCCATCTCCAGCACCCTCTTTACATGAAGAGCCATCAAAGTACAGCTGCCACAATGCATCTTCTTCCTCTCTGCTATGTTTTATTTGCTGCACTTTTTCTACTTGCAACAAGCCAACAGAATTATCCTCTTCACTGAAATGTAACATACATGTGCCAAGATATTTATCAACAGAATACAAAGGGTGATTGGTAGGGTTTTTATCATCTGTGACAATGTAAGCAAACTGAATTTCTCTGTAAAGTCTCCTATTTTCTCCACCAAAAACAGGAATGGTGGCATATGAGAGGTCCATCTGTAAGGTTCCTCCAACCTTCTTTGCCCAGGACCTTGAAAGCAACAAGCCAAACTTTGGGGTGATGTCAGCTACTACAACATCCATTATAACACTTTTCATAGGCAACTGAGCAAGGCTGACAACCATATCTTTAATCACTCCTAGACACTTGACAGCTTGAGAGTCAAAGGCATATAAGTCATCGTAAGGTTTGGTGATGCTGAGACCTAGGGCTTCCATTACAGCTTTTGGCATCAAGTTATGGGATGCTCTGGAATCTAACAGACAATTGTGAATCATCTGGTCATGGACAGTCAAGGTAACATAGAAGGGAGGAGAAGCACCAGCCTCATTTTCAGTCTTCTCAGCCAGAGTTGATCCAATGAAAATTTTAGGGCTTTCTTCTTGCAAATTTACTGTATCTGAAACAGGCTGATTGCTAGGTATATTCATGGCTTTCAGGACTATTTCTTTATATGATGGATTCCTAATAAGCTCAGTCAATGGTACAGGAATTTTTAATTTACCTAGCTCATTCTCCAAACTAATATTTTGGACAGACTTGTTTACCTCTTCAATTTCAGCATTCTTCCTGGACTTTTCTGCAAATTGCTTCTTCTCTGTGACTGGATCAGCAACTTGTTTATCAGGAACAGCTGCAGCAAGAACAATAGCTTTCTTCTTGGGAGCTTGGACAACTTGTTTCAGACCTGATCTGAGATTAATGGTCTTCTTCAGTCCATTCTGATGGACAGCAACAGTGACAGCAGTATTTTCCAAGCATACATCATCTTCAGCTTCAAACATTTCAACATCATAATATTCTGAATTTAGGAAATCTTCTTCAGTAACAAAACCTGGGGACAAACCATCTCCAAAGTGATTCATGTCCTGATCAGTCTCAGTTTCCTCAAAAAGCAGCTGTTCATCGACTTCTTCTTCATCAGCTACATTGTTTTGAAGAGGAGGAGGCACTCTTTGGTCTTCATTTTCCCTCCTTTCTCGCTGTATGTCATTATTTCTGCGCTCTCTTGGTATGAATCTAGGAGCAAACTGTCTTCTAAACTGATTCTGGTTATTAGGATTTCTTTCAGCTTCTTGAGCAGGTTTAGCAGAATTCTTCTCAAGCTCCAACTTGTTCAGTTTGGCAGTAAGTATCTTGACTAGTTTAGCCATTTCATCTATCTTGGCTTCAGCAGACTGAGGTGCAGCACTTGTAGCAACAGCTTCCTTTTTTCCCTTTCTTTCATACAAATGCTGAGGTGTTTCTTTTTTAAGCCTGTTAGAAGCCAGCAAATTAGACTCTACCTCCAATGCTGCATCTTGCATGTTCAGCAGAGTGATAGGTCTTCTTTCTCTGAGTAATAAAGAGAATTCATGATCAAAGGAATTTGCATAGGTCAACTTGGCTGATGTTTCAGTGGGTTTGATTTCTGTTGGAATCCTACTATACATTTTGTTAAATCTTTTGGAGAAGTCAGCAACAGTCTCATCTTTCTTTCTTCTCAGAGCTCCAAACTCGGTTATATAATAGGTGTGGTCCTTGGTGTCTCCCCACTGCCTCAGAAAAATATCTCGAAGTTCTTCAATTATGGTGATAGAGTTAGCAGGAAACTCTCTGAACCACTTTCTCACATCCCCATCAAGGCTCTGTACAAATACCCTCATCCATACATCTTTAATCTCAATGTTATGATTGTCTGCATAACTCAGGAAAGCCTCCCAATGTTCTTATGCAGTTGTTTCACCTTGTCCATTGAATCTTGGCATATACTTATGGTAATCTCCTCCAGGCAAAGCATGTAAAGGCTGAGGTAAGACTAATGGAGCATACCTGGCTGCTACCATTCTGTCCATCATATCCATGGGTGGGTTTTGGCCTGCCATTGTGGACTGAGGTTTAGACTGAGGTTTTGACGAGGAAGAAACTTGACTGGAACTTGATAGAAAAGGGTTCTTTCCTATTTTCAGCTGAAAGAGAGGAATTTTTCCAGGAGAAGCAGTCTTGGCTTTCAAAAAGGTTTCAAGATTGGTAAAAACTTCAAAAGTATCTTTAGGAATGGTAGGTTTTATCCAAGGTGAGTTTTCAGCTGGGTCTAATGAATCACCCAACTGGTGAGGGTCACAAGAGGCTGGTAAAGATTGAGACCTTCTGAGCTTTCTTGCTATTTTTATGATCTTTTCAGGGTCTGTCACACCCAATTGCAATGGAGAAGTAGGTCTGCTCCTAGTACCAATTCTGTTAGAAGCCACTGTGACGACTTTTTGGTGAAAATAGCCTTCAAAAATGCTGGTTCAAGTCCACCTCTTAAACCAGGAAACTGATAAGTATCCCAGGGAAGATATGCTTCAGCTTCATCCCCGGCAACGGCACCAAAGATGTTTGTGCCAGAAATTGTTTCTAAGGCGAGAGAAACAAGCCAACACAATCTCAAAAGTAAAACTCAATACAACTAGGGTTTAGGGTTTGTTTTATGTGTTTTTTGGTTGTAAGCTTCAAGAACAAGCAGGGAATACATTCAGAAGAAAAGTAACAACTAAATCATAAACATAAACTGATAAAGATGCATAACATATCACATAAGATCCAACAAAAAGACTGTGCTGAAATTCATACATAAAGGACAAGCACTACCAGGAAATACACATTAACTAGTAATGAATTTATCATTTAAGAAACTAAACAAGTTCAAACATGAAGCCAACACAGAAAAAATGAAGGGGAAAAAGTCATATATCTCATTATTTCATCAGTAAATGCTTATAAGAGTTACAGTACTTATCTCTGAACAAGTCTGAAAGTACATACAGCTTGCAGACCTCCTGATGCTCCCAAAAATCAGAACCCCAACAATGTCTTGCTTACTTCTCTAAATAGATATCTTCTACAAAATCAGTTAGGTATCTCATCCTAACTGTCTCCATCGAATCACTAAGGTAGGTAAAGTAAAAAGTACATTTTTTACAAAATTACAAAATTGCTAAAAATAGCAAATGCTTAACAAAAAGTGTTTATCAAACATGTAAACTAACTAAAGCATAACTGATCAAAGCTCCTTCGCTACCTCAACAAGTAGTGCTATACCATCTAGGCTTTGAAATTTTCTTTTAGTCTTCTCTTTCTCGTGCTCCAGCTTGGTCATCTTTTCGGTGAGCTTCCTGTTCTCCTGTTGCAAGTTCTTTACTGTGTTTTCTAATTCAAAAAAGTGTTTGTCAGCCATTCTTTTCCTTTTGAGAACCTCCTTGGATACCTCTGATAGCTCTTGGAAATGATTTTGAACATCCTGCAGCTCTTCTACAAGCCCTCTGTTAATCTTCAATAAACCACCATTAACATCCTGCAAGTGCTTCATGTGTTTCTTATATTGCTGAATACTTTCCTGCAAATTTTCTTTATCAACACTGGGGATCTCAGGTATGCTTTTATCTTTCATTAAGAAATCTGTGTAACTAGCAGAAACACCAGGGTCTTTCAAAATGCCTGCTTCTCTGAGTATGAGCTCATCTTCATCCTCCCACTCTTGGTGTTCAACAGGACATGATTTAACTTTTTCTTCTTGCTATTGTCTTAAGAGTTCCTTCTTTATCTCAAGTACTATTTCAGACAATTCAGACTTGGGCTGCTCAAACTCTCTTACTGACTGTGATCTTTTTGTCTTTGCAGGCTGAGAAGAAGAAGAAGGTTTAATAATTGATTTTCCCTTGCTTTTGCTGCCCTGTTTACCAATTTCTGCTTCTTCATTAGAGGAAGAATCAATCACAACAGCTTCTTGTCTGGAATTTAGCTTGGGATTAAGTAGCCTCTTCATATTCCAACTTAGCTTATTGGTAGGTCTAGTTTTAGGCCTTCTGTATGAAGCTACAGTCTTCTTTTTCTTCTTCTTAGGTTTAGCTGATTTGACCTCTGAGATGAGGAATTCTCCACATGCTTCAGCACTTGGCTCTGTCTCATCAATTGGCTGTTCATATTCTAATAAGTATCCTTCATCCTCAGACAAAATGGTGAGGGGGCTTCTTTGTTTAGTTTGCACTTCATCTTTAGGTATAGAAGCCTTCTCTTCATCAATAGTCTTAGTTTTTTCAGAATCTGCTGCTGGTGGCAATTGCAGACTAGGCTGCACTTTTTCTCTTGCAAACAATGAATACCTGCTTTTAGGGCAATCTGAGGACATTTTGAACTGACTGTCAACCTTTACTTGCTCTGCTACCTTCTTAGCCTTAACATCATCTTTATCTGCAGGTTTAGCTGTGTGACCTAACTTTTTCATCATCACTTTTCCCTTATCAGTCTGCCTCTTAGGTTGCTGGTCTTCTTGCTGGGGGTGAACATATGACCAGAACAGAAAGAAGTCCCAAGTCCTGTCCTCATGTTGCAACACAGTGGTGATGATCAGCTTGATCAGACCATGATGAAAAATTGATTGGGAGGAGTGATCTTCATGTTGCTTTATCGTGCTGGACATCTTCTGTAAGCTCTTCAAAAAGAAGAAGGGCAGATTCATCTTTGAGACTCCTACCATGTGTTGAAGGAATCTAAAATGATATTTAAACACATAGGCATACCTCCCCGCATAGGTCACATAGCTCTGTAATATCCTAATGGGCTCAACCCACTCCTTTCTGAAGTTCTAGATAGGAATACCTTTATTCCAGTCAGGAGTCACTTTAGGTAACAGGTACCTTTGTGGTTCAAACTCAAAAGGCAACTTTTTGAACCAATGCTCACCCTCATTACTGATCTCAGTAGCCTCTGCAATTAATTCCACAGTCAACTTAAATTTTAGAGCATCAAGGATGACCATATCACCTTTAAGACCCTGAGCAAACTTACAAGACACCTGTGCATTGTAGCCATCTATCTTCCTGAAGAACTTCAGCCAACCTGCTTGTTGAAACAATTCAGCACAATCTGGGAGTTTCTCAATCCAGGTTAAGTTAGTAGGCTCAGCCCTATTGACCTTACCACTTTTGCCACTCTTTCCCATCTTTTTGCTTCAGAGACTAAAATATGTCTAGTTTTAGGGTTTAAAAGATGTTTTATAAACTGGTTTTGTACTCCTTCAAACTTCTTCACAATTCCTGTACATTTCTGAACAGACCTGTATATTTTAAAAGGTGAAGCAAAACTTCTCAATAAGAAGACAAATTCACATCATCAAGGGCTTCATGTTGTTCTGTCTTAACAATGGTCTGTGTATAGGTTAACTAGAAAAGCTTTGAAACCTATTCATCAATCAGACTGTTTTTTGAACAAAAGATTATCTTCAACCTGTCAAGCAAACTGTGTATTAGAATCTTCAACCTATTAGCATGGTTCATAAACCTCTCTGCACAAAAAGGTTTTTATAAATGAAATATGTTGTCACTTTAAAATTCATTACAGAATGTTCATCTCACACCTATCTCTTTTCAGTTCATCAAAGTGATACTAGGCCTTCCTGTACCTGCCTTCATCTGCTTTTAAAAAACAATTAAACTCTGCACCAGACAACCCAGTTTTCAGCAACTTATAGGTATCAGATATATCCGCATTTTAGACCAGAGACTCTTATTCAAACCTGATATAAATGCCAACATTGTTCTCCAAGCAATTGACTTTACAACTTATGACAACTATCACCAGCTTCTCAAGCAAACTGAAAATTTTCAGTGTAAGGGATGAGCATAATAAAACAGTCTACAATTTACTCCAATGATGCTTTTTGTAGACTCTGATTCAAATTGGCATTAGGTCTGAGAGGAATCCTATTCAGTTAGCTCATTACAGCCAATATGCATCAATATCAGAGTTTTTTGGGTATATTGGAGAGCAAAACATAAACAACCTTCCTTCAAACTGTCATCGAAATTCCAAAAACTAAATGCTTTAAACTTAAGGTTATTTTGATGCTCTGTTCAGTAAAATTCTTCAGAACAACTCCAGGCAGTTATTTCTGGAGTTAACATTTCATTTTGGAACCTATTCTAACCTCTGCATCAACCAATTTCTCCAGAATGACCTCCAGCGAGAAAATCCCAATTTTTTCAATTTTAGGGGTTTATATTGAAATACCTGTCAATTGTTCAAATGCAACAGCTTAAACCTTCATATTGGGCTGTCAATTGCCTCTCCTTGAGCGTACAGATGTCTTCATATGGTTACTTTAACTATAGGTAAAGGGATTGAAAAGCCCTAAATTTCGCTGGCCTTTATAACACTGTCTCTTCTCCACAGCAACACAATCCACCTTCTTAGCGGTTTGATTTACTTCACGAGCACTCCTTTCCTCTGATAATGCGTGTAAAAAGAAAATTATGCCAGCTTAGACTGAGATTTACTGATAACTGTCCAACTAATTCCGCATTATAAGCAATGATGGGCCTGATTTGTTTCGAGACTGAAAACCACCTGAAATCGTGTTGAAACTGCAGCTTACACGTGCTAAACAACTCACCCAATGCGATTAGTCATTCCCAGATCAAAATCATGATGAAAACTTGCATGAAAATCGAAAAAACAAAGGGCCGCGATATTCTTGTAGCGTGCCCTTTGTAAATTTTTTTGTCCAGCGCTACAAGAATATCTCCAATGCTAAATTTTCGCCATTTTTCAACTTTTTGCTAATTTGTCGGAGTTTTAAAAATTTCTAAAATGATAATCATGTCTAGGTATGCTCCAAACAAACATTTATGAATCAATTTTTTGATAATATGACCTTTTCTTTAACCCCTTTGAAATACAAAGAACCAAAAAATCAAATAAACCTATAAAAAGTAAGCTCAAAAAACTATCTAATCATCCAGAGAGCTCCTAAAGGAAACTAAAAATAAGACTTAAAACAAAACCTTAATTGAAATAAAATGAAAAACAAACCAAAAATGGAGAAGTAAAACCAAAAATGAAGAAAAAATTTACTGACTTAACAATAAGCATTGTTTCCAAATCTAATAAGGGCAAGATTTTTTTCAATTTTAATTTAGCATATTGGCCATTAGGAAACTACACTTTCTGTAAACACACGCTTACAAATTTGATATTCTCTTTTCCTCTTTTTCCATAATATCTCTAAGCTTGTAGAATCATTAACTTGTTAAATGTTTTTTTAAATCTACTCAAACTAAAGGTCAAACGTTTTGCAAAGATCACTTATGTGATCATAACGTCTTGATGGTCATTGTGTTGGTAGAGCCTCTATTTTGTTCAACCACATCAATATAGCCAAGGCCGGCTCCCCCTCTTATTGTTTTTTTATTTATATTCATGGAATTTAATAATAACCTAATTTAATAATAATAATAATATTATATAGGGATGAGTATTAAAATTTTGCATGTGAGAATAGAAAAGGTCCTAGATAAACAAATTAGCAATTTTATTATCATAGCTCACACATTTTTTATCCTTTGGTGTGATATGCTATAAGTGTTTCCCTCATATTGCCACATTTACAATTTGACCCCTACATCAAGTGTTTCCCATCACCCACCGCAACAACATAAGTGGATTTCATTTGACAGTGATAAAACAATAGGCATTATCTACCCTTCCAAGGTTTTTTTTTTTCAATTTCCATTGAGATCCAAATTTATAATGTCTATCTCTTCAATTTTTCCCACCTCTACCAAAAAGGAGACATTGAAAACAGATTCCTGCTTCTACCCAGAAAAAGCAACCAATGAAAAGAGATGAACCAGAGATCCATGGAAAACGTTTCCTCTATCCAAAAAGTAGAAAATGAAAAGTGATGAACCAAATATCCATAGCAAACGTGTCCTCTACCCAGAAAGTAGATAATGAAAAGCGATGAACCAAAGATCCATGGCGAATGTGTATTTGATAGTAACTCTGAAGGAATATTTTACTTATTTCCAACGGCGACTACCAAGCCATTAGTCAGGGTTTCAATGGTTTTGATCTGTCGTGTCGTTGTTGGGCTTGCATTTTTACATCCATGTATGTCGAGGAGATTTTTCTAGAGGCTTTCAGTTCCTACACCACAAGAACGGTGGTGTCTAATTTTAATCCATATTCAATTCCATAATAGGGATGAACCGATCCAAGATATCAAACATTTTGGATTCCATCTGCTTAGTCGGGGATGGGTTGATGCAGGGAAATCCTAACCCTACCCTTTAGAGATGGATAATAATCACCACTTACGGGGGACAGAGCCTCTTCCTAGCACCTATTAGTTTGGTGTAGCCAAACTTGCAGGAACTAGTGTTCAAGTAGGACCAGGTTGGATTCACCAAGGCCGCCATTTCCATTGTCTTCGATAACTCCAACACAACTCGCATCCGCATTGGCTACGAGGACTCAATGGGATCATCGTCACTCACAGGTATTTTCGCTTCTAAAAACCTGAATCTCTGTGATTCCAAAATCTCTAGATTCTTTAAATGGATGACATGAAATGGTTGCATGGTGTGTGATGCAGGGATACCCAACCCTACATTAAAACATTTCTTACTTGATGGAATAGTAGGCCTTCTGTTGCACCACTCTAATCCATTACCAGAACTAGAAGATTTACGCTGTCTCAATCTCATTTTATTTAGATTGATCCACTATGCTAAATATGTATGATCTATGGGCGTGTCCACAAAGTCTTCATTCCTTGATTGATTCACTTCCTGGTTTACCACAACTTTAGTTGACTTTAAGATATCTCACAACTCACACTTATTCAATAGTCAGATTGTTGATTTCCACACTATCTTCGACATTCGGTCTACTTATAACTTTGATTGGGCTCTTAAACTATGCCAACTCTCATTGAGACAATTGGACGCCCCCAAGACATCCATAAATCTTGACTCGCTACCTACGCATTCACCGTTGAAATCATAATAGAGAACAAGGGAACTTAAAAACTCAGAGTGTCCTATTTAAAACTCAAACATACCTTTCATTAACGATTTGATCATAGCCCAAATAGGTTATAAGCCGCTCAATAGATCTGGAGCTCGGTTCCCACTGGATATATCACCATATCCATTGATCTTATCCTTGATTACAATATGGATTCAAGATATCTCCACACTATGCTCTATATTGTTCCAATACTTTGTCATCTTTAGCCTCTGTTCACCAACTAAATACCCATGAAATCGAGACACTGTGTGCACCTAATACTCCCTCTTAAGCATCATTGCAATGACTTGGTATTTTGGTAATTGAATCCTGATTACCAGGTAGGAAATCCTGATAGGATGCTTCCAAGATGTGGCATCAAACCACAATATGCCAAATTGATTCCAATTAAAATTGCCATCTCACCATCTGTCTAGCATATATTCTATTTGATTTTAATACACACAGATCCTTTATTATTCCAAATTCCACATGAATAAAGAACTATTATATTATGTAACACAATCCATATAGTATTAGATCGATGGTTGAAAAGGTCAATAGCAAATTAACATTTTCCTTTACAAAATTCACCCCAATAACTCAAGTGCAA
>LPNX010327618.1:0-49968 GCA_001517045.1 Pseudotsuga menziesii | reverse complement strand
GATGATGATAATAACTGAATCAAATTGGAATGGAAAATGAAGCATACTCTTGGATACATTCTGTAATACTTACAATAATACCAATTAATCCACACAGTAGAAAGAGCTGCCTAAGCACTTTCATAAATTTTTGAAGAACCAAATAATCAGTGCAACCAAACAACCTGCAACGAAATTACAATCTGAAAGCCAATATGAAGTAAACTGAAGAGATAAGATTTTTTTTCAACGAATATGAAAATAGCTTTTTGAAGAAATATGGAAGGAACCTAACGGTTGAATTTCAAACTGTACACTCACCCTCGGATTCCATTCCATCAAAGGAATTTTCGGTTCAAAAATTCATATTGGCTTTTTGATCGAGAATCCAGCTATCATACAACGACTAATTAGGATTTGAAATACTTAATGCTTTTTTAATGTCACACTCCATCCCACTTGTTGAAATGTGCCTTTTATTATGGCCTTTTTTGAAGGTAACTAGGGAAAGTGAAATGTGCCTTTTATTATGGCCTCTTTTTTAAGGTAACTAGGGGAATTAGTAACTAGAGGCTGGAGGTTGGGTTGGTTTCACATACAGGGTCCAAAGATCTATTGACACATAGGTAAATTTAGGTAGGATTTGAAATAGTAACTTCTAATTTACAATAATTGATTTCATAACTACTAAAACACCAATAAGCCACACTTATGCAGGCTACATTTTAATGGTAATTATAATTATAAAAAATCATTTTTATTGAATTAATATATTTTAATGATAATTATAATTATAAAAAATATATTTTTTAAATAATGTATTTTAATGATAGTTATAACTATAAAAAATATTTTTTTATGGATAGTTAAGAGTATACTCTTTCAATATTTTTAGCTTTATAATTTTATTAATTAAAAAGTAATTTTATAGATAGTTTTTTTTTACTATAACATAAGGGTAGATTAAAAAGAGTTCGGTAGACCAGCTACCGCATGCTTTGACAGAGGAACATAGAGTCGAAATTCGTTGGAAAAGAAAGTCAAAAGGGATCTAGGATCCAATGCTTCCAAGAGACAGTAAGAAGAGCTTAAAAAGAGAGGGAAACGAAAACATAAGGAAGGCCTACTGCTTGACCCAGAAAACGCAGACAGTCATCAGACTGCTGTTTATTTGCTCATTTTAGATTGCAGCTTTGCAATGGCGTTCTCCAGAGCATTGATTCGGTTGCCGAAGTTTCCATGGACATTGGCATTGTCCTTGAAATTTGTTTGAGTGTCTTCCCTGAGATTTTCCAGCTTTTCGATTGAGTCTTCGTGGTCTGCTCTCAGTTTCCTGAGGTCTTCATTGATGATGTTCCATGCTGTCTCCCTCACCTTGTTGGACTCTTCCAGTAGTTTATCTTGCTGATCAAGCCGTGCTCTGAGCCTTCCCAGTGAGGTCTCCAAGGATTCGAGCTTTTCTCCAACTGTGGAGCCGGTTTCAGAAGAGGAAGCCATATCTATCAGCAGTAAGGGAGCTATCCGATCAGAGTTAGATAGTGGGACGAGATGCAGGCGCTTCCAGCAAAATAGCAGAGTCTTTCCAAATTGTAAAACCTCCTCTGCGAGTTCAGTTTCAATTCTGGATAGGGTGGAGAGAACGGCTTCAATAAATAACCGTCGGATTGAGAGAGCGGTCACAGGATGTCCTCCTTCTGCGATTTGGTTAGATTTCTTGGCAGAGTGATGAGAAAAACGTGAATCAGAGCAGTTCTTTAATTGAAAAGGGATCTGATTCGTGTCAGCACTTGAATAAAAATGAGGAGCAGATCTCATCCTTTGCGATTTGGGAGATCCTGTCAGAGATTGTGGGGGGACAAGTTCACGGAGTCCTGGCCGGTCATGGAACAAGCTGCCAAATGAGAAAAACTACAAATACTATGGGATGTCACATAGATCTTCATCACCATCATAAACTAAGACCCCTCTTCCCAGGAGAGTTCCCTAGTTTGCTGCTTTGTCAGCCAGTGAGTTTAGGGCCCTTAGCACATGAAAGAAACTTATAGTGTGAAATTTTTTGCTTAAGTGGCGGATTTTATGATAAATTTGAGCCAACCTGAGGTGTGTAGGACGCTTCTTCCGGTTTAGAGCCTGGATCAACATTCTAGAGTCCCCAAAGACTGATAACTTGGTGATTCTCTTGAACAATGCAATTTTTAGACCCTGCAGAAGGCCACAAAATTTGGCAGTATTGTTAGAATCAATTCCGAGGCCCCAGGAGTAGCTAGTGTTCATATCTCCATTGGCCAAGCTTATCAGTCCCCCGCAGCCAGCTTGGCCACGATTGCCCTTTGCAGCACCGTCAAAGAAGAGACAGTGGGTGTTCAGCGAAGACTTCCAACTTAAATTTTTTTTTTCCTCAAGCCTGATTTCCCAATGGGCTGGTTGAGGCAGAGTAGGACAGGGTCTATTCTGCAGGTTGGAAATGATCAAGTTAAGCCAATATAATTCTTCAGGCAGTAGGCCATTAGAGTCCTTCAGATTATGCTCTAGAACTTCCCCAAGGACAGCTCTGGCTTGGGCTGCAATTCTATCAGGCTGACTTTCCTGATCTTTGAAAATACGATTGTTTCTTTCAATCCACAGCTTCGAGCATATGGCTTTAGGGAACCAGTTCCAGGTTGTTCGGAGAAGAGGCTTCTTGGATAGTTGAAAGGGCGACAGATTCATCCATTTTGAGAGCATCTCTTGAATAGTTTCTGGAAGATTTATTCCCGGAATTAGTCCCAAAGCTTTGGTCCAAACCTTATTGGAGAATTGACAGCCCAACATGATGTGATCAGCAGTTTCTTCCTCACTTTTGCAGAGAGGACAGCAGGAAGGGCCCTCCATACCACGCTTCTTTAGATTTTCCCCTGACAGAATACTCTTGTGGGCCAGTGTCCAATAGAAAAAGTCAATTTTTGGAATAAATGGTTTGGACCAAAGATACTTCTAGACCACTAGGTTGGGGGCGACTGAAGGGATTGCTTGACTGATCTTGTAGCCTTCTGAAGTTGAGTAACTCCCTGATAAATTTCCCCATCCTCTTTTGTCTCTACGATTTTTTTTAATAGGTGCTTTGCCTTGGAGGAGGCTAGTGAGAATTTCAGCTTCTTTTGTGAGTTCAGGGGGAGGGTCACCAAGTGCCCAGCCTATCCAGAGAGTGTCATCCCAAGCTGATATGTCCCAGAGCGTGGTGACACCATTAGCCAAGAGCCAAAGCTTGATGTTGTCAATCTCCGAGCAAGACCCCAGCGGAGGGTTCCCAAGGATTGAGTCCTCCCACATTTTAATATTCTTCCCATTTCCTGGAATCCAATAAAGGTTCTTTTTGAACATGTCCAATGCTTTAAGACAAAGTTTATAAACCAGAGAACCTTTTCTGCTTGGAGGTTGCATGTCCAGGCACCTCTTCTTTGAGCCAGAAAAATGTTTTTTGTGGAGAGCTTTCTTACTCCAGCTATCTTTCCCGGTGATCATTTGCCAAAGCAGTTTTGCTCCTAGTGCAAGATTTTGGTTGTGTAAACTACGAATTTGAAGCCCTCCTTCATCTCTTGGCTTTTTGATCTTATCCCAGCTTACAAGGTGGAGTTTTTTTGCATTCCCTTTGCCCCCTTCCCAAATGAATTTCTTGAGAAGACCTTCTATCTTACAGATTGCAGAGCTTGGAGCGAGCAAGATTGAGGATTGATAAATTGGCATGCTATTCAGAACTGCTTTTATAAGAGTTGTCTTTCCTGCAAGATTGAGCCAATTTGCATTCCATCTTTGAATTTTGTCCTTGATTTTGTCTATTGTGGGATCCCAATAGGCTTGTTTGATTTTGATTTTACACATGGGTATTCCCAAGTAAAGGAACTTGTCCCAATTCATAGTGCAGTCCATTCCCAACGCTCTTGCAATTTCCCCTAGCTCTCTTGCTGAGCATTTCCAGCTGAAAATTTTACTTTTCTGAAAATTTATTTTGCTGCCAGAGACCTTTTGATATATGTCCAGCTCATGTTTAAATTGTGCAGCTGAGTGCAGGTTTGCTCCTCCTAGCAGAAGGGTGTCATCAACAAATTGTGCATGGTTTATGTCACGTACATTGTTTGAAATTCTTAGCCCTGGCAGCATGTGGATGTCCTGACTGAGATTGAGTTGAAAGCTGAGAATCGACGCTTGAATGGCATAGAGAAGAGGGGACAGCGGGCAGCCCTATCTTAGGCCTCTGGAGGCTTTGAAGAAATTTGTTGGCCTACCGTTAATGAGTGGGGCTATCCATGGATCACCCACGCAGCCTTTGATCCAGCTTATAAAGGCTTGTGAGAAGCCAAATTTGGTCATAACAGCAAACAGGAAATCATGTCTTACACGATCGAAAGCATTTTCTAAATCAAGTTTAATGGCCATACCTTTTTCGTTGCACTGAAAGATGGAGTGGATTGCTTCTTGGACAAGAATGATGTTGTCAAGAATTTTCCTGCCTTTGATGAATCCGCCTTGGTTTTCTGGAATAATCCTTGGCAGAATTCTTTTTAGCCTGGTGGCTATAATCTTGGTGATAATCTTGTAACCTGTGTTACACAAAGAGATCGGCCTGAATCTATTGAAGGAGTTGGCTCCTTTTTCCTTTGGGATCAGGGAAAGGAAGGAGGAGTTGGTGCTGCCACCTAATTTGTGGACCTTTTGCGAATACCTCACCATTCTTAAGAGATCATACTTAATTATTGACCAGCAGCCAGTGAAGAATCTGGTGGTGAAGCCATCTGGACCTGGGGCACTATCCGGCTTCATGATCTCGAGAACATCTTTTAGCTCATTCATAGTGACTGGGGAGATAAGGGAGTTGTTCTCCTCAGGGTTGATAAGATGAGGGATGAGGTCGAAAGGGTGGGTGTGGGTGTCAAGTGGGTCCTCAATGGGAGATGTGAACATCTCTTTAAAAGTATCCTCCACAGCCTTCTTTATGCCCTCAAAATCATTGATCAGCTCTCCTTGATGGTTTATTTCAGTGACCTCTTTGTAGTTCTTTCGGGCTTCAGATTGCTTATGGAAGTATTTAGTGTTTTTGTCCCCACTTAGGAGCCAGAGATTGCGGGATTTTTGCCTCAAATATTCTTCTTCCAGCCTACAGGCCGAATGGAAAGCTTTCTGCAGGTTCTCTTCCATTCTTAAGTGACAATCTGAGACGGGGTTGAAGTCCATGAAGGTTTGGTGAGCTTCCAGTTCTGCTTGAGCCACTTTCCTTTTGGAGGTGGGGGAAGTAATGCCTCTAGCCCAATCTTTCAAGTCAAGTTTTAGGTTTTTAATTTTTGCTTCCTAGATGAAGGAAGGAGAATCTTTGATTTGAGTTTCCCAGGAATCGGATACTACTTGCATAAAGTTTGCTTGTTGGAACCAGAGAGGGCTGAAACGAAAGGGGATCGGTCCAAGGTTTTGCTCAAAGGTCAACTCAAGGAGTATGGGTTTATGATCCGAGGTGCAGTGGGGAAGGATTTTGGAAGAGGCTAGGAGGCCCAAGGAGAGAAATGAAGAATGGATAAGGAATCTATCAAGCCTGGCTGCAACATGGCCGGGACCACTTCGCTTGTTTGTCCAAGTAAACTTTCCTTTGACAGGTTTGATGTCAATCAGATCCCACCCAAGAATAATGTCTTCCACCCATTCCCTCGATGGGTCTCTGACCCGCGTTCCACCTTTCTTTTCATTAGCATCCAGAGTGACATTCAAATCACCTGCTACTATAATATTTTCTAACTGATGCATGTTAAGAAAGGATTCAAGCATATTCCAGCAATCTTTTTTTTCAGAGTAAGCAGCAGGGACATAGATATTGAAAAGACTTACAATTTGACCGGTGTATTTGTGGATAAGTTTTGTGAACACTCAGTGCAGTGTTCAAGTCTCATCTTCAATTTCATACAGGCTGGCATCCCAAAAGGTAGCAAGGCCTCCAGATGCGCCTCTCGAATTATTGCCTATACCAGGCCCTTTTTTCCAAAATTTATTTCCAGCATGGAGGGTAGCCGATTCCTCCATTTTTGCTTCCTGGACTAGCAGAATGTCTAGCTTATGGATACGAATCAAGTCTTTCATTGCTTCTTCTTTTAAAGCCGATCCAAGGCCCCTGCAATTCCAGGAAATGTACCGCATTAATTACTTTGAGTGGGGATGGCCCCTTTAGGGGCTGGTACTGTTCCTTTTTTGGATCTGGTGTTCATTATGCCTTTTAGGGTCTTTTGTGATCTGTCTAGGATTGCTAGGTAAGTTGCTTCTTCTCTTTTCTTTTTCTTTGATTTCCTTCCTCTTGGATTTTTGATGGGGGTTGCATGCAAGCTGCTTGATGAGGAACCTTCACCTGATTCTTCATCCAGATCTATTTCTAATTGAGGATCTGCGCTAGCTTCTTTGGAAGATCCAGGTGCCTCAGTAGCCATCAGAACTCCCGATTCCGGATTGGGTATTTCCCCTTGCTCCAGTGGTTCTGCGTCCTCTTTGGTGGCCAGATGATTTCCTTCGGGATTTCTTTTATTGCTTTCAGCAGTTGGTTCTGTCCCGGGTGGAACATTGATCTGCTGTAGTTCTTCATCATTTGGAGTGGCCGTTGGAGCATTATTTGTGGCTGCCTGGTTCGTTTTTGCTGAGCTGGTCGAATGATTTTGCTTGTCCCCTTCAGCTTTTTTCCTGTTACTTTTTCCAGTAGTTTTCCCATTTTTAACCGTTTGCCATCCTTCTCCTTCTTCGGGAGCGTGATTTTTGGGGCAATTTCTCTGGAAGTGACCATGTTCATGGCAGAGTCGGCATTTGAATGGTAATTGCTCGTAATCCAGCTTTTGATAGTAGTGCCATTCTCCAACTTTTAGTTTCACTGCCTCAGGAAGCCCTGCTTCGAGATCGACTTCAACACAAATTCTGGCACAGGAGTATTGACCCTTGTTTTCGGCTTTATCGATGTATCTTCCGAGAGCATTCCCTATTTTTTCAAGGGTTTGTGTGTTCCAGCAATGCACTGGTAGATTTTCCCACACTGGAACTTCTTTCGGCATATCCACTTCTGCATTGCAGTCCGGGGTCCATCTATTGAGATATAGACCCTGGGAGCCCATGAAATACGGGCCATTTCTGAATATGATATCTCGATCTTCTTTTGATATGAATTCGAAGATGAAGAACCCTCGCCCAACAGGGTAGCAGGTTACACTGTTCTTTAGCTGAGGCCTCCAGTTCCTTTGGATCTAGTCGTCTGTGGTTCATGTTGATGGCCAAAGCCCCATGAACTGGCCAACCAAACCTCCCTCCACTAGAGCTAGTGCGATCTTGATTGGTTGTTCAGCTGGTAGGTTGATTTTAGGTACTGCATCCAGTTTTTTGATGAACTTCGGAATAGTTGGGGCTACAGGTTTGAAACCCGGGGATTTGAGGAGCCGCTGAAAGGCTTTAGCAGCCGAAAAAGGAGCAGAGGGAGGGGAGAGCCCTCCCCCAGGTGTAGCCATGGACGCCCTGAGGTGTTAAACTAGCGCAGTGCCCTCTCCTTGGGATCGCCGTCCTCAACTCACTCGTCCGAAAACAAAAAGTAATTTTATAGATAGTTACAAGTATATATTTTTTTAATATTTTTAGTTTTATAATTTTATTAATTAAATGTAAATTTATTAATACTAGTGCAATGTTTATAATTGGTAATGAGCTTGGGTTTGGTTTGCTACTTTATTATTATTTTTTTTAGTTACTTGGATAGACGTTTTTATTTAAGATTTGCGGTGGAATATAGCCTATGCTTTTTCATCTAGGGATGAGGATGAGACAAGTATACTATTGAGATTGATTTTATGGCAGTTCTTCAAAATTTGAAATAAACAATTATAAAAAAAAATTAATATAAAAATATAGATAATGAATGGATAACTAGTAGCTAGATGAATGTAAGATAAAAATAAAAAGAATATAAAAAATAATTGATAGTTGATAAATATATAACACTAAGAATGTGGATGATACCATGTAGCCAAGCATGGATAAATCAGAGTTTAACCAATGAATAAAAAAACATTTGCACTCTCTTCTATGCTATACCTATCTCTCAACCATTTGATCCTTATCTAAGTGATCCAACCACAAACTATGTAGGTGTTATAACTTTTTTTTTTGTGAGGGTGGATTTTCTTTAAAGTTTTATGTATTTGAAATATTAAATTAAATTTAATAAATATATGATTGAAATTTTGAAATAGATTTTTTTTTTAAATCTATTATATTTATTTTTTTAATATAAGATTAAATTGTAATTTTAGATAAAATTTAGTTATGTATATAAAAAAAAATGTTAATGTTTCTTTTTTATATTATTTAATTTAAAAATGTAATTTATACCTTAAAATTGGTTTTACATAGTTAAACATTCATTAAATAAAAGTGTTTAAATGTGTATTTAAAGGTATGGAAGAGATGAAAAACTAAAATATAAATAATTGAAATCAATAATTAAGATATTTAAAATGCACTTCTTATCTTATCATCTAATCCAATTAGTTATGTGTTTATGCTAAAATAGTTTCATAAATGTTATTGTCCACAAAAAATAATGTGAGAAATAGATATTAAGCATTTTGTTGGTTTTATTGAAACATGTTATACATTATTTTTATTTAAAAAAACACTTTGATAATAAATAATTATATCATGGACAATCTAAAAGGCTAACATGAACTCTTTTGATTTTATGTGCACACCACTTTTGATTTTGAATTGGACCATTACAATTAATTTTGTAATTGTGGTTTGACTATTCTTTATACCTCTTAAAAATTAGTGACGTGAAGGATGGTTCAATGTTTTGTTATAAAATTTTATTATTTCAACATATAATTAAGCTATATGTGGAAAACTAACATGTAATTAGTTTGCTTGCTTGAATTGGTTTATTGTAATTTCACTAACTATTATAACTCTTAAAATCAATGATTTGAATGGTGGTTCAATGCGTTTATGTAAGACTTATTTATTTTTTAAAAATTGAATAAATGTATTAGAATGAATCAATTACAATTCTATATTATCATATTTTAAATGTATATATTAACATATTATTAATGTGTGTGAGAGAGAACGTATTATTAGTTTATTAATTACAATGAGGCAACTGCAATTATATTTTTTAATTGTCATTTAACTACTTGTAAAATTCCATTTCTATAAGCCTATTGGGTTAGAGCAATTTCCGTGGATACTAGCTTACAAAAAAATATTACATTTCTATACAAATGGAAAAAAATGGTAATAGAAAATTAAATGATTTTTTTAATTGTTTTAGAATGTTATGTTTTGATGTCCTTAATTAATGAAGTGTATATGTGGTTGTAATGCATATGGGTATTAATATGAGTCAAAATATGTTACTGATATTTGAAATGGAAGGAGTACTCTTCTCATCATACACTAGAGATGAAGGAAGTTATCATATTCAAAGAAAATCATGTTAGGAATTTAGTCACAACTCTTATCTTTTAGGCATTTTCAATTGGAATTATTAAAATATTGATTAAAAAAATATGATGTAGAAATATGGACATTAAATGTCGTTAACAAGTACATATAGAAGGTACTTGAAAAATAAAATATTGATATAAAGGAATTTGGATTCACGGGGGATTGATCATGTTGTCATTTGCAAACAATATTCAAATTAGGGAGTACAATACAGTTTTATGAAAAGAAATTAAGTAAAGTGTTGTACCAATATTGAAATAAATATGGAGAATCAAATTTATTTCTAATAGATACATCAAATATTACTTAATTTGCTGGATATCGGTCAAACCATATCTTGATAAAGGTCTATACATGACAAGAGGAAGATACTTGGCTTATGCAAGTTTTATTCCCATTTCTTAAGACACTTCATTGTATCGAAGAGAAATTTGAGTACATTCGAATATTTAAAAGAACATCGACTTCATTGTAGCACATGAAGATAAAGTTTTTATAAAATTTGTTCACAAATACATTCCAATTTTCCAAAAACTTGGACATAGTTTTTGAGGAATCAATTTTTTACGACTTTATATTATTTTAAATATATGGGAATTGAAAATTTTATTAATATACATTTATTTATTATTATTTATAATCTCTTTTTCATTGACATTGTTGCACCACACTATTTTTTAATATTGTATACATATTTTAAATTATGTTGTTAAGTGAATTATTTGTAATTAAAGTAATGTCATATAAGGAATTAAGGCTTGAAGTTATTTATTTGATTTTATTTACTTATGTGCACTAAGAGTAGTATAAATGTGAAATGTAAATTTTGAAATAAATATGCAATTCTTACCAAAACAAAGTTAGAATAATTTATTTGATAATAAATGATAAGTGGACTTTTCATAAATTTGTATGCTTAAATCAATTAAATTTGTAATTGTAATCATATCATATTATAAACCAAGAAGGCATAGATCCACTTAAAAAGTTTTAATTGCTTATAATACACATTAATATGAGTGTAAATATCATAGCTAATTTTGAAATAGAATTCCATTGCAAAGAAAGTTGCATTTCTTAAAAAAAGAATAATTGATTGATAAAGAGTGTTAAGTGGACTATTCAAACTAGTTGGAGATGTGCCATAGATGGATTATGTTGTTTAACATTGAATTAAAAGACTTTTTTTTTTCATTTTCCATTGTTAACTTTTTGTAAAGTTTCATTTTTAAATAAATTGGAATCATCCCATAGAGGAAAACAAGGAACGGAGTTATTTTATTCACATTTGTGTATTTATATGCATTAATACGAATGCATATATGTGATATATAATTTTTGAAATAAAACAACACATAAACTAATATGATGCATTTATTGCAAAAAAATTGTTGTAGAATTTCATATAATGAGTGTTAAGTGGATTAGTTAGGCTAATTGGAGAAGGTTTATAGATGCATGACTTCAAACTCTTTTGTCGCGTGGAATATATTAGATAGAGAACCTCTTTCACTATATCATGCAATTAATATGTGTGCAAATTCATGGTATTATTCCTATATAATATATCTCAAAATATCACCATTGTTATATTTTTGCACTTTACGGATATTAATAGATTCAACATGATCTATGGCTTAGTACCAACTTAGTTTAAATGAGACAATATTTTCTTTTGCATGGTTGAGTACTAAAATTTTACTAGAAGTAAATAAAAAATTATAATTGAGGAACTAGTTCCATGCATTATTCATGAAAGCTACGTGGGAGAATCATGTGTCATATATGAAGGAATTTGAATATGCACTTAATTTTGAAAATTAATATCTTAAGTTACATTTTATTTGTAGTTTCATTGATGTAGTGATTTCTAAAGGATGGAAAATAGAAGAGAAAAAAAAAAGAAAAAAAAAAGAGAATAAATGCAGGGATGTCTGGGGGTCATAACTTTTGACTCGGTTATTTGTTTGGGATCAAATTTAACATGAAGTTGTGTTTTTAAGTGTTCAACGCATTTTTCGATTAGATCCTTTTCATGAGATTTTTTTGACACTTTTTTGAGGCCAAATTCCTTCATATAAGGACTCAAATTGAGGTTTTAGTGTTTTGCGATATTTTTTTAAGTTTGTAATTAACATTTATCTCCCAGTTTATAAACCTAATTAGAAAAGTGAGTTGAAAACTAGCCTTCTATCTAGTTAGCTTATAGTTAGTGTTTAGTTTCATATCCATGTGATAATTTTCTAAAATTAGCAATTTTCAAAAATCTCAGATTTCAAAAGTCTCAGATAGTAGTTATAAAGGATTGGACCTTCATTGTAATTTAGTTAGGATGGAGAATTAATAAAAAGATAGTTATTTATTTTTCCACTCTCATGTGTTTGCATGGTTTTTAGATCTTGTGAATTAAATCAAATATTATTGGATACATCATCCAGTATCAGAGCATGAAGATGGCTAGGAGAGGAAGAGAAAGAGAATCTCTTGCTAAGATGCGTAGAGATATGAAAAAACTCCAAAGGAAAGTAGCAGGTCTTACAACCATGCTGGATAATCAAAGGATAATACGCAGAGAAGTATCTGATGAGGAGATAGACAAAGGAGGTGTAGGTTATCATACATAACATGAAGAAGAATAAGAGCTCATACATTTTGAAGAAAGGATGCTCAGGGCTCTAGAAGGGAGAAATGATGGGATGAATGATGGAAGTTCTAGACTATGTGAAGAGTCTTAAACCAAAGGATTTAATAGATTGGTTGAACTCCATTGAGAAGTGTTTTGAATGGAAACTATGATATAATAAAAGAAGATGAAATTTTCATGCACAAAGTTAAAGGGTCATGCCATGATATGGTGGGATCATGTGAAAAAAGAAAACAAAAATAGGAAAAGCCAAAATAAAGACCCGAGTTAATATGGAAAAAAGGTTACAATATTTGTTTCTGTCATTGCACTATACACAAACCCTTTTTCATAAATTTCATAACTTGAAGCAAAACATGTCTACCATGGAAGAATTCACACATGAGTTTTATCAATAGTCCATTTGTGTGGATCACTAGGGAACTGATGAGAAATTCGCTGCAAGGTATGTGAATTGTTTGAAATTTTCTATTCAAGACGAATTAAGAATGCATAGAGTTTGCAGTGTTCAAGAGGCATATCAGTTATCCTTAAATTCTTAGGAAAAACAAAACTAACAAGTTTTTCAAATGAAGATAGGAGAAAGGAGGGGCACATTTTTTACCTCACGGGGTCGTTTTAATTATGGCAGAGGTGAATCATCCCAAGGAGCTGAGAAATAAGAAGATACTAGACAAGGTAACTGGAACCAACCAAGAGGAAGAGTATTTTAGAGGGGTGGAGGCTACAATGGTGGAAGAGGAATACCTTATTGGTGTTTTAGATGTGGTGTAGAGGGTCATCGAGCGTTTGAATGCTCAAATTGCAAAATGCAAGAGCCAAAGAAAGGAAAGCATCCCAGTTTAAACTTGGTCCAAGATGACAATGAAGAAGAAGGAGTTGAATCTGAAGTCCCACCTGATATGGGGGAAAATATTATGATACAAAGGTCAATGGTGATTCTTGAAAAAGAGAAAAGACAAAGTTGTAGCAATTAATATTTGTGGCTTTAGACAAATATTTTTCGAACCAGGTGCACTTTCAGGGAAAAGGTATGTGAAGTTATTGTTGATAGTGGAAGTTGTGAGAATATGGTTCCAAAGAGATGTTAGATAAGTTGAAATTACATTGTCAAACACATCCTCTTACTTACTTAATTTCATGGTTCAAAAAAGGGAATGAAGTCACTATTAATGAAAGATGTTTGATTAATATTTCCATTGGTAAGACTTATAAGGATGAATTATGATGTGATGTCATTCCGATGGATATATTCCATCTATTACCGGGGGGGCCTTGGATATTTGACAAGAAAGTCATACATGACAAAGGAAATAATTCCTACAAATTTTGGAAGGATGGAACAAAAGTAATCTTATTACCCCTTAAAGAAGAAGGGAAAATTGAGAATATGTTGTCAGAAAAAGAGATTTTTAAAGAAATGAAGGAAACAAGATTCTTCTATGCATTAATAGTGAAAAAAGGAGACAAGTAAGACATACCAATACCTACTAAAGTGGCCTAGATACTAGAACAATATGTTGATGTTATCCCTAAGGAACTTCCCGATGGCATTCCACCAAAGAGCGATATTCAATATCACATTGATCTGATCTTGGGATCATCCTTACCTAATCAAGAATCCTATATAATGAGTCCTACACAACATGCATAAATCAATCGATAAGTAATAGAGCTTATAAAGAAAGGTGTGGTAAGAGAAAGCATGAGTGGCCATGTTGTACCAACATTATTGACTCCAAAAAAAGATAATACATGGAGGATGTGCACATATAGAAGAGAAATCAATAAAATTACCATCAAATATCGATTTCCTATACCAGTCTTAGATGACCTAATGGATGTACTATCTGGAGATAAATATTTTAGTAAAACTAATTTGTGAAGTGGATACCACCAGATCTGAATTCGCCAAGGAGATGAATGGAAAACTTCCTTCAAGAGCAGTGATAGACTATATGAATGGATGGAGATGCCATTTGGGTTGTACAATGCACCTAGTACCTTCATGTGGTTGATGAATACTGTTCTTTGAACTTACATTGGTAAGTTTGTTTTCATTTATTTTGATGACATTCTAGTTTTCAGTAAAAACAAAGAAGATCACTTGCAACATTTAAAGATTATATTGGATACGTTGAGAAAACATTGTCTTTATTCAAACTTGAAGAAATGTAGGTTCCTGCAATAAAGTTTGGTATTTTTGGGTTTTTTCATCCCAACATAAGAAGTCAAGATGGATTCAGATAAGATTAGAGAAATTTGGGAGTGTCCTAGTCCTAGGAGAATAACACAGGTAAGAACTTTTCATCGGTTAGCCACCTTTTACAGAAAATGTATTTGAAATTATAGTAGTATTGTAGCACCCATAATAGATTGAACCAAAGGAACAACATTAAAGTGGACCAATGAAGCTGAAGAAAGCATTAAGTTTCTAAAGAAAAAGGTAACTGAGGCACCTATATTATCCTTACCATATTTTGATAAAGTATTTGAGGTAGACTGTGATGCCTCACATGTAGGCATTGGAGATGTACTTATCCAAGAAGGTAAACCAATTTCATTTTTTAGCAAAAATTTGAATGATATAAGAAAGAACTACTCCACATATGATATAGAATTTTATGCAATTGTACAAGCATTGCGACATTGGAGGAATTATTTAGTGCAAAAAGAGTTTGTGTTATTTACTAATCACATTGTTTTAAAATATGTAAACACAAAAAATAAATTGAACAGTAGACATGAAAAATGGGTTTCCTTTTTACAAGGATACACCTTTTTTTTAAGCACAAACTAGGAAAGAAAAATAAGGTTGTAGGTGCTTTGAGTTTGATCCAGGTGCCCAAGTGCATGATGGGGATAATAGTGTGAATGTATGAATCGAGTATTGTTACGGAGGAAGAATATTAATACTAAGAAAAAAATGAAATACACTACACACAGAAGCATACACACACACACATACAATATACAAGAATTCAAACCAATGTCTGTTACTTCATTACTACTCTATTAATCTTTTTATATTACAAATGTACATGGTTAAATAGAGTGTTGAGAAATATTTGGTTGTATTACCCTTACGTTCAATTACAAGAGAAGTTGGAACAATTCCAAAATTTCAATTGTTACAGACGACTAGAAGATAGAGAGACAATATATTGTAGTTCGTCGGTCATTGCTGTCGACGATGCATGTCAAGGTATTGGATCTGTCGAAGTCGTGTTGAACCTGTAGAATTCATGTCGAGGTGAAAAAATTGTCGAATTCGATATTGAACTTGTCTAAGTCAAAAAATAATTCCAAATTCTTGGTGGATCATACCTCCTTCCTTAAGAAACAATGTTCCCCATTTTTTTCTTGCACAAATGAGAAAACTTGTTGGTTAGTTCAATAAAAAAGTACCATTTTCCTTTTGTTGGGAGTTGTCCATCTTTAGACATATTAAACAAGGGAATTGTGTTCATCCTTGTATGGTGTATTCATTATTCCATAACGGTGTCACAAGGAAGAGGCTATTGAACATATGGATGGATGTCTTCAGGATCCGTTGTCTGCAAATAATTATGTTCCAATAGTGGTGCGTGGTATGTTCGAAGTAGATACACATTAAATACTAGATGCAGACCCAAGCATGAAGGAATGTCGAGCTAGAATTTTTTTTCTCCAATATACTTAAGAATAATGTACAAAACATATCGCAAAGTCTTCAGCTTCCTATGTGGACCAGTGAAGCGTTCCTTCTTGAGATGCAACCATACATGATCCCCAATTTAAATGAATGAGGGGTACAATACTTATCATTTTTGGGTCTTATATTTTACATTAGCTCATTGCAATATTTCCTGTTCTTGTTTCTAGATGTTGGATATTTGATCTAAAAAATTCAATGTTTTTTCAACTTCTCGTCAGTTAGAGTCATGTTATTTGATTGTGTTGGTGAACTAATCAAGTAAATCAGTGCTAAGGGTTGAAATCCATAAACGATATCAAAAGGACTCTTTCCTGTATATTTTTTTTGAGCACGATTGTAATTGTATTGAATATATGGGAGAATTTCATCCCATGTCCGATTATTATTGTGCTTGTACATGCAGAGCAATTATACTATGAAGCGATTCACAACTTTCATCTATTCGTCTGTCCAAGGATGGAAATTTTTTGATAAGGAGAGTCTTATATCAAGTTGTTTCTAAAGATTCTTCCAAAAAATACTAAAAATCTAGAATATCTATCATAAATCATGGTCCTCGGTAAGCCATAATGTGTCCATATATGTTCGAAGAAGAGATGAGCAGTCTGTTGTGATGTCGTAGTCTTCTTGCATGGAATGAGAATGGCCATCTTCGGAAATATGTTTACTACTACTAAGATTCCATCATGATGAGTTTTGGTATTAGGATATCCCATCAATTAGTCCATAGAAATATATTCCCATGGTCGACTACAAACCGACAAAGGTGTGTACAACTCTTGTCGTCGATTCAACGATTTAGCAATGTCACAAACTATGCATGATCAAATGTACCTGTTGATGTCAGACTTGAGTGAAGGCCAACAAAAACACTTTTGGAGGATGGCAAGGGTCTTTGCTACTCCAAAGTGTCTTGTAGTATTGTTGTAGTGTGGGTCCCAAATGAGCTTTTGTCAATGCTCAACTGTCGGTACACAAAGTTGTCTAAGATTGTATAGAAAGGTATATTTTAGGAAATAATTGGTAGTGGATGATGGGTTGGTTTGACACTATTGATAAATTGTAGAAAATTCATATTCTACCAAATTCAATTGAGGTGAAGTAGTGGTTTCATATCCCTGCATACTAATCAATGTTAAAAAGAGAGTAATGGGTGGTTGTATTAGAAAATCGGCTGCAGAAATGGATCTACCTTTTTGATACTTAATTACCAACTGGAATTGTTGAAGTTAATTAATCCACTTGAGTTTTCAAGTTGTTTGTAACTTTGATTCGAAAGAGGAGAAATATAAATCCTTATTGTCAATAAGAATTACCGTCTCCTTACAGTTCCTTTTCATACGTCAAATACCTTATGATAGTTTCGTTAAAAGTTTCAGAATGAAAATGGATTGGGTGACAAGACTGAGTGATCACTGCACCTGTGGAATAGTCCAATCCATCCATATCAATAGCAAAAAGGATGATGCAAATAAGGTATAAAGAGCCCTGGTGGAGTACAAATATTTTGTTTGAGCTTCTCAAAATATTGTTGTTGTGTCAATGTCCATTTGAATACATTTTTTCCATTTCCCTTAGTCAACTGATTCAAAGGCTAGGCCATGTGACTGAGTCTGAGTATGAATCATTGATAAAAATTCTCCAAACCAAGAAAACTTCTTAGTTCATGAATATTTTTAGGAATGGACCACTCTTTAAGGATTTGTATTTTTCCTGGATTGACATGAATGCATGCAAATTCGATTACATAACCAAAATATTCGATGTTTTTCATTGCAAATGAACATTTTTCCATGTTTAAATAGATTCGATGTTGTTGAAGAGTGTTGAGGACTTGTTGAATTTGTCAGAAATGTTCTTCCCATAATCGACTGAAAATCAAGATATCGTCTAGGTAGATAATGACACACTTTCTAATGAAAGGTCGAAGAATGTCATCCACATATCACATGAAGGTCGTGAGTGCATTGGTTAAGATGAAAGGAATTAATAACCATTCAAACAACCCTTCTTTGGTTTTGAAAGTAGTTTTCCATACATCAGTGCGATCAATAGGAATTTGATGATATCCCAACTTAAGTTCGAGCTTAGTAAAGAAATGAGGACCTTTCAGACATTCGATTACTTCCTCTATCCTTGGAAGAGGGTATTTATTATTTACCAAAATATTGTTCAGAGCCTCATAGTCGATGCACATGCACCAAGTCTGATCTTTCTTTGGAACAAGGATGAATGGACTTCCAAAAGGAAAGGACCTGGTTCGGATGTGCCCTTTATTGATCAAATATTGAATCTGTATATGAATCTATTCATTCTCAATAATGGATCTTCTATAAATAGATGTGTTAGGTAGTAAATAACCAGGAACAAGTTCAATAGAGTGTTTTACCTAGCAATGGAGAGGTACTCTTTTGGCTCTTGAAATATGTTCCGGTATTCATTAAGAATATTTTTGATATGCTAATACTGTTGGAAGCTACACTGGTCGGTGAGTTGACTAGTTATTGTAGTCTTCTTGCGACGATGAGGCTTGATCATGATCAATGTGAATCTTAGAGCATGGTTGATGATATTCTTTGTTTGTTTAGAAAATATCTTCAAAACCGTTGGTGTAGGTCGTCGCTCTGGTATACCATTCCATTGGTTTCATATTTTTAAAATCAACTTCTGAGGCCATGAATGATAATTCCCATGTTGATCCCATAAGTAATATTACACAAACAAGGAATCAATTATGGAAAGCAGTTCCATGTCACATAGTACTTCATATTCAAAAGGATTAATGAAGTAGGTGAGTTTTCATTTTCGAGTGATCCTTAATTCTTGTCCATCCTTCATCCAACCAATATTATAACGTTGAGGATGCAGAGTGGTGACAAGACCTAGTTTCTTCATGAGATATTCAAAAACAAAGTTCTTCGTGCTACCATTATCTATAATAAAATGCAATGGATTGTTTTGAACTCATATCTGTGTATGGAACAGACACTTTCATTCCTCTTCATCTATGATAGTCAAGGATGTTGGATGGTCGATGTTGATTTCAAAAGGGTCGATGGTTCTAGGTCCAATTATACCAGGGTTTTGTCGCACAAGTCAGAGGTAGACAAATTTTCCAAAAATTTCTTCAGAGCCTTACATTGAGACATATCATACCAAGATGAATTGTGTTAATCACACCATTTCCTAGTAGGGGAGTTATTTTCAATGTTCCATCTTGTCTTTCTAATACTAATTTTTTCTATTGTCTTTCTTTGGTGGGGTCAGCTAAGAAGGGTGTCTTGACTTATTGGAGTCGCTTGATAACTTATTGTCAAATGTTCGTCCTGTCGTCTTAGTTGTGAAGTGTGTTTTTTACTTTCTGTTTGGCTTCAATCTTACTGTAATAGTGGAATGCATCCGCAAGGATACTAAAATTTAGAAACTCCATCTCTTGCTGAATGTATGGGGACAATTTATTGTGACGTACTTCAAAATAAGAAATTTCTCTTCTTCTTGAATGCCCAGTATAGCCATGCATCAATAGAAATCATCGATGTAGCTCTGCACGGACTTATCTTTCCATTTCCTTAGTTTCTACCACTTCTTATACTATTGTTCAATGTACTTGGGAAAGTAGAACTCCTTCCAGATGTACTCAAAACATTTCTCCCATGTCTCTATGGGGTCTCCGTCTTTCTCCATCTTTGTCGATAGGTTCTCCCACTAGCAGTGCATATATTTTGACATATATAAGGATGCAATAGTGATATTTTTAGATTTTGAGAGTTGGTTCATAGAGTAATAGGATTCCAATTGTTGTACCCAATTGTCTACGGATTCTGCATTAATCATGCCTTTTAGATTCAGTGTGTCAAAGTTCATTTGCACCTTGAATGGAATTATTTTGTCGAAGTTGGATCTTGTCAAGAATCCTCTTGATGTCAAGGAAAATCATGTGAGAATATCATTGAACTAGGTAAACATTTTTGGCTCACTATCAAGACATTTCTTTCTCTAAGAGTTTATCTGTCTCGTTAGTTACATGTTTATTATTTGTTTCTCTGCCCATCTTTAGTCTAGTGGTGCGGGTAGATACATACTCAGAAGTCGAAGGTAGTTTCTACTTGGATTTTTTATTTTGAAAGTTTTTTTGAACATGCATAAGTCAGGTAACCTTGATAGGAGTGTCTAAACACAACTTAAGCACAAACAAGCTCTGATACCAATGATTTGGGTTCCTAGTTGCATGAGGGGTGTAGTGAGAATTTCTCCTCACTACAAAGGCAGAAATGGCTCCCTTGTTCCTATAGGGCACAAGGGTAGGTTTCTACTCTTAAAAACAGTAAAAAATGAAATGATAAATGGTAAAAATAGAGCTACGAATTGAAACTAAGATAATATAAAAAAGACTGAGTAAATGGCAACTACTGTAAACTAAATCTAATATCTAATGGCAGAAAACAAAGAAGAAGAAATGATGGAGCATTGTTGAACCCCTTTGCACACACTATGTTAGGGTTCTGCCTCCAAACTTGCAAAATAAACCTATACTACCATGGAGACAACCTACAAATAATGTTAATGAAAAACCTGCAAATGGAGATGAGAGTTAGAAAGTAAAAACAAATAAAACAAGCATAAAATGAGATTATACCTCACTTAGGTGGAAATGGGCCACCATGCCCTAGCTCATGGGACCACCTCTCTCTTGGTTGGGAAGCAATGGCTTGGAGAAATGGAGATGGAGGAGAGGGAGAGTCAGTGGTTTGAGAGCAAGAGGTCTCAAATCATCCACGGGTAGCATGACAATATGCAAATGAGGAGTGTTTTGAGAGTGACACCCCACCCTCCTTTTATAGTTTTTCCAAGGGGTTTTAGAGTTTTAAGCCCTTGGTCAGGGCTTTTAGCCCCTTTTATGGGCCTTTAGCCCCTTTCACTCTAAATTGAGTCCCTTTCAGGGTTTTAGCCCCATTTTGAGGGATTTAGCTCCTTGGGGTCTATTTTGGGCTCTTTTTTGGGGTTTTTAGCCCTTTTCTTCATCCTTGGGCTCTTTTGGAGGTGTGGGGGTCAAATGGAGTGAAATGAGTGTTGTGAGGTGGTGTCCTTGGGTGGTGTAGGCCATTGAGAGATATGTGGGGGATTTTTGGGTTAAAAAATTCCCCCCTGATGTGTGAGGGTAGGATCTCAACGTATGGCCGACGAACATCATAGGATTTGCTGTCGAGAGGTGGTGCTTCTGGGGCTGGGGCATGGTGGATTTTGGTTTTGTATTAAGTTGGTTCCCATTAATGGGTGAGATACAATAAATGTGTGACATGTATATGGACGAGGCAGGAATTCCCATGCTTGTGATAATGCCAAAAGAATCATTTGATCTATGCTCTAAAATACACGAGCCAATCATGTAAAACTGTTGTTACAATGTTGGTTGCCTCTCATGTGAGGTTGAATACAATACTGATTTGGTACATTGGACCCATGGAATTCTCATGGAATGCTATATCTTAATGACTGATGGTCTGCTGGATCTGGAACGATACATAGCTGTAAGGACTCACTAATTAAGAGTCAGAGTCTCTATGGTACAAGTATGCTATATCAATCATAAAGGTATACCGAAGCACTGCTGGGGCTTCTGATCACTGTCTCCAATGAAAACAGGAGATCACAAGGGACATAAACTGTTTAGGTCCCTTGAGTGGACTCCCCAATGTGCTAGAGTTAGGTGAAATCCTGGGTCTTTGACCAAGTACTGTGTGGAAAAAACCCTAAATGAATCTCAACGGTGCGATGATGAAGTTGAAGTCGAGCACGTGAGAAACAACCATCTCAAGAGGCACTAAGGAATCTTCTCAAGTGGTCCAAGGAACTCATCCATGATGTAAATGAAACCAAGGTACAGGGACCTCTGGGTATATCCTCTGGAATTATGTGTGTTGGCATCAACAGAGGGAGACCTGCCCCTAGTCAAGGCAATGATGTTTCCTTGACCAAGAGCGCAAAGGATAACCAAAAGGTGTGAAGCAATCTGTGGACAGACTCACTGAATTGGGGGGGAGGGGAGGGAAAGGAAAAAACTGAATAGGGGTAGGGGGGGAGCGGGGGACTCAAACTTCCTTTGTTCAGAGTATGATGGCAGGGTATACTAGGTAGCAAATTAAACTGACTCATGGGAATGGGATCATAGTTTAATATTGGGAATGTCGCTGCAGATGAGAAATACTTGGAGGAGGTGGACACTTTTGATACTGACGCGATCCAAGGAAGACATATTGCAAAGTACTCTAAACAAAGGCGACCCAATGTGGGGATGCTGCCAAACTATTTTCTGTGGGGTGGTGCCTAGAGACACCGTTTTGGTACGATATTGTGGATTTTTGGCGAGCCCGAGAAGGTAAATGCTCGATGGTGCTTTCAATTTTAGAGAGCTTGAAAGCATGAAGAAGACTCCAGTGGGGGCTCTTTTTCTTTGGTATTCTCATGTGTCTGAAAAAGGATAAAAGTATACATAGGAAAGCTCACCCATCCTAGAGGGGATGAGAGACTTCTTTACCATTGGTAGTTCAATCAGGCTAGAAAAGGTTAAACCTATACTGATTGGATGGTCATTCGGATACTTTTATGAGCATGAATGAAACCAAGTTTGCTTGGTGATATTTTCTTGTTGAGACGGATGGAAAAGAGCTTAACGACAACGGGTGGTGAGATTTTTTATAAAGTGCAGCCGCTCTGCCTGAGAAATCATAAAAGTATGCAGAGGGGAATGGTCTTGGCTTGAGTGTGCCAAGGAGGTCCTTTTCATGAAATGGTCTACATGGTCCATAAAAGTAGGTAAACGAGACGATGTAGACACCCTTTTCTATACTTTAGCGAGCGGGAAAGGAAGCAGCTGTGCTCGGATATCTTTTCATTTTTTTAAGGAGTCGGAAAAGAGCTTAAACAAAACTCCCATGTGGTCAACCAACTGCGAGGGCACGAGCGGTGCCCCATGTCAAGATGGTGGACAGAGGTCCAAAAGGTCATATGTGCAGTATGGATGGAGAAAAAGGCTCTAAAACATACCAATACATGCGTGGGATAGATCACGGCAGAGGCCTGCAAGATGGTTCTTGCTAGGGTTTTACCCCTAGCTTGTACGAATGAGTACCTACTAAGGACAATGGATTCCTTAGTAGCAGTTCAATGATTATGTGAATTAAAAGCTATAACTGAAATAAAAAACTAAATCTAAACAAGTTCATTAAGCAAAACAGTAAAAAGTAAATAGTAATTTTGTATTGATCTAACCTCCGATGTGAAGGTTGGTGAAGCCCTTTGCGGTGATCCGAGTCGGTGGCTCCGAGCTTCAAGCTGCTTCTTCTCTTTCTCCAATGGTGGAAATGGGCCAAAAGGGGCTCTCAATGGTGAAAGTATCTCAATGGTGAGCTAGGATTTCACGAGCAATTTTGGCAGAGGCAGGATACTTGTGATTGTGGATGTGAGATAAGGGATCTCCACCCCTTATTAATAATTGGAAACGATGCGGTTTTTAGGGTTAGGGTTTCAGCTGTTTAGGGTTTTTTTCTCATTTTCCTCATTATTTTATATTTTTTCTTCCTTTTTGGAGCTTTTTACTTTTTTGGAAGAATTTTGGATATTTTTAGAGGAAAAGAGGTTTTTATGGCCTTTTGGAGGCATTTTAAGCCTTTTGGAGGCTTTTTATATGGTTTTGTGGGTTTTTTATGGAAATACGGTAGGAAAATGTACAAATGAGCCATGTAATGGGGTAGATGAGGTAGTGAACCATTTTTGGGTTTTAACAATGGTGTGGCAGATGCATGCAAATCGAGGTGGCTCTCAGATAGAGGTCAGGAGAGTGTGTGTGTGTGTTGCGGTGGACGAACTTGACTACATACGATCTGAGTGCAAGTTTGGGGGCACTTATATGCCATATACATGCAAGAAAAGAAATGTTTTTGTGGACAATGGTCTAGACGTCCACGTAAGGTGCGGTACAAAGAGAAGACAGTCTATGTGTTAAAAATAAAAGCTAAAATTACAGTCCTTACTGGGTGGTGGCCCGACAGCTTGCATGAGTAGTGGTTGGGAAGAGTTATACGAGTTCCGGTCTGTAGACACTCGCATCGTCATGTCATGGCTCATAAATCGAGGTGACTGATGGGAAATGGTCCCAAAATTGATTTATTAAACATGAGACGATGGTCTCATAAAGAGATATAAATTTGATCCCAGAGGTGTGAGAGGTGTCTCAAATCGGTTCTCAGTGACTTTGAATTAGCAGCTGATGGTGTTGCCCCTAGTGCATTGGTGCACTTAGGATTTTTTGTGTCGCTATGTATATCCTGTTGAGAAAGCATATGTGGCTTCTCATTTTGTATTGGACATGTTTTGGACATGCGAATTATCTATTTATCTATATATATTTTTGACGCATGTGGATGCGCTTTTGTGGTTTCATTATGTGAGTCTTTTTATTATGTTGTGGGATGCAAATGTCTATGTGATGTATTATTACACTGTGTGTGTATTTTTAGACATGATTATGCATTATGTTATGGTTGTATGTTTCCTATATACTGTTATGGATGTCCCAATTTAGAATATCGTTAGCCATTTGATCTGTGACACTATTGAGGTTCCTGGGAACATGTGTGAATGTAATGGATTCAAACATTCTGACCATGTGTTTAGTGCGCAATTACTTTCTAAACAGGCAGGGATCACGAACTCGGTAGTGTTTGTTTAGTTGAGAAACAAGCAACTAGGATTCTAAGAAGACATCACGATGGTGAATTCCTAATTGTAGAGCGGCAACCAAGAGGCCATTGACACCATCATACTCTGCCTGGTTGTTGGTCGCGGTGCCCATGCATATTCCATCGATGTGGATCAACTCGTGCGATGGGGAGTAGATTACCCATGCAGCCGAGGAAAGGTTTGGGTACCATCTACGAATCCCATATACCGATCTGAGGTGTGCTCCATCTAAAGCAATGAGAGGAAACAATACATAAGACTCAATTGGGAAAAATGTGTAAAACAAAAAATGGAAAGACTATAATACAATTTAGAATGTTGTCACTCAAAGGGGTGATGTTAGGGGGAAATTCATTTGGACTTTCCCAATATCAGCGGTCATTCCTTTGTGTGACACAATGAATCCTTCCAGACGGCCCATGGGGACACAAAAAACACACTTGGATGGGTTCAAGTGGATCCTGTACTGGTGACATCGCATTAGGATGTGTTATAAGTCGTCTATGTGTTGTGTGTGGTTTTGCAACTGCGCGATGAGGTTTTCGAAACAAACCAACATGATGTGAATAATATCATGGAAGCAGTGCATCATGGCACACTGGAAGGTGGCTCCAGCATTTTTGAGGCCAAAGGGCATGACTCGGTGGGAGAATGTGCCCCATGGGGTTGTGAATGCTGTCTTGTGACCATCTTCTTTCCGGATTTGGATTTGGTTGTAGTTGAAAAATCGATCCATGAAGGAGAAGGCCTCATGTCTGGTGCATGCATCGATGATATGGTCGATGAACGGTGTGGGGAAGTTGTCTTTCGGACATGCCCCATTGAGATCATGAAAGTCTACACAAACATGAATGGTACGCTGTTTTTTATTCATGGCAATAGGATTAGAAACCCAAGTTGTGTATGCAATCAGATAAATGAAGCTGGCTGTGCACAGCTTCTTTATCTCAGCTTTCACCATAGCCACTTTGGATGGATGGATGGGCCATTTCTTCTGGTGGAAGGGTGCCACATCAGTCCATGTGTTGATGTGGTGTTTCATGATGGATGGATCTAAGTTGAGCATTTCAGTGTATGACCAGGTGAAGATGTCACGAAATTCTTGGAAGAGAGTAGTGTAGGCATCGACCTCTTCCGAGGAGCAAGATGCCCCTAGCATGATTTCTTCAACGATCTTAGAGTTGGTTGAGATGTAGATTTTAATGGTTGGAAAAATGTTCTCCGTGTTCACTTCTTCAAAGGCATCGGGTGCTGGGATTGGGTTCTTAAACCAGTCAACCTTCTCATGGATGAAATCTTTGGTCTCCACAAAAAACTGGTTAGACTACGACATAATCTCTTTCGAGAGGAAGAACGAGAAATGGTGCATGTCGTCCCATGGGTATTCCAGGTCTGTCAAAGCTTCAAGTATCTCCTCGTCGTTGTTGAAGAAATCAAGTGATAGGTATGATGGACCATCATTGGATATGGGGATGAGATGGTCGAGGGAACTGGACATCATGTAAATGGACATGGTGTCAGACGAAGGAGGTGGTGGGTGAACTTCTTCGATCAAGGTGATCTTAGACTCAAGGGAATGGTGACGGAGTTCAACAAGAGCCATTCAAAATTTGGGAAAGTCTTGGAAATGGTGGGAGTAATGTCCATACAAGCCGCAAAGGGTGCAAGCATGGTTTGTCCTTAATGCCTTGTTCTTTACTACTGGCATGGTTGGGAGTTCAACCATGGGGATGTTTTCATTCATATCCATGGAATCTAGATGCGCATGGATCACTGGGATTTCAGGGAAACTCTGAGTTGGATGGCCCTATTGTTCACAAATAGCACAAGGTGGGACTGGTCATGGTTCTGCGGTGGCTTTGGTGTTCTTTCCCCTTACCCTTTTGGGTTGGGGTGGTGCAGGTGCAGGTGCGATAGTTGGATTATGCGGATCGAGTGGGGGATGAGACTCAACCGCAATAGGTTGTACCAGAGTTAACACAACCTGGGGCATTTCTGTTTGAGCTGGTGGATCTAGATACCACATTGAGATCCCCAACGTAAAGTTGGGTATGCTTAAGGTGGCCATGACTGGCTTGCTCATGACACCAAGTGGGGGAAAGAGGAAGGGAATTGTATGGACCGGAGATGAGCCCACATAACTCCCAGCTGGTTGCATGTGGGGGTGAGGTTGTGGTTATGGCTGCGCATAATGTTGCTACTGTGGGTGATGTTGCGGCTGCTGTTAGAATTGCAACTATGGATAATATTGTGGTTGTGGTTGGGGATGCGGTTGTGGTTGTTGTTTGGGTGCAGCAGTGCTTGATGAGACCATACACAAGTCCGCAATTTTTTTTTTTGTCGGTGGTGGTGCCATCAATAGGAAAGGAGCTGTCATGGTGGGATCGGTAAACAATCAAGGGCCCACATTCAACAGTGGGGAGGCTGGTGTGTTTTCAACCACAGTGTTGGTTACAGGGATGACATTAGCGTGTGCGGTCACCCCTTGCAGCTCAATGGTGGTGATAGTAGGGATAACATTGGCAGGTGTGGTTAACCCTTGCGGATCATGGTAGGTGAGCTAGTCAACCATCACAATATTCCCTTCATGGGGGAACATCATGAGGAAGAAGATAGTTGATGTGACATCTCGCATGGCATACATGTGACTCCTCCCAAGGAGGAAGTTGTAATCCAGTTGAGAATTGACGACTTCAATGTCAACCAGGACTATCTTCCTGGCTAACATTATGGGGACATGGGGGAGGATTCCTTGGACTTTAGTGGGGTGTCCATCATAATCCCATAGAGTCATGGAGGACGGTTGCAAAATTGGTGATCCAAGCTTCTGCCAAACCAAGGTAAACATGATGCACATGGATTCCCCCTCATCCACTATGCATTGGTGCAGTGACCAAGTTCTAGATGGAAACCGGGATTTGGAAGGCGATAGTGGAGGGCATGCGTGGCTCTCTGTTCTCTGTATCGAAGGTGATCAACTTGGAGTCGGAAGGGTCTACCACCCCTAGAGCGGCTAGAAAGGCTTTCCACTGCATTGGGTATGTTTTAAATACCTCAAGAGCGGACATGGTGGTTGGCGTTTGAGCCAAATCATCCATAACACTATAGCTGACTGCAGCTCTAGTTGTAGCATTATTGGCAATTCTGTGTATGGGGGGGCGTAGGAATGGGGGTAACTGGAGAGGTAGGTTGGTTGTCTTAGAGATGGATGCTACTGACGAGTCAACAGGTTCGCTAGTGGTACCATACTGATTTCATCTAGTCTGTAACTTGACCTCTTCAGTGGTCATGATCATCAGGTGGTGAACACCTGTTTTGGCCATGGGCAGTGCCCCCGAAGCGTTGGGATTAGCCTAGGGAGGGAGAACGGTTGCCACCAGTCCTTGGAATAGTAGTGGGTTTTGAAGCACCATGGGAGGAGGTCCTTATGGTGCTTGGTTGGGTTGGGATTGAGTGGGGGTATTGGCGGCCTGTTGGGCCTCATTTTGAATGGCCTACTTAGCCCAAGCCATGAGGGGACACTCAAACGTGTAATGCCCATATACATCACAGAGTGTACAAGGTTGGTTTGTGCGTAATTGAGCATTGAGTCTTGGTGCATTCTATCGTGGGGGGTTTTTGGCTGGCCGGTTAGGCGCGACATTATTGGGAGGGTTCAGTTGTTGACCGCCTCCCTGTAGTTGGTTATTGCCTTGGTTGTGGGGTCAGTTGTTTTTAGCTTTCCCTTGTTGATTGTTGGGGGCATGCTGGTTGGGATGGTTTTGTTGTGTGAACACTTGGGTGGAGCGGGGGCAGGTGCTTGAACTTGTTGCACTGGTGGTGCATAGTATATTTGTGGGGGTGGTGGTGCCATGAATGTGGGCATTTTCCCCACATACTATTTTGTTTTCCAAGCCATGGCCTAAGCTTGCTGCGGTGGTGCAGGTTGTGCATAAGAAGTTGTTGCTCCAGACTGAGACATCATTCTAGCATAGTCCGAAGCTTGGTTTTGGTAAGCAACATTAGCAGTGTTTCTTGGTTGTGGTGCCATGGTCGGTGGTATCAGTTGAGGTTGTGGTTGTTGAGAGACTAACCCTACGATTCCATCCGCAACATGGGATTCCCCCGGTGCATTGCGGTAGGAGGTACTTAGACAGGGAGTGTCTGGGATGACAGTATACAAGTATCTTGACTGGGCACAGATGAGGTCGAATTTTTGGGCCTTCAGTATGGCCTCTTCTTCAGATTGGGGACATTCGGATGCGACGTCCTTTGCGATGGGTGGGAGCAAAGTCTTGAGGAACCAATCCAAAAAGATCCTGTCATCAAGTTGGATCTTACATAGGCTATGGTGCCACCGCCATTCACGGATATGATCAGTGATGTGAGTGGCAGTGTTTTGGCAACAGGATAGTAGGATCTCCACCCCCTTGTCATATCTAACAGTGAGTTGGAAATACTGTAGGAACATGAAGGCTAGGGAGTTGAAGTCAGGGTGCTTGGCTTGTGGCAGCTCAATGTACCATTTGGCTGTGGCACCCATAAGGGTGCGTTGGAATAGCACCATAGATGGAATGTCATTATATGATTTTGGGGACATTCCCTAGCTTTACCTTCAAACTTTGGGATGTTCGATGGTAGTTTAGTTGGCATGGGTGGCCAAAAAGCTTGGTGGTGGATGGGATCATTTGTTAATATAGCCAATTTAGGCAGGTTCAAATGAGCCATGAAGGGAATATTTGACCCCAATTTGATGTGGAATGGGGCTACAATGGGGGTGGGGTTTGTAGGTGCATAATGCATGTGCATGGCTGGGGGTGCTTGTGGTGGCACCATGGTAGATGGGCCAATTCCCCCAAGTGTTGTGGGTGGGATGGTATGGGTGGCGGGGGCATTTTCCCCCTGTATGGCGGTAGGTGCAATGTGGGTGATTGGTGCGCTTCCCCCCTATGTGGTAGGGGGGACAATGTGTGTGGAGGGGCCACTACCCCCATGTGTTACCACTAGGCCAGCTTGACTGGTCACTGTTGGTGGTGGCAATTGGCTAATGACAGTCTGCATGACTATGCTTGGATTGCTTGCCACATTGTGGGTGACAGTTTGTGATGTGGACATGGGTCCACTTGCTAAGGTTAGACTGAAAAATGGATTCAGGTTTACACTAGCCATGGGGCTAGATGGTGTGGTGTGGAGGTCTAGTTTAGACTGATATGGGTCTGAATCAGAATCAAAGGCTGTGTGGCCCTCTGATGGTGTGGGATATTTCTGAGAATGACTATGACGGTACTGACTGAGTGTTCCAAATGGTGGTGGTGCACCTCTTAGGCGTGAGGAAGATCATGGAGGATCAATTTTGTTTGCTTGTGTGTATGAAAGTGGTGGGTATGAAATTTGGACCCTAGTTTCAATGGATTCCTATTGGCTAAAGGTGGTCTCTCAGCCACCAAGACTGCCAGAAGACAGCGCTTGGCATGTTCCTCATGAGTGATTCTACTGAATCGGAAGGGGTTGTTTCCCGTTTCTCTTGGAAATTCCTCTCAGTGACCAACTACTTTGGGGTTCCTGTGGTACTCCTCACAATGAGTTTCTAGGCAAAGCCCAAGTACTTCCCATAGTTGAAGCAGTCAGGGACTTATGTCCTCAAAGACTGCAGAATTGATTGAACTTAGTGTAAATTTGGTATGATGTGTTGGTTTGCTTGTTTGTTCTAGTATTTGGTTTGCAATATGGTTTATGAATTCATGGTAGAGATCATGTCATGGTTTTGTATGAAAACATAAACAAAAATTTGTAAGCAAATATGGTGATTAACCCTGAATTGTTGGCCTAACTAAGTGTCTATCTCTCTGTGGTATTCTTCTTCAACTAAGAGAAGGTGTTGGGCTCTCAACACAATGGGACTAAGCCCATCCATATATCCTCAAGTCACCTCCCAAGTGCTAGGTTGGTCAACAGGGAGGACGCTTAGTGCCATGAGAAGCCCTCCTTCTCTACCCCATCTACCTTCCAGGTCACCCGGTTTTAGTGGTTTAGGAAAAGTACCATGGAGTGCTTAGATCTATACGAACTTACCTTTCATCGTATCCCAGAATACCTTGGAGGGTGATGACTGGGTAGAGGAGGAAGGGGGTAGCAATATGGTTAATTTTAAGTTACTTTTAGTTAGGCTAATTCATTTTATTAAGCCTTAGTGATTGGTTTAGCATATACACATTTGTTCATTGATTTATTTGGAGAAAATGAAAACTAGAATTAAAAGAGACCTATACTGGAGGACAGAGGTGGCTGGGCCACACTAACAGTCCTCTGAAACTGAAAATTTCTGCTAATTAAACTTCAAAAACAACTTCTGTGTGACAGGCTACACATTTCTAACCAAATCCTATGAGGGGGCCGTGATATTTTCCAAAAATTAGTGAGGGGGTCGCACAAAATTCCAAAACAACCCCAAATTGAGCTCCTGGGCTGAAGTTGCACCTATCTGAGGATTAAGTGCACCCTGGGTGCGCCTGTCTGGGGATTAAGTGTGCCTTGTCTCACCTTTTCCCCCGATAAGAGTGACCTGCTCTGAAAATGGGTGTTTTGGTGATGCAGGGTCAGATCTGGTCGACAGTAACTAGTACTGGGGTAAGTGTGACTCAGCTTGGCCTAGAAGAGGCTTCGGAACTAATAGAAACAGGAAATAAAGTAGATTTAAATAGATCTAAACTCATATTTCTAAAAACTAGGGTAAAAACTAAAAAACTTGAAAACTTGAAATTTTTTGCCCAGGGATCCTATGGGATCGACCAAGGGGAGTCGCCAAAGTTGTCATGAGAATTTCTCCTCACTACAGGCGAAGAAATGGATCCCTTGTGCCTATAGGGAACAAGGGTAGGTTTCTACGCTTAGAAAACAATAAAAAAAAGAATGATAAATGGTAAAAATAGAGCTGTGAATTGAAACTAAGATAATCTAAACAAGACGGAGTAAATGGCAGCTACTGTAAACTAAATCTAAGATCTAATGGTAGAAAACAAAGAAGAATAAATGATGGAGCATTGTTGAACCCCTCTGCACACAGTATGTTAGGGTTTCACCTCCAAACCTACAAAATAAACCTATACTATCATGGAGACAACTTGGAAATAATGTTAATGAAAAACCTGCAAATGGAGATGAGAGTTAGAAAGTAAAAACAAATAAATCAAGCATAAAAAGAGATTATACCTCACTTAGGTGGAAATGGGCCACCATTCCCTAGCTCATGGGACCACCTCTCTCTTGGTTTGGGAAGCAATGGCTTGGAGAAATGGAGATGGAGGAGTAGGAGAGTGGGTGGTTTGACAGCAAGAGGTCTTAAACCATCCATGGGCAGCATAACAATATGTAAATGAGGAGTGTTTTGAGAGTGACCCCCCACCCTCCTTTTATAGTTTTTCCAAGGGATTTTAGGGTTTTAAGCCCTTGGTTAGGGCTTTTATCCCCTTTTTTGGGCCTTTAGCCCCTTCCGCCCTAACTTTATCCCCTTTCAGGGTTTTAGCCCATTTTTGAGGGCTTTAGCTCTTGGGGGTCTATTTTGGGCTCTTTTTGGGGGTTTTTAGCCCTATTCTTCATCCTTGGGCTCTTTTGGAGGTGTGGGGGTCAAATGGAAGGTCTTATGGAGTGAAATGAGTGTTGTGAGGTGGTGTAGGCCATTGAGAGCTATGTGGGGGATTTTTGGGTTAACAAGGGGGACAATAGTGTGATTCTATGAATCGAGTACTACTATGGTAGAAGCATATTAATACTAAGAAAAGAAAGAAATACACTACACACAAAAACATACACACACTACTACATTTCGATCCAAAATCCGACGAAAACATCCGACGACGTGTGGATTTTTTCTTTTAACTGTACCAAAAATCACACAGATAATTTTTTTTTTGAAATTGTGGTCATAAGCGTCTCTTAAGCAATGGCTAGGCTCAATAAGCGTCGCTTAAGAGACGACTAGGCTCAATAAGCATCGCTTAAGCGACGGATGTCCTCATAAGTGTCGCTTAAGCGACGGTGCTTCAAATTGGTCAACCATTTAAATAAATACACTTAATTGGTCAATTATTAATTAACATGGAAGAAGAAGGTGATAACCGTCACTTAAGCGTCGCACTGATATATGCTTAAATGGTTGAGTAAACATACAAAGATATGATTAAGTGATTTTTTATTGAATATGGAATTAACCATTTATGAAAATTTATTTTACATGAAATAATAATTATTCAAATGTACTAGTAAACATACATGTAATTCCTATGTTGTAATGATTCCTTTTATTTAAAGAAAAAGTTAGTAAAAAATATGCAGGTGTGTGAATTATTCTCTTCGTTCAAATCTAAAGTTGAACAAAGGAAATGTTGTCACATTCTTGTTTTTCCAATTGATTAGGAAATGTGTAAGTACTGTGAAGGACATCTCTACGAAAGGGTAATGGGTGATACTAACCCCGTAGTGTAATTTAAAATGCAAAATATGAAAAATAAAGAATATGTAGAGGGATTGAGACATAGGGAAATTGTAAGAATTGACTATAAACCTTAATGGTATTTCCTTAACTATTTGTGTCTACAGGGATCACACACAAATGGTTTTCTATTAGGGAATTAAATTCCTCTCACGATGGGACACCGTCTTTTGAAAAGTAGAGACACTTATAATGAAATTTCCAGAATGAATAAAGAGCTAAGATCCAGATGCAATGCCTATGAAGGCTAGAAATGAGAGAGTTATGATATACAAGCAGCAAAGATGATTTTTTTTAAATTTCTGCTCAACCATTGTCCAACATTGATGAGCAAATTGTCATTGGTGGACCCACTCTTAGAAAGGCTTGGACTTTGTAGGTAAGCCTTGATAAAGCATGACCATGAGAAAAATCTGAGCTTGTAATAGATTTCGTAGGACCAAACATTGCTCATTCAAGTGATCCTTTGAAATTCAGCATCTGAAGAAGACCATCTTGCATTCAAGCCTGGGGCTAGTGGGGTCTTTTTATGCATGAGGATGTATTACATTTTGCTATTATAATCAAATATGGGGTTATTGTACACCCACTGCTAATATTTCCAATGTACCTCTGCATAATGTTTTTCATTTTAGGGAGGTCATTATCTTAATGAGTTTATGCAGCACACGTCAATGCTAATATCTCCAAATGTACCTCTGCATAATGTTTTTCATTTTAGGGAGGTCATTATCTTAATGAGTTTTTACAGCACAACCCACTTCTAATATCTCCAAATGCAGCCCTGCATAATTTTTTTCATTTTAGGGAGATTATTATCTTTAATGAGTTTTTGCAGCGCCTAGATAGTCGCTTTGTTGGATCACAACAATCCCTTAGCTCAGGCCAAAGTTTTTCAGTCCATCCAAGAGTCCAAGACCTATGCTCTGCATTCCAAAGATCCCACAATAGAAAGATTTCCTTTTTAAGCTTCCTTGATTGAAACCCTTGGGAGTTCTGCAATGCATTGCTGTTGAGTTTTCAACTCCAAATATGGAAGAAGAGAACATTTGCCAAAAACTCGACTAAAAAACATATTTTGTCACTCAATAACAAATACAAAACAAAAGAAAGTCATATTATATTTTATACCTTTACATAAATTAAGAACAAAACATCTCACCTTGTGAAATATTCACCATGTGTATGTAGTACTGATTTTCATGTTGAAGAGATTAGTGAGACATAGAAAGTTTTAAAGCCATTCAAATTTGTACTATTATTGAAAAGTCTCTAACTTTGCGAGTAGCAATTTTGGGGGAGTCATTACTTCTTAGATTTAGCCCAGCCCTAATTGACTATTTTTGGTTTCTTTACACAGACTCGTGGGTAGGGGATCATACTGTTTACCTTGGGGGGAAACCCTGTACTCACCTCCTTCACATAGACTGTAAGGCGAACTTGCATCACATTATGGCGCCAATCTCTACTTCATTTCCAGTAGTCTTGCTGGGGAAGGGTGAAATTCTATATTTCAGAATTTCGATCGACTTTTTCTGCTGCAGATCGAGGTCGGCGTGTAGTTTTTGTTACAGTTTGTGAAAAGCTGGTTTCCAAGATCCCGGATCGAGTATCTTCAAGGGTATTTTATTCAGGGTTGGGGGCGAATCCGAAATCGACCCAGGGCCAAATGGGTTTTCCAATGGAGGGCAGATCCATACAGATGAGTATAGCTAGCGTCCTGTTTATTGTTATTTTGTCATTTGCTAATGTCTGTAATGGGTTTTATTTACCTGGAATTTTGTGATGTATCTAACTATTTTCAGTGTTATTGGTCATCACTACGCTATTAGGTCACAATCAGAGTATTCCAAGAGGGATGCTGCTTGTTTTATGGTTGTTCTAGAATAACCTAGGTTAACCTTAAAAATAATTCTCTGCTATCTCCAATCAGTGTGTCTGTAACTTCCTCAATTATATGCAAAAGAAAAACAAGATATAGGATATAGAATTGTATGCACTTCCCCTGATTGCATGAATAGTAGGTGGAGGAAAGGAAATATTGATGTAATATTGGGTTTGGAGGTATTTTTTTAGGAAATGATAATTGCATTTGCATCCCTCACAGTAATGTAAGTAGGTTCTTGTGAAAGAAACAATGCACAAGCAACGATATTATATCTTGTATGCCTGGTTCCGACTTAAGACCTCACATATGTCAAAAAGATAGATGATGCAAACAGAATTTGCTTCTGTACTTGATCTGACAAATGTAACCAATAGAATGCACCCATTTCAAATCACCAAAAGTCAAGAAAAACCAAAGTCTGACAAGACCTTATAAAACATGTCATTCAGATGGACTTTAGTTGCATTACCCAAAATCAAATAATATGGCAATTAGATCAGTAACTTGTTTATTTATTTACAGTTGTAACATATGAAACTGAAACATTGGAAACCAGCACACTTTCAATAGACATGAAGTCACTCAACAGCCTCAGTGGCGATACTGGAAAAGCTTTTCCTGTCATAAGAATAGGCTTCAAGTGAGAAGGTCCATCATATGCAAAAATTAATCTAATATTGGCAGCATGTTTCTTTTGCCATTAGATCCTTGGTAGGCTCAACATCTATCATAAGCTTCACTGATCCATCTTAAACATGTGCATCCTTTCTTTGTAGTTATCATATAAAACTAAGCAGTATGTTGTCCATATAGCTTTCATATGACTCTCCACATCTTTTTCTGCTTTGACTACTGCTCTGAAACGAGATGTGTGCAGGTAGCAAGAGTTTCTACAGTCTTATTCTCCTCTAAATCTGGCTTTCTCCAACTCTTCCATCTGCTGGTAGTTTTGTTTTCACATGAGGAAGTCAGTACGGATAAGCCATGAGACTCTCCTTTAAATCCCAGGTACATATATATTCTCATCATGGAGACGAACTATACTATCACTGACACAGTGAACACCTTACAACAATGCTACCTCAACCAAAATGTCCCGAAATTCTATGCTTGCAGCATCATACAGAAACCAATCCTTCTACAATCCCCCAAGTGGAACGTTGAAATTCAGGGTTCATTGGTTTCATTCATTCAAAATAAAATCTTGCAGTATAATAAAACCCAAGGAGTCCATGCATACATATCAACATCTAGTGGTGAATGTACAAACTTTTGATGCAAGTGACGGTTCACTGTTACTCTCATCATCATCTTCTTTATCCATACTAGCCAGTTCTCCATCAGATGTGCCATCATCCTCATCATCATCTGCTGATGTGGCATCACACTCAATCGCACTAGAATGGACTCCCTAATTGACTGGATTAACCAAAGCCTCCAAGTTCTTTCTACGAACACTAGGCTTTAACTTACAGCTAGCAGAATCATTGTCAAGACACACACTAAATGAATTTTAAGACTTGAATTCATAATCTTAACATGTCTTCTAAAATGGGTCTTGTAGTTACATTATCTTTAACAAGTTTGACAGCTCTTTGCTATAACTGCTTTTTGAAATAGAGATCTTCATCAGCATTTACCTTCCTTTTCTTACCTGAAGGATGAACCTTGACTTGGAAGGGTGCATTCCTTTCTCTCCTTTCCCTTGGCTTCTGCATTACAATATAGACAAGGTTTTTGTCCACATCAGAGCTGTCTTCTGTCTCTTGAGTCTGGTTATTAATAAGGTGCTGGATGGTTATGAAAACCCTGTTGAGAAAGGACGGAAAATAAATGTGGAATTGACGGGATTAGAGTTCCAAGACCAGGATGACCCAAATCGGGAGGTATCTCTCTTCAATAATTTTGGGATGATTATATATTGTATTGAAATATATACATACTTGGTGATATGGATTCTATACTTTGTGCATATTATTCAGTCAATGGAAAATTTATAACATATCACATCTCATCCCATAAGTTAAGAGTTTTACTTACAAAGGGCAGGCATCAAATTTACCTACTCTGTTTGAATTTACAAGAGGTGTTTGTATGTAAATGACAATTTGTCTATTGGCATGGACTTCTTGTGGCATCACAATGGGTGCATGAATATTTAAGCTATAAAATCTAAATTTCTGCTAATCATTCTGAAATAGCACATGTATTCAGACTCGTCAACATTAATAGAACCGCGATCAACTGAATTTCTTGCTAGGATTAAACTTGAGCAGCTTCTTTATATGTTCTTGAATTGTGTCATATTTTGTTTTCAGTTTGATGTGCTAGAGCAACACATTTTGATTGAATGTGCTAGATTAACAAAGTGATTTCCTTCTTGATATATTTACACAGAGGATGCTATTCAGGCCAAGAATGTATTCCTTGCTATTATGTCACATGAGATAAGGACTCCTTTGAATGGCCTTTTGGGACTGGCAGAAGCTTTGGAGGCTTCAGAACTGAGAGCTGAACAGAGAGAACTTGTTAGAACCATTATGTCATCAAGTGTTATGATTGCTGATATACTGGATGACATCCTCGACCTTGCAACCATGGAATTTGGTGAGATCAATTTTCTTTTTGTTTCAGATATCAATTTTAATTTTTAACCAATTGCACACCTGATAATTATTTGATAGGTGGACAAACAGTTTATTTTTTTTGAAGTGTTGTGCATTTCAGTCCTTGAGGATTTTTAGCGACTAAGATGTAGGATCATTTGTAAAGAACGAGTTTGTTTTTTCTCATGTGTTGTGTAGTTCAGTCCTTGAGGGTTTTTAGTGACTAAGATGTAGGATCATTTGTAGAGAACGAGTTTGTTTTACTAATGAGTGTTTCCCATCTATGAATGAATTTACAAGACAGTGAAATATGTTTTCGAGGATGAGGATAACAAATGCATGATACTAAAGATTTTCTTAATTGACAAAGCAGCCAAATCGAATGGAGGGTAGTTTCTTCTATTTTGTAGTGTGTGAAAGATAGCATGAGATATGCAGTGAATGTTCTAAATAGCAGTCAATAAAACTCACAAATTTCTTTACAAGACCAGTCATTCCATTCTAACACTTGAGCCTTCAATTATATTGATAACTACATTCGGTGAGCATGTATATTGTAGGCCAATGTGAATAGTTATTGAACATTAATTATGGCTTTTATTGAGTGGACCATGATTTCCCCCAAGTATAACAGATTGACATTTGATGGATTTTTTTGTTTGAAAGTACAAAAGCAAACAATAAATTTAACTAACTCCAGTTGTAAGGATCTTAATGACATTCTTCTTCTGCATTCAAAAGAGTAAATACTTCTACTCTGAAATTGGAAATTTTCAATCACTTGGCACCAGAGTATTGTATCCTGTATCCTGTATCTAGGAAATTTTCAATCAATTGAAAATTGTGTTCTAATTACAATGACTCCTACTGTATCTTCGTCATAGTCTATTCGGATATACACCAATACTAAGAGGGGGGTGGGGGGTGAATTAGTATTGGACATATTTAATCATTAGGCAGAAGTTGGGGGTTGTTTCAAGTTTGTTTTAACTTGTAGCCTTGAAAAGATGGATTTTGCATGTTACTACTCTTGAAAGTTGAGGAATCTCTGGAATCTTTCACAATCTTGTTTTGTGAATAATAAATATTATCTTCATAGCAGAGATCTACTCTTGAAAGTTGAGGAAGCTCTGGAATATTTTGCAATCTTGTTTTGTGAATAATAAATATTATCTTCATAGCAGAGATCTACTCTTGAAAGTTGAGGAAGCTCTGGAATATTTTGCAATCTTGTTTTGTGAATAATAAATATTATCTTCATAGCAGAGATACTGATCAGAACAGCAAGCCTCCCATCCTCTACCTTCAGAACTTGATTTACTAGGTCTTCTTCAAGTTCGATGGATAAGGCACGCCTCATAACAAGTTCACACACTTCTCCTACTGCTGTTCACACACAAGATTGATTATTAGAGGCTGTTACATGCTCAATTTTTTTGGCTTTTTGCTTCTTCATAGTTGTATGAGACTGTTTTGGGGTTGAAAAGTGCCCATAATCCATGTAGGTGTGCCCAGGACTGCTATAGGTGACTGATTATGCTCATGAAAGTCCATATTTTTTAATATCCATGGTTGTTCCTCATGAAATTCACCCAAAGAAGTGCCCATATTCTCACTATGGATTGATGCACATACACATTATATGAACAGTCCATTCAACATTCATGAAATAACAACAGTAGCAAATTAATTCTTTATCAAGGATTCATTACCAAAAATGGCCATCATTGTAAAGTGAGAATACAGTGATATTTATCACCAGTAACAAAACATAATCAGACTTTTAATTAACCCTCAAACCTGGTCATTTCCTGAAAGTAGCAAATTAATGGCTGTGCTGAACACTTAACTGACTGAGTTTGTAGGGCAGAACTTCTTTTTGGTTCACAGGACCACAATTTATCCTCAATATACAGTCTTCATACCCAATGATCATGCCCAACTAGAAAGAAACTTCATCCCAATAAATTAACACAGTATGACAGTCAAAACGCTGAGAGGATGGTACCCACGATTTCTGGAAATGATGGTAGTAGGGTATCTTCCTATGTGGCCACAACTCAGTCCATGAAATCCTGTAACAGCTTGTATATAAAAAAAATGAGAAGACCACTGAGATTATGCCCTTCCTCAACAAGTAAACACTACAAGGCTCTCACAACTCACCAATAAATGGTGACTGTTTCCTCTGCAATTTCAGACACTCTCCATAGATGCCTTTGTGTGTCTAATATAAACTCTTGAATGGCTTATGCAATTGCAAAGGAGGTGTGGCTTATGTAGTTTAGTTATATGTAGCCTTTTCCACTATGTCTTATACCCCTTTTGTGTTTTAGTTGAAAAAGTAAGAGCTGGAGGAACAATATTGATATTATAAGTTGTTCCTTTACAGGATGAAGAAAAGAAGGATGCAACTTTGAGTTTGGAACCAAAGAAAAAAGAAGACTCTGATTCAGATGAGGAGGATGAACAAGAGCAGCAGAATAAAGAAAAAGGGGTTTCAAATAAAAAGAAGAAGGTTCTGTATTTTTTTATTCCACATTCACTACTCTGGTAGTGTTCTCTGCTTCGATTTCATAGTTCTCAAGGGTGTTGATTTCTGTGTTACTTGACCTGCAGCTTCAACGGAGAATGAATATTGCATAACTTAAGCAGCTTTGTTCTAGGCCGGATGTTGTTGAGGTGTGTTATAACTGTTTTCTCAGCTTACTTGGATGCTTATCATTCCATTTATAGATTTATATAGGTTTCACTATTTTTCCATAAATTTATTTTTTAATTTTAAGATACCTTTGCTTCAGTGTTCATCTATAGCTTTCCTGAGTGTGATTTCCTGATCAGGTCTGTTCATAAGATCTGTCCAAGAAAGGATCTCAAGACTGATCTGAAGGTCAATTTAAGACAAGAAAAAACATGACAATATCATAGCCATATAGGTCTGAAGCTCTAGAATTGAAACTCCATGGCCACTGTCTTGTGGCCATCCACTAATTCATGGATATCAAAGCTGCCTGGGTGGTACTGCAGAGCTTCCTTGGACAGTTGGTCAGCCTTCATATTGAGTTCCCTATAGATGTGTCAGCCTTCATTTGTGGTTTTTGCAATAGGACATTCAACAGTGAAAAGTGCCAAACAAGATAACTAGAACGAGAGAAGAAAGGAAATATCACATCATTAGCATGGCTATATGCTATATAATTTGGCATGTATACTAATTAGAATGGCTATATGCTTTAGCATGAATACTAAATGTGAAGTAAGTTCATATTTTTGAATTAATACACTACATTTTTTTTTGTTGAAGAATATATACACTTTTCCTCATCATCGGATCCACATAAAGATCCAGTACTCCCTATACATCAAAGTTGAGAATGTCATGAAATGACAAAGCAATATTAGATTGTGTTTATACCAATTGTGGTTCATTATTGGTCTTTTCTGAGCATTTTTTTGGTTTTACCATTGTTTCTGTCATGTTTGATTGTATTCTTCTTTCTTGTTGTCATTTTGAATGAAAGTTCATTAACATTCCTAATGACCATTTGTTTTTGATGCATGCATCAGGCATTTGTTTTTATTGCTAGCTCTTCTCTTCAGATTGATTTGTCATGTGTATTGGAGCATGTTTTTGCAGAACTAACAACATTTTTGAAAAAGGTAAGCTTTACCTTTGCATTGCAGTCGTGCATTGCCTTTGAACATTGTTTTAATACAAGCCATTGGGCTTGACTTTGATTTAATTTTTTATTTTACTTCCTAAAACATTTCTTATTGCATTTGAACTTTCACACAGGCCAATCGTGCATTAAGGCAAGATTCATTGGGGACTCTTAATTGTTTAGTTGTTGCTTATGGTGATAAAATCACTTCATCTACATTTGAGGCTATTATCACAGAGCTTCCCTCACTTATCAGGTTTGGGCCCATGGACAATTTAGTGCTTGCTTCTATACATAACATAATGTAGTCATAGGGCTATTTTATTTACTTGGTTGGGTTCTGATGGTACATTAATGGTTTCCAGTGATTCAGACCTACATATGACTGCTTTAGCATTGGAACTTTGTTGTACAATGATGTATGATAAAAATAGTCACCGAAATGTTGGTGCTGTAGTACGTGACAGGGTTCTTCCACAAGCTCTTGTTCTAGTCAGGAGTTCATTGTTGCAGGGTCAAGCTCTGTAGGAAAGCTTTGTACCTAATAATTTTATCATCATTTTTATGTGGGGCATTATAGCAGATTACATGTTTCTTGCGGTTGGTAAGTATGGTTGTGTGTTTGAACTTGCAGGCTTTGCAAAAAAAATTTGCATCTTTGGTGCAGTCAGCAAACACAAGCTTTGATGCTTTATTGGATGCTCTTCTTTCAAGTGCTGAACCTTCTCCACAATTGGGTGGTCTTGCAAAGCAAGATCTCTATTCAATTGCTCAGTGTGTGGCAGTTCTTTGCCTTACTGCAGGAGATAAGAAATGTGCATCTACTGTAGAAATGTTCTCAGTTGTTTCCTTATTTGAATATTGCTACTATGCTCTACAGGTTGATTGAAAGTTGCAAGCCTAATTTTCTGTACCTTGAGAGGACCGCAATACTAATTTTGTGGTGTCCCAAAAGGTATCCAACAGGAAAATTGCAACTCCCTATTTTGGGTAGACTTGCAGAAGCCATAGATATAGATTTTGAAGTCATTCAGGATTTAACACCAATGGTGTGGATGCACAAGAAGAAGCACAGACGTGGGAGTCAAGAAAAGAAGAGACTAGCATGGCAATTATTCTTACAGAAAGATTGCCTTTGAAGACTACATTCCAACAGCCTCCCCATTTGGTTTCTCATACAAATGTAAGTATAATGTAGTAGGGGTCCAGGGAGCCATACTCACTCTCTCAGTACGTTTCTTATTTTTGAATAAAACCCTTTGGTAGTGCCATAGTGGTAGCTTAGCTAGAGCTTAACAAGTTTGAGCTAGGGCAACTTGAGTCTTAGTCCACAAGGCAAGTGTACAACGACCATGTGGACGTAAACCTACCTTCTTATATTGATGTGAAAGCTAGGACATCTATGCTATAAGTTGGTGTTTAACCAACAAAAGATAGCTTCTAAACTAACTGTAAGTAGCTTTTGATACAAGTGTTAGTTGTATTTTCCTGGGATACAAACTTGACTTGTCATATTCTTAGACCCTTATACTATACTATTGATACAAAATATATGCAGGCAAGTAGATTTGGAAATCTATTAAACCAAACTCTCAACAATGTCAATACAAATTTTATCTCCTTTGACAAGGAATGCCTCGGCCCTCTACTGATGTTCAAACTTATGACAACAACTCTAGTTCATTTTTCTGCAAATGATCTTGAATTTTGTTGGAGATGCCAACATGAAATTATATTAGAAGTGTTGTTCTCCCTTGAATATCCATGTGGATTGCTATTGGTCAAACCTTTGTACTTTTGAAATACCTCCTACAATTCTCAGAAATCTGCTGGTGGCACTTCTGTTCCATAAGATATGTCTGTACATTATCTTATCATTCAAAACACGTTATTCCCTTGCATTTCAACATAAGCTCTAATTCATGATACACCATTTGATTGAAGCATCGATGATCTTGGAGAAACTTAAGATTTCAGTGTCACAAGATTCTCCATAATCTTGGTACTGGACTAAATGCTATGCTCTGAAAATGTCCAGATGGTCGAGCAAACGAGTATCGTTCTGGAGACTTTGTATACCCAATTTGCAGGTATTTTTTTTTTTTAAATCACTTCCATCGCTTAAGCGACGCTTAGTTATGTCGCTTATTCGACACTTACCCTTTCTATCTGTCGCTTCAGCAACGCTTTTTGATTTCGCTTATCCGACAGTTACCCTTTCTATCCATCTCTTAAGTGACGCTTATTCACGTCGCTTATCCAACGCTTACCCTTTCTCTCCGTCGCTTAAGCAACACATGTAGGTGTAAATGTTGTTGAAAATTTTCGTCATCATCGCTTAATAAGTGTCGGATAACCGACGATGTACATTCAACTGATGGTTACTTAAGTGTCACTTAACCAACGGTTACTTAGGTGTCTGATAACCGACGACAAGTTTCTGACGCTTATAAAAAAAAACAAAGTGTCGTACATGCGATAGGGAAGTGTCGAAAATCCGACATGACGGCCGTCGGATTTTTGGTCGAAATGTAGTAGTGACACACACGCGTAGATAGAGTAAGAGGTCGTGATAGAAGTATATTAGAGGTGAACGTAGAATTTATGAAGGCAATGAGGAGAAGCGTAGTGACGCGTGAAGGAAGAGGGTAAATTTACTCTAAGGAAAAAAAGAAAGAACACAAGGTACAAGATAGTATTCTATGAAGATAGAAGACAACCAATAAGTATATAAGAGAACTTATGAGTGGAAGAGTTTTTCATGCCAAAGAAGAAGAGGCTTGGAGCCCAAATAGTAGGATATAGGCATAGATATCTACTTTGGGAGGAGTGTATGCATGCAAAGGGGTAGCATCATAAGTGAAGCATCTCAGCGAGAAGATCATAGTCATTGGAGGGTGGCAATGAAAGAAACTAGTGAAGGTTTTTGAGAGAAAACAGAAGCGTGGCCAGAACCTAGTATTTCAAGTGAAGATTAAAGTACAAGAGGGCAGTTATGTTCTCATGCATATGAGTTGTGAGAGAAATCCTAGAAGGAGCATAGATATTTTCTTAGAAGGGTTCTAGAAAGAGGACTAGTACTTGCCAAAATACCAAGCACAGAGGAGGTTTGGTGAGGTGAGGTGTAGCAGGGAGAACTATTACTACAGAGGCTAGTGTAACTCATAGAGAGTGAAAGAAACTAAAGAAAAATGACTATTGAGAGTCATAGCAGAGGTTCATAAGGAAACCACAAGATGAAGGAAGAAGATTCCAAGGAAAATGGCATATGGAGGAAGTTGAGTGATGAAGAGTATGAGAGAGAGAAGGTTGAGATAGAAATATGTCTGAAAGTACTAATGGAGCTATTAGAGAAGGAGGAAGAAGACCTGATATGTGGTTTTCTTGTGAAAAGAAAGATGAAGTGTCATAAGCTACATATGAGAAGAGAGAAACTGATGAATGCTCAGTATGAAGAATAGATACTCAAGGAAAGAATGTGTCTGAGAGAAGTCTTGAAGACCGAGGCTTCAAGAGAGGCCAAGGGGTCTCAATGTTTTGAATCTGATATGTTGTGTGCATTTGTAGGTACAAACAACAAAGAAGGACAATCTAATAATATTGTCATAGAAGATGAAGGAAGAGGACATAATCTGAGTTCTGTTTTGGAAAAAGATGAGACAGTTGAGTCTCATGCAAATACACTTACACAGAGAGAAGAAGGTGATGCATATAACATACTGTGAAAGTTGAAAGCAAGGAATACTTGGCATATGATGATGACCAAGAATAGAAAGAGGCAAAAGATGATGTCAAGCATTCATATGTTATTCTTGAGGAGTTTGAGAAGAAGGGTATTGAGGATTTTCCAAGTCCTGTAGCAGAATTGGGACAACATGAAGGTTTGGTGATTGAGTCATCAAATAAGACCATTGGATCTTGTGAGTTTAATGCTGCCAATTTGAATGTGTTTGCAGGTTGCGCAGAAGGAAATCCATTTATTGGAGTTGTCTTGAGTGAAGAAGAAAAGTGTCTTGCAGGAAAAGACAAAGATGAAGTGTTACAACAGAAGGAAATTGAAAATTCCTTGTCAAGTGATGAAAGTAAACACCAATGAAGATGAAGCAGTTATGCTTCCTAGGATGGAACCTGATATTAATGAAGATAAAGAGGAGTTGACCTTTTTTCATGGTCAAGAAAATATGGTTGGATAGACATATAGAAATGTCACAGTGATGAAGGATCAAAATTTTATGCTGATAGAAGATGAAGAATCAGTGTCACAGAGAGATTGGGCTTGTGATAGAGTAGGAGATAGAAGTGAAGATGAAAGTGATATAGCCATGTCTCAGACTAAAGAGGGATCAGTCCTAGAACTAAAGAAAACTAAAGGTTTCCAGGAAATGCATAAAGATGAGGAATATGTCAATCATGAAGATACTATGCTGGGAGAAGCTGATAGTGAGATTTTATTGCTGGAGAACCTGCTAGAGAGATCTGATTTTAATTGTGAATGGAACTGTGCATGGAGAAGTTGTCAGGGAGATGTTATTGCTAGAGAACTTATTAGAGAAATCTGAGTTTAATTGTGAAAGGAAACCTTAGGTAAATAAGCTATGTTTTAATAGTTTTGATGAAGATATGAAGTACCTTGATGGGTACATAGGCAAATATGAAAGTGTGAAAGACCGAGTTAGTCCAGATGGAGATGGGAGTGTTTCCAAGCAATGAAAAAAGAAGAGATGAGTTATTGCAGAAGAAGGAGTCTAAAGAGTCCTTAATTAATGAAGACAACAACCTTATTGAGTGAGACAAGACAATCATATCTCGTATGAAATAATATGTTGTTGTTGAGGAAAAGGGATAGTTGGCTTGTGTCAATGGACAAGAGAATATTGTGAGATAGACCTCTAGAGCTGTCACAGTAGTAGAAAATCAGAATGATATTCTGATGAAGGGAGAGGAAGCATTGTCACAGGAGGACTGGCTTAGTGACAAAGAAGATTTGGTTTACTTAGAAATCCAAGGTAAGAGTGATGGACAAACCTTTGGGACTGTCATAAGAACAGAGGATCAGAATTCTATTCTGACAGAGATGGATGAGATAGTGTCACAAAGAATTTTATTTAGTGACAAGGAAGGAGAAGATCATAAGGATGAAGATGAGGCTACCATGTCTCAGGTGGAAGGAGAAGCAGTCTTGGGACTGAGAAAGATTGAATTGACTGATAGAAGTGGTCAAGGAATTGAAGGGTGATTACTGAAGATTGTCAAGATAGAGGAAGAGAAGAGTTTTGCTGACACAGAGATTCGACATACTGAAGGAGTGCTTAAAGAGAATCAAGTAATCAATGGATGGCTGAAATTTTTGTTGGAAGCATTTGAACAAGAGGAAGAAGTTGTATTTAATACAAGAGAAGTGTCTCATGTTGTAAGAGAGACAAGAGAAGATACTGGTTCACAGTTTTGTAATGTGTTTACTAGTATACTGAAAAGTGGGAGTGATTATGTTACTGTAGCTAAGATGTTAGAAGATAATTTACTTTTTGAAAGTGAATTTGCAGACAATACACAAGAATTGGATATTGCAGAGGGATATACTAACAAGAGCATTTAGGAAATAAGGGTGGCAACAATATTTGGGACATCATTTGATGCAATATCAAGGGCAGTATCAAGAGCAGTGTCTAGAGGAATACCCAGAGCCATATTTGGGGTAGTATTCGAAGCCATTATTAAAGTAAAAACAGAATTTAAATCAAGGGAGATTGAATAAGGTAACTAGCAGTTTAGAGTTGAATGGGAAAAGTACAACCAAGTGTAGTGGCATAGTGAAAAGAACAAGAGTTGTTTGCAGCAGTAGACTAAAGTTTGGGATCCAAGAAAACAAAAGCTGAATACATATGACTAGAAGGTCATGATTTATTTCTAATTTGGGAGTTTGATGCAGTAGCATTAGCTTGGCAAGAAAAACCAATAAATGTTTTACCAAACCCTAAGGTATTGACATCATCCCAAGGAGGGGTTTTTTGTAAAACCATTGTAAATCTCATGTACAAGTGTTTATTTTCCTAGAAAGTCTAGATATGATAAAATATCTTGTAGGTATTAGTAGAGGATGATTCATTTTGCTGAGTCATAACCTGTTAGCGGCAATAGAATCATTTCATATCATGACTCCCTACATGGAGATCAAGTCACGGTTGGTTTTTTTAAGATAAGGACATTTCATCACGCATAGTAGTGGTTTGTTTTGATTGCAGTACCACTCAAAGTAGGAGTTAACATTTTAGGTTAAATAGGAAGATTAGAGAAGTAGAGGGGGTTCTTCCTTTCAGTGGGAGGAGTGCAAGTTGCAAAGAAAAGAATAGACCTACATCTAGTTCTACTTGTATATATTTTGAGAAGACTGAAGGAGAGCCCAACTATATGAGTTTTCCTTTATTGCTTAATAAAAGGATTAGTCGTGTGTTTTGAAGTGTTGTTAGCCTATATGCATGTATGATTTAGACTATGTGTCTATGTAGAGCTGACTTTGGTGATTTACTGAACATGTGTGTATTTTGTTGAAATCCTGTTGATTCAATGTTAAATGGTTGCTTGAATGGTTGAAATAGAGTGTAGATGCATGCATAGGAGTGATAGTCTAAAGAATCAGGGATATTGTAGGTTGGATTGATCGTTCCATGATCAATCGATGCAAGCTGCAAATTCTCTGTTATTAATAAGTTTTACAGAGAATGAAAGGTGGATATTAAGTCCACAGATCAAGATCTGACGGTCTAGAAGAATCCCGCAACGAAAGTTGCGAGAAAGTTAACAGATCTACAAAGATTTGAGAAGTTTGTGTCAAAAAGAAGATTGACAATCGGAGTGAAGGCCACAAAGATATGACGGCTAGAAAAATTGTGGGGGAAGAATTGCGGGGAGGAATTTGTGGGAGAGAAACTTTGGGAAGTTGGCATCCCGCAACTCAATTTCAGGAAGGCCATTTAGGAACGAACGTTTTGGGGAGAAAATTTGAAAAGTTGGCATCCCGCATCCCGCATATCGCAATTCAATTTCAGGAAGGCTGTTGCGGAGCACAACTTTGTGTATTTTGAGATCCTGCATCCTGAAACCTGACAACGAAAACTCTGTTGTGGAAACAGAGTGTGGGAACGATGATTGCAGAGACAGAATTGCGGGGAGGAAATTTTAGAGCAGAATTTGGCAGTCCTGCTAAGTGTAGGAGACACTAGATCCTGGAGGTTCTGGTTGGGGTTGACTGAGGTCTATCCCCACCTGTACCATTTAATAGAATAGTTATTTGAGTTATTTTTCTCTGTTTAATGAAATATGTTAAAGAATTTAAAAAAAACTAAATGTTGATGAAGCCCATGTTTCAAAATTTAATGAGAGATGTGTTTAGGGGTCTAGGTTAGGTTTATGTGGAGGAATATGGTACATAAGTAGTGAGAGAGGGAGTTAGTAAGGGTTAGGGGTAATAATGAGAGAGAGAGAGAGAGAGAGAGAGAGAGAGAGAGAGAGAGAGGTTGATTAGGGGTAGGGGGAGGAGGGTTCAGGGGAAGAGAAAAAGTTAGAGATCATGGTGAGGGGAGGGGATGGAGTGGTTTGGGTAATATTAGGGAAGTTAGAGGGAAATGGGGTTATAACATTGGGGAAAAGACACATATAGAGAGATAGAGAGAGAGATGGAAGGTGGTAAGTGATAGGAGGAGGGGGATTAAGAGGAATGGAGAGAGAGAGAGAGGTTGGGGGTAGTGTGGTAGGCTGAGTGTGTGTGTGTGAGAGAGAAAGAGGGGTGGAAGCATTATTATGGGTAGGGAGAGTTGCATAGACATTAGTGAGATAGAGCACGAGGGAACCTATAGTGAGAGTGAGATAGATAAATGGTTGGTAGTTGGGGGTTGGGGGGGAGAGATAGGGGTGGACATTGCGTGTAGGTGTAGGGATAGGGGAGATAGAGACAGAGAGAAAGGGCTACTAATGGTTAGGGGTTAGAGGTGAGAGGGTGAGAGAGAGATACAAGAGGGAGTTAAGGTTAGTTGAAGGAGTAGGATGGTGAGAGTGTGAGAGAGGTATTTAGTAAGGGTTAGGTAGAGAGAGAGGGGTGGTAGGGGGCTAATGATAAGGGAAGTAATAGGGGTGAGAGATATAAAAATATAGATAGATAATGTAGGGGGTTAAGGGTTTCAGGGGAGAGAGAGGGATAGGTGGTAAGTTCCACGGAAAGACAACAGATTGAGAGACAACATGGTTTAGCAGATTGAGGGTAAGTTAGAAATTGAGAGACAACAAGGTTTAGCAGGAGGGGGAGTAAGAGAGAGAGAGTGGCATAGCCTGTAAAGTATGAGTGTGGTTAGTGATACATAAGGTAAGTTAAGGATAGTGAGAGTGTGAGTGAGAGGGGGGTGTTAGGTTACTAGGGTAGTGAAAGATATTTAGGGGTCATGTGTAGTGGAGTAGTAAGATATATATATATATATATATATATATATATATATATATATATAAAGAGAGAGAGAGAGAGAGAGAGAGAGAGAGAGTTTTAGGTGATTGGGGAAGGGTCTAGGTGATTAGTGGTAGAAGGGAGAAGGGGGTTTCAGGATAGAAAGAGATAGAAATCTTAGTGAGGGGATTTGAGGTGGGGTTTAATAAATACTAGTAAATTTTAAGATAAGGGGGGTATAGGACAGGGGAAGAAAGAGAGGGAGATTTGGGGTGATAAATTATGGGGGGTGACAATTAGGATAGAGAGAGAGGGAGAGAGAGAGTGGGGAGGAGTAGGGGTTTGTGCATGTGTATGAGAGAGAGG
>LPNX010327606.1:28603-45676 GCA_001517045.1 Pseudotsuga menziesii | reverse complement strand
CGAACACAAAAAGTAGTTTTTTTCATTCTTCCTTCAAAATTAATAACTATTATTTTATTATTTTCCTTAGGAGGCCCATTTTAGACCCCAAATTTCCTCTAATGAATGTATGAGGTCAGAGGGAAACAATGGCCAAAATACATTACAAATCTTTTATCTTCGAGAAACTCAGTTAGCAAGGTCGTAGAAAGGTACCTGAAACATAAAGATCAAAGTCATGTACAAAATCATTACTGAGGATTCCATGTTCAATAAAGTAGAACACTAGATCCTTTACAATATATTATTACATCATATAGTACGGGAAACATGACCACGTATATTTTACAATAGTGGATCAAAGCCACAATATACAATGACGATTCTTCAAAAGCTGGAAATAGCGTTACAGAAAATAACACAATCTTGCACAACTTAGGTTATAGAGGTTGTAACATAAGGTCTTCGTCCAAATCCATAGAACAAGTACGATTCATACCATGTGAATATGTGAGGTGAAGTCAAACATGGAAGGAATCCATCAGAGTGTCAGTGAATGAGTAAGGTTGGCCACTGATGCAAAGGAATCCATCAATACGAGTAATGAATCCGAAGGTACCATCTTCGAAAATCTAGGTCTTCTTCTCCAGTAGGTATTGATCAGAAGCTATAGTGCGAGGAGGAAGGCAATGAATCCTTCAACAGATCACACGAGTAACTGGAAGACTGGATAGGGGAAGGTAGACACAATGTAATCTTGGGAATGAAAATGATAGAAGTCAGGATGACCAAACAGAGGTAAAGATCCTTGAACAATGAGCATGAAACAGAGATGACCCAAGGCATCTTTAGACTTTCAGATGGCACAACTAGACTTATCTGTCATGTAGGAGACATGTACAAATTCCCCATGTATCAAGGACAAGTTGAGGAGTAATAATTTGAAGTGATAGCTAAACTGAGAAGCGAAAAACCGAGACATGAGTATCGGGAGGTTCATAAAGTGTTTTGTTTAAGGATGACATGCTTCCAATATAATTATAACCAAAAGAGTGAAATTCTTCCTTTCATTTCTTGTTAAGTTTTAACGAGTCCAAGAAAGTCAAATCGAGTCCTTCTTCATTTTTTTTCAAGTTTAAAGAAACAAGAGAATAATGCTTGATAGCTCACTGATCCGTGGATTTTACGAGTCTAAATTAGTAAGTGCTTGTCAATGCTTTCATAGTTTTCAAAGTCTGAAAACTCCAAAGAAGACTCCAGGGGGGTGTTTTTTCGTAAATTTAGTCTCCTGAGTTCGAAAAAGTGTAAAACAATCCAAAGGAGAATTCTCTTAGCTTTTGAATAACTAAGGTATACATTTTTCGTACTAAGTTAGAAAGGTCCGAAAAAGGGGTAAACTATCACCCAACCGATGCTCCTTCAAAAGCAAGCACATAGACATAGTTTAACGAGTGTGAAGGAAGGCAAGATCACTCGGAAAGTTCCATTTTTTTACGAGAATGGGTTTTACAACAATAAAATCGATGCGTTTTTCTAGGGTTTAGCGAGCATGACAAAGACATAAAGAATGCTCAGAATATTTTTCATGTTTAGCTCCAGAGCACGAAAAAGAGAAAACTAAGCTCAAACAGGTTCCTTTTCCGTAAGTTTAGTCCTCCAGGTCCGGAAAAGAGATAAACATATGCTTGGATATACTCTTCTAGATTCCAAAGAAAATAGAGTATTTTTTTTTCTTAAGTAATCCACATGGTACAAAAAAGGGTTAAACTATCACCGATGTGGATGATCATTCAATTACTTTAACGAGTCTGAAAGAAAAAATGACTCGGCAATCTAGTCAATTTTAAGGAGTGAAACGAGGGCTTAAAGATAACTCCATAAGGGCGAGAGCCCTATTATCAAGGGTAGTTTGGTAAAAAATGCAAAATGAGGTTCATTTTTGTTAATGTATTTGTAACTTCAGAATGTATTCACTTGTATATCCTATGTATTGTAACCCGATGTTTATTTCGGGAAGTATCTATAATGTAATTGAGTCCTGTCATGCTCCAATGTTTCGATCGGGAGATTCAATAATGTAAACAAGTCATGTAAAGTCATTGAGGTTAACCCTCCATTGTAAGTCGGGGCAATAGTCCCCACAATTGAGTCAAGGTTAACCCTCCTTGTTGATTGGAGGGAAAAGTCCCCATAGTTGCTGGGCACTAGGGTTATTAGACTCTCCTAGAGAAGTCATCCCTGGTAAGTAATTGTTAAGTGAGGCCGACTTCTTGGAGTGGACATAAAGTGAACAAAATAATATAAATAGAAGTGAGGCTCTCCTCATTTCTACACATCACACACACAATCACTCACTGGGGTGCATGAGTGAGAGAGGAGAAGCTCTCTGAAGTGAGAGAGAGAGAACAACTGTTGGAGATCATCTTTTCTGTGTTTGGGTTTTACTGTTGCCATTGCTGCTCATTCTATCTTTGAGGAAGTTGCGGGGTTTTATCCTTTATGGTTTCCCCCAGGAAAATTATTTGTGTCTCTTGTTTCTTGTGTTTATTGTTGTGCATGTTATTCTCTCAAATAAGATCCTAAGATCATATTGCTTAAATGATAAAAATCTAACATGGGATCAGAGCTAACCTGAGAAGAAGACACTGTGCAGCTGTGGAAGCTAGGGATTCTTACTTTTTGTGACTCTCTCCACAATCCATCAAAAAAAGAAGGTTAGGCTAACTCTCCATTGAAGGGTGCATCTTTCTGTTGAAGCATAATTTGATTCTGAGCATTTTCAGTCTTTGGTGCAGGAAATTAGGGCTTTTTACAGAAGAGAAATTTTTGAGTGAGCCCAGCATAGGATTGCTCTCCTCATAAAAATCGAAGTTTAGAGACCTAGGTGGAGATTTTTTGTTGGGTGAAAGCCCAGGAAAGTCAAACCCTAGTTTGACCTCGGGCCTGAAAAACCCTAAAATACTGAAACTGATAGTTTTGGTAGATTCGCTATATCTAGAGATTAGAGAAGGCTCAGGTGCCGAAAATTTCACAGGTTGAATAAAAATTCCATTTGTACAATGTGTCCAAGTTTTAACTTCATATTCACTATATTCTAGGAGATATGATTCCTCCAAGTTAGGGTTCCAGCCTCTCCCAGGATTCCTCCCCAAATAGGATACCTGGGGCGAATTGCTATATCTCGGGCTACGAAGGTCCAGATAAAATTTCTAAAGATGTTACAGAAAGGGCATAGACTTTAATTTCTATGAGAAAATTTTCAGACCCCTAAGATGAAACAGTGACACGTGGAAGTCCGTACAACTTCGCTATGCTGAATAGTCCTAAAACAGGTCACATTGGGAAAACGTTCATAAGTCCCAATTGGTGAAACCAATTCTGATGAAAACTATGGTGTTGGAACAAGGACAGGTGAGGCTACCTCAATACAAAATTTCAAACACAAAGAACTAGTACTTTCGGAGATACCACAGAAATAGTATCAGGCATTTCTGTAGAGGAAATTGGTAAACTAGGGCTTCCTGTGCCGAGAGCTTCCCTCCATTGTTTTCAGAAAAGGAGTACATTGGAAAACTCACCTTGAAGAGGTCCATATTTCTATCCAACAATATCTAAAAGATTCCAAGTTTTGAAGATTAGGGTTTCTCTGACAAACCCTAGATCAACCAGCTCCGGCACCAGGATGGACAACTCAAATCGGTAAGATCTAATATTTTGCTATTTATAGTTGAGGTTCTCATTTCAAGATGACTAATCACACCATCTTGATGACAAGCTTGGTGAGGCTGACAACTTCCAAGCATGGAAGTATAGGATATCACTAGTTCTTGAAGGAAATGAATTAGACACTTGCATAAGTAGAGAGGTTCTAGTTCTAGAGGGATATGAGGCTAAAAGCCTTAAACAAGAAGAACTTGGTCAAGGTCAAGAAGACCATTGCTGATTCAATAGAGGATTACCTTATAGCACAAGTGTCTTCCCTAAAGACACCTAGAGAGATGTTTGATTCCTTGACTAAGCTATTTGAAGGAAATAACATAAATCGAAAGATGACTTTAAGAAACCAGTTGAAGAATGTAAAGATCCAGAATACATAGACCATACAGTCATACTTTATGAGGGTCTCTCAAATCAAAGAACATCTGGAAATGGTAGAAGAAGTGGAGAATGCAGAAGTTGTGATAACCACCTTGAATGGCCTCCCAGTATCATGGGATTCATTCATTCGAGGAATGTGTTCCAGAAGGAAGTGATTACTTTCAGCAGATTCTGGGAAGAGTATACACAAGATGAAGCTTGACTCATAATAAGAGAAAAGAAGATGGGAGAAACTGAAGATCAAGATTTCACAATTCAAAGAAGATACCTCAAGCGATGAGGAATATGAAGAACTCAATCATTAGAGGAATTTTGGGGTCTAAAATGGGCCTCCTAAGGAAATAATAAAATAATAGTTAAAATAATAAAATAATAGTTAACATAATATTTATTAATTTTGGAGGAAGAAAGAAAAAAACTACTTTTTGTGTTCGTATTTTCAACATATCTCCTTGTGTTTTTACTCAAATTTCAATCGGGAGAGCTCGTTGGATGCAGAATTTGATTTCGCATCCAACGAGTACCCACACTGCATACTTTTGATGGACCTCGCTACCCCAAAGACAAGAAATACCTGAAAAAATGTGATGATGACATCATCATCACGTTTTTTCAGGTATTTCTTGTTTTTGGGGTAGCGGGGTCCATCAAAAGTATGCAGTGTGGGTACTCGTTGGATGCGAAATCAAATTCCGCATCCAACGAGCTCTCCCGATCAAAACTTGAGTAAAAACACAATGAGATATGTCGAAAATACGAACCAAAAAAGTAGTTTTTTTTAATGACAAATATGTCAAGTCAACCATTATGGTTGACTTATTTTATTGAAATTCTATTGGTTCTTGAATTCCAACTCACAAAAACTTATTTTGGCACGTTTTCTTATAAGGCCCATTTTAGACCCCAAATTTCCTCTAATGTGTTGAAGAGCCTCTTATCCATCTTGAGCATTTGGATAAGAAATGATGTTGTTGTGAATGAAGAAGATGATGAAGCTGAAAGAAGGAGTCTACCCATGAAAAAAATAAAGATAAGTATTCAATTGTCATTTCATGATATTGTTTTGTTATGCATTTGTTTATATTCAGTTGATGTATTATGCATGATAGAATGTTTGCATTAATGACAGTATACTACTAATATGCATGTGATGGGTAAGTATCCCATGGTGCTATACAACTCTCCATTGCTACTTATCTAGAATGAAACCTCTTTGCTGACATATTGGATTAGTGCACAATCTCAATGTTGTCCTGGTAGAGATGGAAGGCATCTAAAAAGTTTGTGAGATATGGATGAATGTTGTATTTGCTAAAATAGTTGCATGATCATATATTTATGCATAAGAATTTTTCATTATGAATATACCTTATGAAATGTTTCTAACCATACAACTAGTGCATATGACTTGTAGGAAAGATCGTGTACAATTACCTACAAGCAAAGAAGGTTGAGACTTGTTCCGAAGAACAAGTGACGATAGTTTGAGAAATAATCCAAGATGATGAATAATATGACGAATGCAACGACATCATTGATGAAGAAGTAGCCAAGAAGAAAGGGAAGACCAGTTCAAGAAGAATGATGTCTAGGATGCAGTATCGAGACCTGAAGGGAAGTTCATAATTCCATCATGCAGTAGATGGAGACATCGTGGGATACAAGGCAAGATTCGTAGCACGAGGCTTCTCACGAAAAGAAGGCATATAATACGAAGAGACATTTGTAACCATTGGAAGTTAAGACACATGATAGGCAGACTCATGTGTGCAAATGAAAGAAGGCCTTGTACGAGCTCAGAAGGCACCCATGGGATAACAAATACATGAGGATATTGAAGATCACCTAGAGTGATGAAGATATTAACCTTTGCTACAAGGTTGAAGATGAAAGCCTATAGAGGATGACAAGTTCACATATGGGTGCGAGAAGAACGTTTTGAAGATAAAGGATCTTGGTATCCAGTGACCTTATATGGATACATAGAATATTAGTAGCAGAGGAAGCTGTTTGTCACTCTAGTACAGAATGTTTCAGTGCATAAAGTATGAAAGGCATAGGGAGAATGATGCTTCGCTTCAGAGGGAGTAACTGCAGAAGATTCCAAGGTTCGACATGGTACGACATGATGGATAGCTTAGTGATGACTCTAGGATTTACCGAGAGTAAAGCGGATTCCACCCTTTTCTTCAAGATTGAAGGTGGAAGACCAATGATGCTCTTGTTATATGTCAATGACTTGTTCCTGACAGAAAAGAGGAACTCATTAAAGTTGCAAGAAGGAGACTTGCTGCCGAGTTCGAGATGAAGGACTTGGATATGATGCACTACTTTCTAAGCATGGAGGTGTGGCAAAATGCGGATGGAATCTCCCTAGGACAAGGGAAGTATGCAGTAGAGATCCTGAAGAGGTTTATGATGATGGATTGCAAGGCCATGACCACACCTATGGCATCGAACTTGAAGCTATTGAGTGTTGCTTCATCAGAGACTGTTTATGCCATGATGTATCGTCATATGATTTGTTCCTTGATGTACCTGACAATTACGAGACCATATATTTGCTTTGATATGAAAACATTGAGACATGTTCACCTGATGGTTGCAAAGCATGCAGTGAGGTACCTGAAGGGTACAATTGAGTATGGGCTCAGTATGATATGAATCAGAAGATTAACCTAGAGGGTTATGTGGATTTGTATTGGGCAGGCAATGCCATTGATAGGAAGAGCACCTCGGGGTGCTGCTTCAGTATGGGACCAAGTGCGATCTCTTGGTTTAGTAGGAAGAAATCCTGTGTAGCATTGAGTACAGCTGAAGCAGAGTACGTTGCAATTTTTTTGGATAGTTGTGAGGCAGTTTGGCTTAGGAAGCTACTGTTTGATTTATTTGATCTCCTGTTGGATGCTTCCTGTGAGAACCAGAGTTGTGTGAATTTGTCTGAGAACCCGGTGTTCCACAATAGGTCGAAGCACATCGAGATCAAATATCACTATATCAAATATATGGTGCAGAGAGGAGAAGTGAAGCTCTAGTATGTTGCGACGGACGAGCATATAGCAAATGTGTTAGCCAGGGTGAAGTTTGAGTACTTTAGAGAGAGGCTTGGTGTTCTTCAGATAGAAGATACTTCGAGGAAGAAGTGATGGGACACATTTGCAGGAGCCATTCCAAGCATGATAGGAGGATCCTTCCCATGGCTGTGGATGTAAGCGCTGTGTGATGAGCATCGAGATGATCCTTCAGTTTCTGCTATGATGATGACTAGGATGATCATATGATGATGATATGCATCAGGATGATGCTATGATGATTCTCTGTGGATAGATTATACATATAGCATGTAAAAGATCCTGAGAGATCCGATAGTCTGTGCTTGGATTCTCTTTTGAGGTTTTTCTATAGGTTGGTCATGGACAGGCTGTGTAGGTAGCATAGAAAAGATCCTGGGAGATCCTATAGTATGTGCTAGGATTCTCTTTTGAGGTTTTGCTACAGGTAGCATAGAAAATATCCTAGGAGATCCTATAGTCTGTTCTAGGATGCTCTTTTGAGGTTTTTCTACTAGAGGCATGTAATCAGCCCTAGAGATCCGATAGGTTGAGATATGTGCTTGTAAAAGTCTTGGGATGCTCTTTAGAGTTCTTGCAGGTTGCAAAACACTCTTTTAAGGTTTTTTCTGATCATATAGAAAAGATCTTGGGAGATACTATAGTCTGTGCTAGGATGCTCTTTCGAGGTTTTGTGGTGGTAGTCACATAGAAAAGATCATGGGAGATCCTATAGTCTGTGCTAGGATGCTCTTTCGAGGTTTTGTGATGGTCACATGTAAAAGATCCTTGGAGATCCTATAGTCTGTGCTAGGATTATCTTTCAAGGTTTTGTTGATGCATGTAATCAGTCCTAAGGATTCCGCAGTATGGCCAAAGATGATGAAGACCTACAAAAGCCATTCTCTGGGAGAATGGAGGCGCCTGGTCAGTTACCATAAAATTTGTTTAAGTCTGGGACTAAGACTCAGCCTAGAGTTGAGAGCCATTCATTGAGAACGGAAGATGTAAGTGCTGGGCGAGCCATTCTAACATGGTTCTTGGATGTGTTCCTCTCATGGTTAGATATAAGTGCTGAAGAATATGAATACTTACCTAGAGGCTAGGCCTACAACTAGCTTGAAAAAGGGTTGGCTCTATATAACTTCTTGTCATGAGAAGAATGAAGAGATAGCACCATTTGATTGAGATAGCAAAAGTAGTGATGATGATCTAGTGATGCTCCATATCAAGTGATGATCTAGTGATGCTCCAAATCAAGTGATGATCCAGTGATGATCCAGACTTGATGAAGATGACTTGATGATGAAGATGACTTGAAGATGAATATGGCTTGAAGATGACTTGATGATGATCCAGATGATACAGAGAAGAAGACTTGTGCTGATAAATTGTGTCGAGATAATACCTTCCTAGTTAAGAGAGAGTGTTGATGTATTTGTAACTTTGGAATGTATTCACTTGTATATCCTATGTATTGTACCCCGATGTTTATTCCGGGAAGTATATATAATGTAATTGAGTCATGTCACGCCCCGATGTTCCGATCAGAATATTGAATAATGTAAACAAGTCATGTAAAGTCATTGAGGTTAACCCTCCATTGTAAGTCGGGGAAATAGTCCCCACAATTGAGTCAAGGTTAACCCTCCTTGTTGATCGGAGGGAAAAGTCCCCACAGTTATGGGGCACTAGGGTTATTAGACTCTCCTAGAGAAGTCGACCCTAGTAAGTAATTATTAAGTGAGGACGACTTGTTGGAGTGGACATAAAGTGAATGGAAGAATATAAATAGAAGTGAGGCTCTCCTCATTTCTACACATCACACACACACTCACTCACTAGGGCGCATGAGTGAGAGAGAGAGAGAACAACTGTTGGAGATCATCTCTTCTGTCTTTGGGTTTTACTGCTGCCATTGGTGCTCATTCTATCTTTGAGGAAGTTGCGGGGTTTTCTCCTTTATGGTTTCCTCGAGGAAAATTCTTTGTGTCTCTTGTCTCTTGTGTTTATTTCTGTGCATGTTATTATCTCATATAAGATCCTAAGATCATATTGCTTACATGATAAAAATATAACAATTTTGACATGAAAAACGACTACAAAGGCTCCCACAACCTAACATAACTCCAGAATGGGTACCAAAAAGACAATAAAATGTTCTAACTAGGGTTACCCATGTAAAGAAGGTCCTAACCATGGAAGAACAATGATATTTTCAAGGAAGAGAGTGGTCATACATCATAGTCCATGGATGAAAAGAGATCCTAAGGTAAAACGGAGGATGAGGCATTATTGCAAAGTATGCAGCGGAGACCAAATCCTACCCTAAATGCAAAGAAAATAATATTTTGGATAATCCATGACCTCTAATAGTTAAGTAAAAACACATGGTATTAGTTCAGGTAATATGAAAAATGACTTTAACTGTACAAAAGTGGGTAAAAATTACAAATTTTTACTATAAATAGTTAAAAATCAAATTAAAACATATCATTTGAGTTTTTTTACCAAATTTATCCCATTTACTTATATACTTTGATCGATCATTGTGGGGAATCTGGTGGAGAATTTTCGAATCCGTGAAGTGCAAGTATTTCATCTCTCCCTCCCCTTCAATTTCATGTCTTCCATTTTTAATTTTCATGGTTAATTTATGGGTTTTAGCCAACCCTAAAGAAACCAAGCTACAATCGCGGGTAGCCTTCTTTGGAATCATGAATGCGTGTTGTAACCGCGGGTTGACAGTAGTGCAACCCGTGATTGGATCGCGCTGTGCACACTACACAGGTGTGGTTACTGTGCTTATATGGATTGTTGAAAATTCTAATGGTGAAAATGTTTCTTGGGCGGGAAACCATGGTTTTTGAATGGAGAGAAAGAGAACAAGAGGATATGGATCACCTTGCAATGGAAAATCCCATGCCATTGAATACTTTGTGAATATGCAGCGTACTAAAGTTTTATCACACGTCAAACATGCGTGCACAGGTCTGATTGGTTGAGACATTAGTGAGTTTGTGGGACCACGACCTTGGGTTGTTTGACCTCCAAGGGGAAGCCTTGTAACTTACAGAAGAACACATGCACTTAATCACGAGTTTATGGCATAGGGGAGCACCTGTGAACATGGAGGGCACCGGTCGAGGAGGTGACCCTCTCAGTGTCCAAGTGTAATACCCCAGTTTTGAATCTAAGGGGGAGGGGAATGTAATGCCATGGTTTTGACCCCATGGTATTGAAATTGTACATGATATATATATTGTATTTGAATCATGGAAAGGAACTCAAGGCCAAGGCCCTGCCATTAATTTGGTGTTTTGTGTATAGGTGATCAAGGTAGTGTCTATGGTTATTGTGTTGGTCATGCACAATATATTTTGAATATAATGTAAATGTACAAATTAATAAAATAATACAACTAGCTATGCACTGAAACATGAAAGAGACGGGGGCATGATTTCACAAGGAATAGTGGGGGGGAGTTAGTCAAAACTCATGAGCCAATAGGGTGAGATCAGATGTCAATGGGGGAACTCATGAACCCTCAACTACCTTTTTTTCCTCTGTCCTCAATCATTCATTTATTCCAGAAGTTGGTTGATCCAATTAATGCCTTGGGCAGAGAAAGGCATGGCAGTTTGATTGTGTGTTTGAGCAAGCCTACACGTCTGCAGTGTGGGAAGCTGCGTTCTTGTTTCTAAATCAAGCAAACCCTGGATTGCATGCCCAACCTAGTTTCTCATGGGTCATGCTGAACATTTGGGGGGGTTAATCTTCCATCCCATGGTTGTGGGGGATTATTCCATTCATTCACACATTGTGCTTGTTCATTCATGATTATGCATTGTTCATCTGCCAAAGTCAGAGAGCGTTTTGGTTTTAGCAGAATGATGCTATGCGTTTCTGCAAGTGTTACCTTTTCCAAACCCTGGTTGTGGGATTAAAGTGTTATCCTGATCTATAGAGGGGTATGCGACCCTATTTTATCTATGTTATAGAGTGAAGCCTATTTGGCTATGTTTTCCTTGTGGGTTGCTGTGATGTGCATCCCTGTTTTGGTCTAAAAGACTTAGGAGTGCAAGAGGCCCAAAATTGGATGATAATCCTAGTGAAGAGAGGAACCTCACAGACAAATCAAGACGGGTTGGAAAAACCTTGAAGAGCACTGGAAGGGGAGGTATGGCATGAGGTAACTGTGTAGTAGTGAAGGCAATACTTCCTTGTGTTGGGTGTGTAGGTATTGTGGAATGCCAAGCTGGATAGATCTGGTGTAGGTGTCCATAGCTCTATGGTTTAGCTCACTAGCTTAGCAGTTCTACCTCTCCATTGCCTTAGCAGCCTGATAAGCCCAACTATTAGTTGGTTTGTCTGAGTCTTGGTGTGCATTTGTCCAGGTGTGAGTCACTACTTTGGAAGTCTGAGAAACCCAACTGTAGGTTGGTTTGACTATGTTTTGATGTGTGTTGGATATGTGTGAGCTATTAGGATTATTAATCCTTCCTTAGTCAAATGTCTATTAGATTAATTTAGCATGACATGGGAGTTTTAATTAATTAATTAAGTCCACTAGTACCATTGGGTCCACATGGCCTAATGGGGCCACATGTACCAGTTACTAGAGTGTGGGGACCACTGCTAGAGGTTAATTGCCACTTACTGCATGTGCATGCATCATTTTGGGCATCTCCTAGACCAATCCCTACATTTTAGGAGCCACTGGGAGTCCCGACACCAACCTCCAACAGTTAGTTGGAGTTGGAACTAGTTAGTATTATTTAGCTTCCAGTTACTTTCATTTAGATCACAATCAATTAGCTAGCACTAGTTATGCATGGCTAATGCATGGCTGCATGTGGAGTAGGTGCCTTTTCCCACCTACCACCTTAGTTGCATTGATTTAACTAGTTATTACTGATTGTTTGAGTTGGTTGGACATCTGGGAGTTGATCTGTTGGACTCCGATATTGATTGAGAAAACATGAGTTAGCTAGTCAATTAGGTACAGTCACATCCAGTTGGTAGATTCAAATTCCTCCCTAATCGATTCGAATTCTTCCTATTTGTAAACTATTGTAACAACGGATTAATTAATGTGAATGATACTATAAATTCCTCAGTACACTCATTTGTTTCCTGTGTGGTTTGTTTTTTTCAGTTTGTATCTTTATACTCCTTTTTCTGAATAATTATTCAGAACTAATTGCTTGAAGGTTTAGATGGCACACCAATTCTAATATGGTATCAGAGCCTTCTCAGGTAGGTTTCATGTTTGTTTCTCTCCATTGAACATCAGAAGCAGTTCGGTTTCCACAGAAGTACCCTATGATGATTTGCTAGCTCTAAATTTATTTAGAGAAATGGAAAGGGCATGACAGACCCTGAAAAAATGTTCATGTCAAGAGGAAAAACATGATTCTAACTTAGTTCATATGTTTTAGTATTTTGCAATGAAAATTGATAGGTGCTATGTAGCTTGTGTGAAGTATTGTGGTCCTTCAGCTGGAGAATTATGGATTCTCTACCTTCTACTCCTTGGATCCTTACACCCTTCAATTATCTATATTGGAGGGAAGATATTCAGTTGAACTTACACAAGCTTGAATACTATAGGATAATACTTGGAAGGGAGGTTGAGCCCCATCATCCAGTTGAGAAGAACAAGTTTCTGAACCGCTTAGATGAATCTTTCGGTTATATATGCACTCATATATCTAGAGATATCCTCTTCCACCTTGAAGGTTTGAGGACACCCAGAGAATCCTAGGAGAAGCTTGAAGATTTTTTTGGAAAACAAGATGAGCTTCAGGGACACCTCCTGGAGAACGAGTTGGTAGCCTTACATCCCAACAGTTTTGAGATGGTACACCAATTCTTTACTAAATTAAAGTTTCTTTCCCTCCAATGCAGAAATTGCAGAATAGAAATAAAGGATGAGAAAAATGTGCTCTCCATTCTCAAAAAAATTGGCCCTGAGTATTATGTATTTGTTTCAATCTTTCATTCCAAGCGGGATGGATTCCCCGGCTGGAAAATTCCCTCACTTGATTCCTTTTCCAAGTCCTTAATACAGGAGCAAGAGAAGTTGATGGGAGTCATCAAGACCTCCAAAGATCAAGCTCTCCTAGTGATAGAATCTACCAAAGCACAAGATAAAGGGAGATCAAAGAAGAAGGAGCCTAAAGCAGCTGATTCGAAGCCTAAACATAATCAACAAACTTTCGAAGGAACCTCCAGTTCTAAGAAAAAGAATAAGTTTGAAAAGAAAAAGTGTCCCTATTGTATGAGGGGTTTTCATCCAGAAGACTAGTGCATGAAGAAGACCCTCGACCAGTCACTACTGGAAATTTGAGGTCTAAAATGGGCCTCCTAAGGAAAATAATTAAATAATAGTTAAAATAATAAAATAATAGTTATTAATTTTGGAGGAAGAATGAAAAAAACTACTTTTTGTGTTCATATTTTTGACATATCTGCTTGTGTTTTTACTCAAATTTTGAGCGGGAGATCTCCTTGGATGTGTAATTTAATTCTGCATCCAACGAGTACCCACACTGCATACTTTTTATAGACCCCGCTATTATCAACCCAAATGGACTTCTTCGTCCGAGTGCCAACACTTCATATGTTGGCGCACAAAAGGACATTTATGAATTGAAGGTTGCCTAAAACACTATAGATAGGCATGTTATGAAATACATTCACTATCCACCTAGCTTGCCATTTTTACCTTTTTACATGTTGAATGTTGTATGCGACTCTTATCACAGCAACCCGCGTACATACGCGACTATTCCTATAGCATATCGCGTACTGTACGCGAGTATTGTCATTGCAACCCGCGTACAGATCTGTACACGGGTTTCCCCTATAACAAATAGCGTGTCATACGCGGGTTCCCAGTATCAATACTCATGTACATCTTCATTTCACACTAAAAACAATAAAACACGATTAATAGATATTTGTTAATACTTAATCATTAACTATCTTAACTGTCTCAACCTCCTCAACCTTTGAAACTGCTCTATTTCCTTAAGTATAAATAGAGGCCTTGGGGAGGGCATTAAGGAATCATACTTGAGAGAAAAGTTATGCTGGTGGTATCTATTCAGAAGTCTTTGGAGCAGCAGAACTCAGAATCATTTGGTTGAGGTGTTAGTTGGGGCTTCCCGCGGGGAAGAAGAGAAAAAAACGGCAAAGCCGCGGGGAAGACGAGAAAAAAACGGCCAAGTCGCAGGGAAGGTTGGGGTTTCCCGCGGGGAAGAAGAGAAAAGAAGCGCCTAAGTCGCGGGGAAGTAGAGAAAAAAACGACAAAGTCGGGGGGAAGGTTGGGGTTTCTAGCAGGGAAGAAGAGAAAAAAAGCAGCTAAGTCGCGGGGAAGGTTGGGGCTTCCCGCGGGGAAGAAGAGAAAAAAAGCAGCAAAGTCGCGGGGAAGGTTGGGGCTTCCCGCGGGGAAGAAGAGAAAAAAAGCGGCTAAGTCATGGGGAAGGTTGGGGCTTCCCGTGGGGAAGAAGAGAAAAAAATGGCAAAGTCGTGGGGAAGGTTGGGGCTTCTCGTGGGGGAGAAGAGAAAAAAAAGGCTAAGTCGCGGGGAAGAAGAAAACAAAAACGGCAAAGTCGCGGGGAAGGTTGGGGTTTCCCACGGGGAAGAAGAAAAGAAAAACGACCAAGTCACGGGGAAGGTCGGGGTTTCCCGCGGGGAAGAAGAAAAAGAAATGGCTAAGTCACGGGGAAGGCTGGGGTTTCCCGCGGGGAAGAAGAAAAAAAAACGGCAAAGTCGCGGAGAAGGTTGGGCATGACTTTGGCGGGATTTGGGTTCGAGCTCTTCCTTGGGTGTTCCTTGGCCACTCCTTGTCGTCGCACCTTGGGCGCTCCTTGTGGGCGTTCCTTGGGCGCTCCTTATTGGCGCTCCTCGGGCCATTCGTTTGATGGAAAAGTGAGCTAAGAACGTTAAGTGGTGACCACTCCCGCTGCCTTGCCCTTTTGTTGGTCACCCACTTGGCGGGCATGAATTTGATGGGCTTTGCGTTCGAGTCGTTCGTTGGGCGCTACTTGGTTGCTCCCTGTGGGTGCCCCTTGGGCGCTCTTTGTGTGTGCACCTGACGGGCCCTTCGTTTCCCGGGAAAGTGAGCTAAAAGCATTAAGTGGCGACCAATCCCTCTCCTTAACTCCTACTACCTTGTCGTTTGTCGGTCGCCTACTTAATGGGCATGACTTTGACGGGATTTGGGTTTGAGTCGTTCCTTGGGCGCTCCTGATGGGCCCTTCGTTTTCCGGGAAAGTGAGCCAAAAAATGTTAAGTGGTGACCAATCCCTCTCCTTAACTCCTGCTACCTTGTACTTTTGCTGGCCACTCGCTTGGTGGGCATCACTTTGACGGGACTTGGGTTTGAGTCGTTCCTTGGGTGCTCTTGATGGGCCCTTTGTTTTCCGGGAAAGTGAGCTAAAAACGTTAAGTGGTGACAAATCCCTCTCCTTAACTCCCACTGCCTTGTATTTTTTCTGGTAACCCACTTGATGGGCATGACTTTGATGGGCTTTGGGCTCGAGGCGTTCCTTGGGAGCTCCTGACGGGCCCCTTCGTTTTTCGGGCAAGTGAGCTAAAAACGTTAAGTTGTGATGAACCCCCCTCCTTAACTCCCACTACCTTGTCATTTTTTCGGTAACTCAATCGGTGGGCATGGATTTTACGGGCTTTGTGTTCGATTTGTTCCTTGGGCGCTCCTTATGGGACCTTCGTTTGCCGGGAAAGTGAGCTAAAAACGTTCAGTGGTGACCAATCCCTCTCCTTAACTCCCACTACCTTGTCTTTTTACCGGCCACTCACTTGGAGGGCATCACTTTGAAAGGATTCGGGCATGAGCTGTTCCTTAGGCTGTCCTTGTGGGTGTTCCTTGGGCAGTCCTTGTCGGCGCACCTCGTCCACGCCTCGGGCCTTCCTTGGGCAGTCCTTGTCAGTGCACCTCGTCCGCGACTTGGGCATTCCTTGGGAAGTCCTTGTCGACGCACCTCGTCTGCCCCTCAGGCGCTCCTTGTGGGTGCTCCTTATGGGCGCTCTGTAGAAATTTAGGCCTGCAGTAGATTAATTTCACTCACAGCAATTAACAATTGATCATGCAAATTATCAACAATGGAGACTGAATATGGAGCTGTAACACAAAAATATATTAACTGAGTGTACAATATCCAACCCTGTAATAACATAGGCTGCTGAATATATAGAATACATGAGCAAATCGAATGCATAAGGAAGCATCCAAAGCTAGCATAAAGCAGGCTTACCCAAAATAGGCAAATCCCCCATAGGTGTAAAAAGCTGATCCCAAATCTATCAAGGACCCCACGAATTAGCAAGGGCGCATGGGAAAGATAAAGAGTGGTCAAATGGCAGCTCATACATGCTTTTGCATGGAGGAAAGAGTGGAGGAGGAAGAGGCAACAAAGCTGATTCACCTCACCTAGTCTTGCTTTCCTATGTGCCTTAAAACACTAAAAAAGCAGGGAATAAAGCAGAAAAAGTAGATGGGCGCCTAGGAAGCCAAGAATAAAGTAGATTTGATTCCTAAGGCTTTCCCAAGCACTCCATGAGTCAATAATGGCAAGTTTGACCTCTATGGATAGGCAATTGACAACTTGCACATGGTGGGACTCATGGACTAGGCAAATAAGACAAAATAAATGAAATAATGTCTAAGTGGGTAAATAATATGGGTTGATTATTCTAACAACCCCCCCTTAAGCCTGACTTTATGAGTAATAAATAAAAAATATAGGGCCTAGCAACAAGGCTTAGTCACCCTTTACATACTGCAATGTCCATACAACCAAGGAAAGAGGCAAAACCAACTTGGGAAAATCCTCCCTTAAACATGGACTGTAAAACAAAATTGTAGAATCTTGTCTCCACTCATGCTTTGACAGCATGATCAGCAATCCCCGACAGT
>LPNX010327606.1:5870-17857 GCA_001517045.1 Pseudotsuga menziesii | reverse complement strand
ATCAAAATATACTTCTAGGAATTTATGAATGTATTCTTTAAATACAGCAACTACTACTCTAGAAAATATAGCTGGTGCATTCTTAATACCAAAGGGCATTACCGTATACTAGAACGAGCCCCATTCTGTTGCAAAGGTGGTCTTAGATCGATCTTCTGGATGGATTCTGATCTGATGATAGCCTGAAAAGCCATCGGTGAAGGAGTAGACCTCCTGTCCTCCCACGTTTTCTAACACTTCATCAGTGAATGGTGTCGGAAATGGATCGTGAAGCGATGCATCGTTGAGCTTGTGCAGATCGACACAGATCCTGATGTCTCCTTTTGTTTTCTTTTCCTATACGACCATGGGACTAACCCATTCACTCTCTTCTACCGGCTCAATGATGCCTGCCGCCAGCATCTTATCGATCTCATCCTTTACTTTTTATTTATATCGTGGATTCAATCTGTAGGGACGTTGCTTTACTGGTCTAGCATCCTCCTTCAATGGTATCCTCATGAATCCAAGGTCTCCAATTATTCCCTTCATCTCTGTGAACTTGGTGGGAAATAGGTCCTGATAGTCATGCAACAAGTCGGCGATTTGTTCGACTGTTTCATCACTCCAATAATCTCCAATAGAGGAAAACTTAGGTTCTGTGTCTGTGCCAATATTGATCTTCTTAATCTTAATGGGCTCTGTGATTTCTGGGATTTCTAGCTATGGTCCCTCAACATCGCGAGTCCCTTCCGACTCTGGAATGTTGGTACTACGAGGATCCTCATCCTCGTCCTCTGGTTCTGATTTAAAGTTATAGCACTCTAGCGCCTCTGTTAACTGAACGGTCCAGTCAGGCTGAGTCTGTACTGATGGGGTACAGTCCTCAAATATTTTGATCTTTATTATGTCTAAGGTCTGATCAACATTCGGATACTCAGATTCAAAAGTGAAGGTGAGTAGGAAGCTGCCTATCATAAGGGGCCATGTAGTCGTTCCCTTGCGCAATTCTGTCTCTGTATACCAGTTCCTTGGAACTATGTCCAAAGTGTGAATGAATCGATGAACCCATTCATCCTCAGGAATGTCCGACCAATCCTATTCACATGCCTGAATGTGTGACCTGGGGTTACTTTCTCCTGTGTATTTCTGCTGAACGTAATCGGTGTTGATGGAGAATCTGATGGCCATCAATCTTTTAATATCATCCCATGATGTGATATTCTCTTTGTGTGCATACCACCATCTTGCAGGTGTGGCTCGTACTGCAAGATCCATAGCTACGATCCTCTGTTCATGAGGAATCTGTCGTTCAAACTGCTCGAGAAAGTCCTGGATATCAGTTAGACCATGAAACATTGGAATCTCATTGATCTCTGTGCCAATCCATCACAGTGACTTAGTCAAGTACACACATCTACGCGCTGAGACTTCGTGAAGTCTGTTCTGCCAGTTTTCTAGACCAACCTCTGAATCCGATGCGCATGAGCTGTCGCATCGCCAACTAATGTTCCCTTCTGCGGTTGGGTTAACATAGTCGCCCTAGTTTGTAGTCATCTGATAGAGGCTTTCTATGTTATGTGCCTCCTCTTCTGCTCGGATAGGTTCAATATATCTAGGACCCTGAAAAGGATCCAACGGTGCGATGACCCGAATCTGCGCATCCTCAAAGGTCATTTGTCTTCTCTTTAGGTCGATAACAACCATGTTATCAATCGCTTAATCAATGCCTAGCAGTGCTGGGTAGGGTTTACTATCACCAATGATTTATATAACTTCAAAGTCCGCAAAGCTGCGAACTCCGTCAATATCAACTGCTACTTGTGGTAACCAACCCAGGGGTGCTACTCATTGCTGATTAGCTAATCTCAGATGGATAGGCGATCTGGTTAACTTAGGGCTACCCATCTGTTCCCATGTCTGCTTAATCAGAACGTTTACATCTGATCCTAGATCTAGGATGACCTCATCCATTTCAAACTCTCCAATCTGAGCTGTGAGTCGCATCTCCCTCCCTGTTCTTGTATGTCCTGTAATATTATGAATAGCACACTGTGTACTGCTCCTGGAAGAGGATGGCTGACACTGATCGACTATGCGCTGAAGTTCTATGATAGCTTGCTCATTTCGTACTAGTTTGAGACAACTCCGCAGGAAGGAGTATACGCTTCCTGCCATCTCCTCCTCATCGCATCTTCCAGATGTGGTAGCCTGCGATGTCTGTACAAGGCTATTTCCACGAGGTGCTTGCTGCAGTACGCCCCTAGACGACGGTACCTGCGATCCTGATTGCGTAGGGTCATCAAAGAAAGCCTTAGCTTCCTGAAATGTTTGTTTGTTCTTTTGCAGGTCAAGTGGTGTTGCTTTGTTAGGAGCTCTGCGCACCCACTCCTGCTTTGTGTTCTTCCTTGTTTCCTATGATGTCCCACTGGTAGAAACACCGCTACAGGTCACAATATTGACTCTTGGTTCTGGCTTGTCCCACTCGGCAGCAATAAGTTGGATGTTCTAGTGTGCTGCTGGCTTAGGTTCTCTGATCTTAGCTATCAAGGTAGGACATTCCTCAATAGTGTGTTCATAAGATTTACAATAATTACATGTGGTAGTGGGGCTCTGACAGTCCCTAGCATAGTGTCCTACAACTCCACAGTTGTAACATGTCACTGGTCCACGACCACGGCCAAAGCCTTCTCCACGGCCAAAGCCTTCTGCTCGGCCGAAGCCTCCTCCACGGCCTCGTCCTCTGAATCCTCTGCCCCGACCACCATAAGATGGATCCTACTGTGGTCCTGCTGCTGGACCCTGTGTTTCCGATTGGACTTTGTACAAGTCTTGCTTTGCTCCGACCATGAGATCATAGGCTCGACAATCTTGTTCCTGATGACCTACAGATTTGCAGAAGACGCAGTATAAGTTCTTAGGTGTCTGCACGTACTTCTGAAGTAGAGGGAAATGGTGGGGTAGGTGTCCTTGTGTTTTGCATATCTCGCACCATGGCCTATGGGTCTGTGGTAAGGGGTTAGGAGCCCCTGTTGCTATATATTCTACAAAGACCAGACAATTGTCTTTACTATGGCCCTGTGCTTTACATTTTACGCACCATATCTCTTGCGCAACTTATTTCCCTTTCTTCAGCTCATGCAACTGTAATGTAAGATTAGCCAACTGGTTCTGTAAAGTTGTCATGCCTGTACTGGTCTCAGCTAGAGGTGAAGCCTCGAGTTTCATTGCCATCTCCAACACGTCATCCTGCGTCTGGAGTTTCTATTGCATTAACGCCAGTCTGATGTGAGGGAGCAGTGCTGCGATAAACCATTCCTTATGCTGCTCCGGCGCAAACTCAAAACTGACTTGGTCTATAAGGGCTTTGAATTTATGATCAAAGTCCCACACCGACTCTGTAGGTAGTTGCTTGATGTCTTTGAGTTCTTTTATACACTATGACTCAGACTTAGGTTTCTTAAACTCTTTAATCATGGCGGTCTTGACCTGGGCAAGTGTTCTGGGTACTGTGGTATAATTGATATACCATGTTAAGGCGTGATCTCTGAGTGTAGTGACCATCTGTACAAGTTTAAGATTATCATCATTGATGGTTTTAATGGTCCACATGGCTTCACATAAAAACCAGTGTTGCTCTGGGTCTTCTGCCCCTGTTCCCTTAAATATAGGTAACTTCATATCATCCCCCATTCTATTTCTACGCGGTGGATGTTGATTTACTGTGTTACTACCACTCGGCGGTGTAGGTGAAGGTGATGTAGCGGTGGTAGGTACTGTTTGTGAGCTACTAGATGGAGTTCCTACGGGATTGTTCTGAGTCCCGGTCTGTTTCTGTGGGGTATAAGGGTGGTAAGGGATACCCCCTTCTGAACCTTCTATAGTACTAGGACTCTGCTATCTAGTATGATCTGGACTGTCTTCAAATATTGGAGATCTGAAATCTACTTTATACTTCTTTCCACTACGTGTTCGTCCAATGTCATCAAAATCACTTTCAAACTCTTGTGACATTACTATCTCTACCTATTCATCTGAAACTAGATCCATTGTTCCTTTTTCATATAATAGCATCTTAATGGACAAGTTTAAATATCTGAGGTACTTACCACGATATCCTTTGAAGAAGTAGTGCTCAGCCTCGCTGAAGCTCTTTCTCTGGTCAACTGCAAACTCTGTGACAAAGCCGTCTAGCACACTCGCAAGCCAGAAGTCTACTATCCTCGTGAGTAGATTATCAAGGTCCTTCACAGTCTGAATCAACTCCGGTGTCCAGACAATGTTTCTTTTCTTCTTGAATATGCTTGTATCCGTCAACTTGGATAACCAGTCATATAGCTCGTTTTTAAAGGTAGCAAAAAATATCGCATGTATGTCTGAACTGATATGTTTTTGCAACCAGGCCTCTGTACTCAACTTAGGACTCCTGTTCTCTCGTTCGGCAAACTCTTTCTGGTTAGACCAAACCCACTCGTTGAGTTCGTCTCTCGTAGGATGCCACCAGAACATCAGCACTCTGTTTGTTCAAAGCCGGCAACGGAACCATTTGTTGGTTATGATGGGCAGACCCGGGTTTACTATAATCAACCAACAACACCCCTAGCTCACTGGCCCTTTCGGCAACAGACCGTGAAGCGGCTTGAAGTCTCACCCGAAGTGATTCTAATGGGTTTGACAAGGACTCAAGCGTCTTGGACCAGGTTCTGCGGTGTATTTTCTTACGACTCGCAACTCTTTTAGCTGCGAGGTCTCTTTCTCTACGCGTCGCGCGACTCCTCTGCTCACGTCGCGTGATCTCCTCGTCTCGCAGCTCTTCTAGCCACGAGATATCCCTTCTACTGTCGTGCGGTCCCTTTCCACGTCGCGCACTTTCACTGACTCGCGATGACTCTAGACTTATCGCATCGCCTCTCACCAGGCGATACGTAACTTCCTCCCAACGCTAAGCCCTTAACCTACGGTATCGTGCACCGTAGCTCCTCTGCCGGTGCGGTATCGCCTTCTTGCGATAACCTACTCCCGCGGCTCAGCGCACTTAGCGTTGTTCGTGTCGACTCGCAAGGCTCAACATACCAAGCTGTTCTATACTGCGACTAGTGACTGTTCAAGCAAAGCATAAATGAACCCACATACAAGATGCCAAAGACTTCAACTTATGTTTATCCTTCTATATTGCTGTAAACTGATTAACACATTCATTCATTAAACTGTAAACAAAGTCCATGAAATGACTGATAAATGCACAAGTAAACATAACACATAATCCAATCACATAACACTCGATTTTAACGTGGTTCACCTCCAGGATGGAAGTTACGTCCACAGAACTGTGTTTTTATTATAGCTCAGGGGAAGGTAAAACACAGTTCTGATGCACTGCATATGCAACTCAAGATCTTCTCTCTTAGATCTCTTTTCTTCTCTATATTGCACTCCTACAATATACTCTTCCCTCTCCATCGATCCCTGCGGATCGTTACATGCATGCTTAATAATCCAGATACTGGTTACCGTAAGATTGCTATCGCTAATAACATAACCAGAGCTTGGATTTTACAACAGTCTATGTTACTTCTATTATCTATATCACCCAACAATTGTCTAACTGTCTAACCGACCAACCAACCCTTTTACAATACAAAATATATCCCTTTATAGGTAGCCCGAAGGTCTTACTATTACAACACTGTGGGCCTGTCCCAACAGTAACCCAAAACCCTAACTAGTGACAGTCGACCATATCTGTACTTGAGGTAGCCGCTTTCCGTCACACCACATCTCTCTACAATCTTCCATGCTTCCCGGTGCTGATCATGGGTACTGTGCAACTCTTCGCTTTTTTGTCCTTCGTCTTCAATGCTTCAGCCTCGTTGCTCCTTTTCCTTTATGAGGGTCGCTGAGCCCTCCTTCTTCGCTGCTGCCTTCATTGCAGTGGGTGAGCTCTCTCTTCTCGGCCGCTCAGGTACAGTCGTCTTCCTTGACTTCTCCGTCTTCTTCGTCATGGTTTTCGGCTCTGCTCTGTAGCTGGAAACGTGCTACGACGTCGTAGCTCTATCTTATCTTCTCTCTGCCAAAACTTATCTATCCGCTAAACTAGCAGCTTCTTCTGTAGCTGCAGGACCCTGCTCCAACAGCGAGCTAAAAATGTTATGTGGTGACCAATCCGGCTCCTCAACTCCCACTGGCTTGTCTTTTTTCCTATCGCTCACTTGGCGGGCGAGACTTTGACGGGCTTTCGGTTCGAGTCGTTCCTTGGGCGCTCCTGATGGGCCCTTCGTTTTCTGGGAAAGTGAGCGAAAAACGTTAAGTGGTGACCGATTCCTCTCCTTAACTCCCACTGCCTTGTCTTTTTTTCGGTCGCTCATTTGGTGGGCATGACTTTGACGGGCTTTGGGTTCGAGCCATTCCTTCAGCGCTGTTGATGGGGCCCTTCATTTGCTGGGAAAGCGAGCTAAAAATGTTCTATGGTGACCAACCCGACTCCTTAACTCCCGCTAGCTTGTCTTTTTGCCTATCGCTCACTCAGCGGGCATGGCTTTGACAAGCTTCCGGTTCGAGCCGCTCCTTTGGCGCTCTTGATGGGGCCCTTCGTTTGCTAGGCAAGCGAGCCAAAAAATTGGGAGCGATGCCCAATCCGACTTCGACTCCTTAACTCCCACTAGCTTGTCTTTTGGCCTATCCCTCACTTGGCGGACATGACTTTAACCGGCTTTCGGTTCGAGCCGCCCCTTGTGTGCGCTCCTGATGGGCCCTTCATTTTTCGGGCAAGTGGGCTAAGAACGTTAAGCGGTGACCAATTCCTCTCCTTCGCTCCCACTACCTCATATTTTTGTCAGTCACTCGCTTGGTGGGCATGAATTTGACAGGATTTGGGTTCGAGTCGTTCCTTCGACGCTCTTGATGGGGCCCTTCGTTTGCCGGGAAAGCGAGCTAAAAATGTTAAGCGGTGACCAATCCGACACCTTAACTCCCGCCAGCTTGTCCTTTTTCCTATCACTCACTTGGCGGGCATGGCTTTGATGGGATTTTGGTTCGAGCCGTTCCTTGGGCGCTCCTGATGGGCCCTTCGTTTTTTCGAGCAGGCGAGCTGAAAACGTTAAGTGGTGACCAGTCTGACTCCTTAAATCCCACTGCCTTGCCTTTTTGTTGGTCGCTCACTTGGTGGGCATGAATTTGACGGGCTTTGGGTTTGAGCTGTTCCTTCGGTGCTCTTGATGGGGCCCTTCATTTGTCGGGAAAGCGAGCTAAAAATGTTATGTGGTGACCAATCCGACACCTTAACTCCCCCTACCTTGTCTTTTTGTTGGTCGCTCACTTTGTGGGCATGAATTTGACTGGCTTTGGGTTTGAGCCATTCCTTCGGTGCTCTTGATGGGGCCCTTCGTTTGCCAGGCAAGCGAGCTAAAAATGTTAAGTGGTGACCAATCCGACTCCTTAACTCCCACTGGCTTGTCTTTTTGCCTATCACTCACTTGGCGGGCATGACTTTGACAGGATTTCGGTTCGATCCGTTCCATGGGTGCTCCTGTTGGGCCCTTCGTTTTTTGGGAAAGTTAGCCACAAACGTTAAGTGGCGACCAATTCCTCTCCTTAACTCCCACTACCTTGTGTTTTGTTGGTCGCTCACTTGGTGGGCATGACTTTGAAGGGATTTGGGTTCGAGGCGTTCCTTCACTGCTCTTGATGGGGCCCTCCGTTTGTCGGGCAAGCGAGCTAAAAACGTTATGTGGTGACCAATCCGGCTCCTCAACTCCCATCAGCTTGTATTTTTGCCTGCCACTCACTTGGCAGGCATCAATTTGACGGACTTTCGGTTCGGGACGTTCCTTGGGTGCTCCGTATGGGCCCTTCATTTTCTGGGCAATTGAGCGAAACACGTTAAGTGGTGACCGATTCCTCTCCTTAACTGCCGCTACCTTGTCTTTTTGTCGGTCGCTCACTTGGTGGGCACGACTTTGACAGGCTTTGGGTTTGAGGCGTTCCTTCGGTGCTCTTGGTGGGGCCCTTCACTTGCCGGGAAAGCGAGCTAAAAACGTTGAGTGGTGACCAGTCCGACTCCTTAACTCCCACTACCTTGCCTTTTTGTCAGTCGCTCACTTGGTGGGCATGGCTTTGGCGGGCTTTGGGTTCGAGCTGTTCCTTCAGCGCTATTGATGGGGCCCTTCGTTTGCCGGGAAAGCGAGCTAACAAACGTTGAGTGGTGACCAATCCAGCTCCTTAGCTCCCGCTAGCTTGTCTTTTGGCCTATCACTCACTTGGAAGGCTTTCGGTTCGAGCCGCCCCTTGTGTGCGCTCCTGATGGGCCCTTCGTTTTTTGGGCAAGCGAGCCAAAAACATTAAGCGGTGACCAATTCCTCTCCTTAACTCCCATTGCCTTGTCTTTTTTTTGGTCGCTCGCTTGGTGGGCATGACTTTGATGGGCTTTGGGTTCGAGTCGTTGCTTCGGCGCTCCTGATGGGGCCCTTCGTTTGCTGGGAAAGAGAGCCAAAAACTTTAAGTGGTGACCAATTCCTCTCCTTAACTCCCACTGCCTTGTCTTTTTGTCGGTCGCTCGCTTGGTGGGCATGACCTTGACAGGATTTGGGTTCGAGCCGTTCCTTCGACGCTCTGGATGGGGCCCTTCGTTTGTTGGGAAAGCGAGCTAAAAACGTTAGGTGGTGACCAATCCGACTCCTTAACTCCCACTAGCTTGCCTTTTTTCCTATCACTCACTTGGTGGGCATGACTTTTGTTAGCACTCAGAATGTACCCAGGTTGTAAAAGGCACACCCCGAGGTAATAGCAAAACCACTTTAGGAAGATGTTGATATTCTCTCCCTGAGAGGGATCTCTCAATATGAACTTTGCAAATTGCAAGATCAAACGGTAAAAATATTTAAAAGTTTATTTGGTTGAAACAATCACATATCCATTGGGCAACGGAGTCATATACATATAAAAATATTCCCAAATTGCATGCACGGGATTTTCCAAAGGCAAGATAATCACATAATTGCAGTCATTTCATTTGTCAGGGCGAAAATAGAAGAAATGAGAGAACAGCCCATCAATACAGAGCGTCTAAGACGAATTCCATATCGAATTTAGTAGAAAAGATCATATAATACCGAAAACGATGAATAGAGCATAAGCATATGAATTCTAAACATCAAACACTATGTTCCAGATACGACAGAAAAGAAATGAAATGGAGCGTTACACAGGAAATATTACAAATCACACAGAGAAAGAAAGCACGGACTGCAATGTCAATGATACATGAATCTCTGAAAAAAGAACTCTCATGCATTCATTTGGTATTAAAAAACGAGACAGATATGTTCTCCACAAAATTACTTCATCTGATGGGTTCCAACCCCCATCTCATAAAAGAGATACAAATTTATAGATCAAATAATAAGTCTACCTCCAGCAGATCAATAACAGAATGACTGGCGTAAATTAGAGTTTGTAACTGAAATCCTACACCACTAGGAATTTGTTACAATTCTATTCCTAACCGATCATAAAGCATGAAACAACTGGATAACAAACTTTGGTCCATCAGCTCCGAATCTTTGCTCCAACAGCACCACGTCTTTTGCCAACTCAGCTCCGAGTCTTTGCCTCCATCAGCTCCACGGTATCTGCCACTTGTTCCTACGGAGGAAGAGTAAACTTTGTTTTCCCCAGATGCTCTACAGCCTTCCACTGTTCGGAACTTGGGGTGTCGCTTTCCATCATTTCCCAGATGGCTACCTCGAGCTCCATGTATATTTCGTAGGACTTTTTAGGCAATCTAGTTCTGATAGCTGTGAACTTCTGCAGGACTTTGAAATCTTCAGTTAGCATGTCCACAATGGTTTGTCCCGACAGGATTTTCTCTAGCTCATTAAACTTTGAATGGTCCATACGAGCCCTGACAATCAGGTGATTATAATGTTCCTGTGGGAGCATTTGACCCTTTTCGTTCCAGAAGCATGGCAACCCGTCTTCGAACAACCCTTCAAACTCTTTTTTGAACCTGTTGACCTGTACCATTAATTCTTCTGATCTGTCCTGAACAATCTTCATTAACTGGTTCTTGTGAATGATTTTCTTTGCTGACAGGATTATTGAGACTCTGTCCTTTATTCCCATGTCATGCAACTTTTGATATGTTAATGAATTCAGGAAATCCAGGGTGTTTTGGGCTGTAGCGAGAGGTCTTTTCGCCATGTGTTCGTTTACCACTCTCAATCTTTGCTGAGCTGAATCTATCAATCCACACAAATCATCAATATAATTAAGGTAGTGCCTAAACTTGGTAACTTCAATACTTAGGGTGTCCCAAATGATGTGCTTCGCCCCCTAAAGGGGGGCCTTCCCAATACATTTCTCTTTCAATTCATCAACCTTCTGCTGTAATTGGCTCTTGTCCTGTAAGAGCTGCATCCTTCTTTTGCTTACCTTGGTTAACTCGGCTTTCACCTTTTCATTCTCGGCTTGCAGTTCCTTAATAGTTTCTTCTCTTAAAATCACTTGGGACATAGACTCCAACAGGTCATCTGTAGAACAATCAGCTAATGGCTTTCGGATATCTACAATAGATAAGTCATCACTGGCAGGGGTTTGGCTTATTAGCTCATCCATAATCTCCTTTTCCACAGTCTGGTTTTTCTCCATTACGGAAATTCGGGACAGTAGTTCTTCCTTCTCGGCATTCCACTTATCCTTCTCCTCTTGTAGCTCTCCAGCCTTCCCTTTGTATTCCATCATTTCCTGATGGAGTTTATCTTTCTCCTCCTAGAGGGCTAGCAGTTCTGCTGATTGGACATGTTCTGAGCCTGGCATCTTCAACATCTTCTTCAAAACTTGTAGGGAATTATCTTTCTCTTCTAACAACTTCTTTACGGCCTGGGTATTGTCTGAGCTGGCGATATCTGCTTGCAGTTTTTTCACCTGAACAACATTTGCTTTGTTTTCCACTTTCTCATGTCTCAATTGGACTTCCAACTTGTCTACCAACGCTTGCAACTTATTTATCGTCATCATGGCTTGTAACAGGTCTGAATAAAGATTGTCGCTGGTTTGCTTGTACAACTGTATCTTGTCTGGAGTACTAATTTTGTCCAGACGGATTTCTATTTCAGACATTCTTTTATCATTCACAATGGCCATCTTGAAAGTATTCTTCTCTGGATCTCTAGCAGAAACTAGAGATGTTTTAGAACTATGCAGGTTCCTTACCCTCGGGAGTAGATTTCTCGTTTCCTCCAGGGATTGCTTCCTCTTTTCTAGGTAGCTCGTCTTGAGCTCTTCTTTTGATTTAAACAAGGGGCCGGACTCTGGACTGTTACCGTCACCTTCTGAATCTTTAAAAGAAAACTTACTGACCTGAACTGTCTTCAAGGGAACCAAAGCAGCCTTTTTGAAAACTCCAGACGCCCCTTCATCCACGATCTCGCCTCCTACGAGCAGCCTCTCCTTCTTATGGGATATTTCTTCATCCATATCCATACTCTCGGCTTCGGCCAAACTCCTCTTAATAGCAACACTGACCCCCTCTGTGATTTGGATCTCTGGACGAAATGCAGGATGTACCTCTGTTTCATCTTTGGACTCGTCAGTGAATTGGAGTAAATTAGCTGTTTCAGCTAACCCTTCAACAGCCTGATGCTCGAATGGTTTGTTCCTGTTTGCTTGCTTTCTTAATGATATCACCTGGTGGGGTTCGTAGTTCATATTTACATCCTTAACGAAATCCATAGGTTCCATCAATCTCTCTATACATGCCAGGGCACCTTTGCCTTTAAAAATGAAAGGGCCGACCTTAAAAGGAAATTTAACATTCAAAGATTTTCGGAAAGCACCGAAGTGCTCCTCCTCTGATAACAACCTTTGTCTCATAAAATCCAGAGCAAAAATCCTTGGAGTTAAAAAGGAAGGCAACCTATAAGGCTGACCGGTAAAGCCGTACACTCTCAAAACAGTGTAATCTTTGTACAGGAACCAGTCTCCCACCCGACCTTCGGGTGAAGATTGCATCA
>LPNX010327586.1:499306-532445 GCA_001517045.1 Pseudotsuga menziesii | reverse complement strand
GAGAGAGAGAGAGAGAGAGAGAGAGATAAACTAGCAAAACATGATTTAACAATTATGAGGTAAAAATAAAAGTTCTCACATACCTCCCCCCTCCCTTCTCCCTCATGATGGAGTAACTCAAACAACTTATATCGATACTTTTTTTCATATGCCTTGGCATATTCAAGGCTCACTGAATCTACCTCAATATCTCTTTTATAAGAAAAATGTGCATGAGAACAAGTGTGTGTTCTATGTCGATTCATGCCCACATCAACCACCACTAGAGTGGATGGTAAGTTGTCTCCTATGAAGGTTCTTATGTCTAGACCAATCTGATAGGTCACCTCCATCTCTGATCGTAATGTAACAAGTATTTATGGATGAGGTACCAAATGAGGTGTAGGCTTAGGAAACAATTGATCTCAAAATGCTCCTTCCTGTGAATACGTCCTACCTTTTCCAATCCCATAAAATTTGGATGGAGCATCTTTGTAATCTGGCTTCATGTTAAAAAAAATTCTGCATAAAAAAATCTCACCAAATAATGTGGCACTTCATAATTCCATGAAAATATACCATAGGCTGCCAGGAACTTATCATATAAATGGTGTGAAATATCAGGGTGCTTGAAATATTGCACCTTTAACATCTTCTGCTTCGATCCTTCTTTAAAATTAAACATTGAAATGACATATACTTTTGATACCATCTTCTCTACATCAACCCAATTGTCATGACCCATCACCCGATCCTTCCACATTGGCATTAAGTGAATAAAACAATCTGTTGTTGACCCAATACTTCTATAGGCACTAATAAACTTGCCTAAAGATTCCAAATGTATTTGCAAACTTTGTCGGCTCTCAGTTGGGAGTTCCAAGCTAGAAATATCATCCCTCAATTTGTTATGGTGGGATGTGCATTTTTCAAGGGTGACAGAAAAAATATCATTTTCACAAGGAAGAGCGTCGGATATATCTGACAGATAAATGGTCATGGGATTACAACCATGTGCTTGTTCGAAAGTATCCCTTCATTGACCTTGAACCTTTCGTCAAGAATTTGCATGACCTTTCTCTTGGTCCCTTGCAGCATCCTCCGCATCTCCACCCCTTGCATCATCACCATCATTTTCTCAAAATGCATTAGCACCCTCATCTTCTCTGAATGCATCACCGTAACCCTCAATAGAATGACGATCCTCTATATTTACACACGTGATCATGTATAATTTAGTATATAAAGGCAAAAGCATATATATGTGTTAGTGATTGAGAAAAATATGAATAAAATTGAACTTTAAAACTTTAATCCATGATAACAGTGCATGTAAATCACATCAATAATTCAAGCATATAAATCAAACTATAGAACATTGGATATACCCTAGGAAAACCCTCCGCTGATTCGGAGGATGAAAAACCTAGAAAATGATCTTCGAGTATGATATATTAGTAGCAGAGAATGATTACAACACAATAGAAGATTGCTTTCACTGAGAGCACCAGAGAGAGGAAATTGAATGGAACACTGTATCTAACTTGCCAAGTGCATAGCACTTTAATAACAAGTCAAATTAGGTTTTACAACAAAAATAGAATGGCTGCATGTAGCAACAACTTGTTAGCACTTAGAACACTGATCCATCTTTAATCATGCACCCCATATTGATCTAGTGTCAAGCTGGCGCTCAATAATTATCTTCCACATGAATATATGCACCTTCCATTAATTAACTAACTCTAAATGAGTATTTAACTGAGTTGAAATGAATGTAACTGAACAGAACTAGCGCATCTCCATCAGTGTTTATTTCCAATAACCATTTGAATAAATTAAGGAGTTGAACCCTTAATTAACTAAACTTGTTTACCATAACTGCAATTCAAATTCTCTCTCTATCTCTGTGCTTATATTAAATATCTATGCATGGTCCATGTGTGTTTTCATTAATTAATCATATAATACTCATAAGATCATTTCCAAACCTATGATCATATGTATTGCCTTGGGTCATATAGTCATATGATAAAGTAAATCACTCTAGGGGTAGCTAATCCCTAAAGGATACGTGTAGCACCTGTTGACCATGACTATCCATACATCACATAGTATATCTACTTTACATAGTAAAGTACACCACCTCACAACATGAGGATATTCATAGGACTACATAAGCCTATTCTCTACCTCAATCATATGAGGATACTCGTAGGACTACACAAGCCTACTGTCTTGATATTACTCATGACTTTACAACATCACCACCTCAATCATATGAGGATATTCATAGGACTACACAAGCCTACTATCTTGATATTACAAGACTGGAGAATGACTCCCGATGCTGTAATCTCAACACTCCCTCTCAACAAGGGAGACATTCTCTGCCATACCAAGCTTGTATCGGAAGTGTCTAAACTTCGTCACAAATAGAGGCTTTTTCATTACATCTACAATATTCTCCTCAGTAGACACATACTGAAGTTTTACCATACCTTTCTGGACCATGTCTTGAATGAAGTGATACTTCATTTCTATTTGTTTCGATTTTTCATGAAAGATAGGATTCTTGGAAAGTTTTATACAACTTTGGTTATCACAACTAATCATTGTAGGTTCTATATTTATACTAAGTAATCCTCCAAGTATCTTTCTTAGCCACATTGCTTCTCTACAAGCAGTACTAGCAGCAATTTACCCAGCATCTGCTATGCTTTGGGAAACTAAGCCCTGCTTTCTGTTGGACCAAGAAATCATAGCAGAACCCAAGCTGAAACAGTATCTGAAAGTGCTATTCCGATCAACAATGCTGCCACCCCAATCAGAATCAGTATATCCAAGAAATAAAATTCCTCCATTGGAGGTGTACCTGAGTCCATAAGAAATTGTACCGCATAGCTACCTCAAGATGTGCTTACCTACAACCCAATGTCTGTGTCTAGGATCAGTCATGAACTGACTCAAGATGCTAACTACATAGAAAATGTATGGCCTTGAGTGTACCAAGTACATCAACAAGCCAATCAACTGTCTATATAATGTGGGGTTCACTGGCTCCGATCCAATCTCAGTCTCATGGATTTTCCTCAAATTGGAATCCATCGGAGTGCTTATGGATTTAAAATCCATCATGTCAAATCTTCACTAGATGTCCACTATGTACTTCCCTTGAGATAGAAATATCTCATCCTTCCTCTGCCAAATCTCAAGACCTAGGAAGTAGTGCATAAGACCTAAGTCTTTCATCTCAAACTCTGAGGTAAGTTCCCTCTTACACTCAGCAATCATTTTTTCCTCTCCAGTGAGGAAAAGATAGTCAACATATAGAACCAGTATCAAAGGCAGGTTCTACACTACTTTTAAGTACAAGTTGGAATCTGCATCACTTTTCAAGAAACCCAGTTTTTGAAGGTAAGTGTCTATTCTAGCGTACTAAGACTGAGGAGCTTGTTTTAACCCATATATGGCTTTCTTCAACTTACGGACATGGGATTCCTTCCCATGTATCACAAAACCATCAGGCTGCTCAATGTAAACTTCTTCCGCAATCTCACCATTGAGGAAGGCAGTCTTCACATCCATGTGGTGAAAATTCCAGCCTAATACTGATGCAAGTGAAATAATAGATCTGATAGTAGTATACTTGGCCACTGGAGCGAAAGTATCCTCATAGTCAATTCCCTCTTTCTAAGAGAATCCTCATGCAAAAAATTTGGCTTTGAATTTGTCCATGCTACCATCTACAGCATGCTTTATCTTGTAAATCCATCTAGAAGTAACAACTGACTTCCTCTCAGGTTTGGGAACAATATCCCAAACATCATTCTTCAAGATAGAATGATACTCCTATGTCATAGAATCTTTCCATACTTGTTTCTCTATAGCCTCTTCATATGATGAAGGCTCATAGTCACTGATGTTTCTCATCAATGCAATATATCCTAAATATCTATCAGGATGCATACGCTTTTTGGAAGTCCCCACTTATGCTCCATGCTTCTCAGCATCTCTCAATATATCACGACACCATGCTGCCATCCTCTTTGTAGGAGGTTCATTAACCAATTCAACTAGTTCATCAATGACAAGTAACTCTGTAGGCTCTACTAGATTCTCCCTCTAAATCTGAGAAGGGGAAGAATCATTCTCATGATTTTCTGAAGTAGTAATATCAGTATCATCTATCTCTGGATCACATTCAATCTCTTTTGATAGCTTGAATGCTATCTCCTCATGGAAAGTCACATCCTGACTTACCTCAACATGTCTCTCACCAGGTACATAAATTCTAAAAGACTTGGAGGTCTCACAATAGCCAACAAATATTCCCTTCTTTCCAAAAGGTTCCATCTTTGTTCTCTTTTCTTTTGGAATGTGAATATACATAGGACATCCAAAAATCCGAAGATGTGATATGTCTAGTTTTTCACTACTGAACACCTCTTCAAGTGTTTTCTCATCAAGAAATGCATGTAGACTTCTGTTCTGAATGTACATTGCTATACTAGTAGCTTCTACCCATAAATAAGCAGAAATATCCTGATCATGTAACATGGCTTTTGCAGCCTCACAAACAGTTCTATTCTTTCTCTCTGCAACCCCATTGTGTTGTGGGTTGTAAGGAACTATTAATTGTCTACATATCCTTGCATCACTACAAAACTCATTAAAGGCATTTGATTCAAACTCTCCTCCATTATCAGACATTAGGGCACAGACATGCCTACTTGTCTGGTTTTCTACTAGGATGTAAATTCTTGGAATTTACAGAAATTTTCACTTTTTGCTTTCATGAAGTAAATCCAGGCCTTACAGGAGAAATCATCAATGAATAAAACATAGTAAAGGTACCCACTGAGGGAAGGGATAGACATGGGTCCACATAGATCTGAATGTAATATGTAATGGATTCCTTTAGATCTAGTATGGCTTCTAAGAAATTTCTTTTTAACAGTCTTTCTTAAAGCATAACCTCAATTGATAGAATCATGAATTGAATCAAAACTAGGCATACATTTCACCATTCGTTGTAAACCAGGAAGTGCTCTAAAGTGGAGATGTCCGAGCCTCTTATGCCAAAGCTCGAATGGGCTGATAGTATGATGTACCATGGCTGAAATAATCTTTCCTAGTACCTTGTAGATTCCACCTTCTCGAACTCTAAAAATAACAGCAGTATCAAGGTTCTGGTTCTTCAGCCATACGTATACTTGATTCTCCATGAAGATCACATGGAAGCCTTTATCTTCAAGGACAAAAATAGAGAGTAGATTTTTCTTCAATACAGTAACATACAAAATTTCATCCATATGTATCATGTCTCTTGAATTTAACTAGAATGATGTGGATCCAACTCCTAGGATTGGATATGTAGAATTGTCTCCCAATTCTACCATGCATGAGAATTGTTTCTCCTTTAGATTGGAGAGTGCACCCTTGTACCCTGACATGTTCTTGGAAGGACCATTGTTGATCAGCCATGTATATTCTCATCTGATGATGGATCCAAACAAAGCAGAGACAAGATAATACTCTCTTCTAGTCTCTTTCTCTTTGGGTGTAATCTTATGTGAATTTTCTTCTACTGCAATAAAGGCATGAAACTTTCCTTCATCCTTCTTCCTTTTATTGCATTCTCTTGCAAAGTGACCTTTCTTTCTATAGTAGTAACATTTAAACTTTTATTTTTCAAATTTCTTTGTAATCTCTTTCTTCTTCGAATGAAAGTATTTCTTAGGAGCGAAAGGCTTCCTCCCTTTCTTAGTCCTAGCCATGAGAGCTAGATTATCTTCTTTAGTGTGTACCATTTTGTTCTAGATGTGCCCTTATTCTTGAATGCAGTCATGCCAAAGTATTTCAAAATTGGGCTGCTCTTCTCTTAAATTTACCGCAGCAAGAAAGGTCTCCAATGAGGTAGGGAGCCCATAAATGGCGGTTTGAAGAATATCATCCTCATTTGTATCCGCAACGATGCTTGCTATTCGATCCTTCACTTGTGAAATATTTGTGAAGAAAGATGCCACGGTCTCATCCTTCTCCATCTTCATGTTGCACAACTTTTTCTTCAAATCCCTCTTTTGAGTAGGATCCTTCTTCTCATAGAGATTCGTGAGTGTGTCAAAATGCTCATTTTCTTTCTTCAATGGAGTGATCATCAACATGTCCTTCACAGAGTCATATATGACTCGCTTTTCCTTTGCTTGATTCTTTTTGTAATTTGTCCTTTATACATTTGTAGTGGTCTCTTTAATCACAGAGGTCACAAAAGAGTCTAGATAATGTTATTCTAGAATATTGAACACCTTCGCATTCCATGTATTGAAGTTGGATGTTCATTTGAGTCTATCTTCTGGACAGACGGATATAGAATCCATTGCTTCACGCTCTTGCTCAATGCTTCAAGATCTGCGGAGGCTTAGAGTGTTTGCACAAAACTAAGCTTATTCATGCCATTGCTCTGATACCATGTTAGTGATTGAGAAAAATATGAAGAAACTTGAACTTTAAAACTTTAATCCATAATAACAATGCATATAAATCACATCAATAATTCAAAGATATAAATCAAACCATAGAACACTGGATATACCCTAGGAAAACCCTCCACTGATTCGGAAGATGAAAAACCCATCAAACGTGCTTTGAGTATGATAGATTAGTAGCAGAGAATGATTACAACACAATAGCAAATTGCTTTCACCAAGAGCACCAAAGAGAGGAGATTGAATGGAACAATGTACCTAACTTTCCAAGTGCATAGAACTTTAATAAAAAGTCAAATTAGGTTTTACAACAAAAATAGAATGGTTGAATGTAGAAACAACTTGTTAATACTTAGAACACTAATCCATCTTTAATCATGCACCCCATACTTATTTGGTGTCAAGCTGGCACTCCATAATTATCTTCCACATGAAGATATGTGCCTTCCATTAATTAACTAACTCTAAATGAGTAGTTAACTGAGTTGAACTGAATGTAACTGAGTTGAACTGAATGTAATTGATTTGAACTGAATGTAACTGAACATAATTGAATGTAACTGAACAGAACTAAATGTAACTGAACATAACTGGATGTAACTAAACAAAACTAGTGCATCTCCATTAGTGTTTATTTCCAATAACCATTTGCATAAATTAAGGAGTTGTACCCTTAATTAACTGAACTTGTTTACCATAAATGCAATTCAAATTATCTCTCTATCTTTGTGCTTATATTAAATATCTCTGCATGGTCCATGTGGGTTTTCATTAATTAATCATATAATACTCATAAGATCATTTCCGAACCTATGATCATATGTATTGCCCCGGGTCATATAGTCATATGCTAAAGTAAATCACTCTAGGGGTAGCTAATTCCTAAAGGATACTTGTAGCACCTGTTGACCATGACTAGCCATATATATATACTTTACATAGTAAAGTCACCACCTCACAACATGAGGATATTTGTAGGACTACACAAGCCTACTATCCACCTCAATCATATGAGGATATTCGTAGGACTACACAAGCCTATTGTCCACCTCAATCATATAAGAATATTCGTAGGACTACACAGGACTACTGTCTTGATATTACTCATAATACTTTACAACATCACCACCTCAATCATATGAGGATATTCATAGGACTACACAAGCCTACTATCTTGATATTACAAGACTGGAGAATGACTCCCGATGTTGTAGTCTCAAAAATATACACATGTGCAAATTAGTAATTTATTTAAATAAATTATGTGTGTGTGTGTAACATATTACCAGTAAAATGTGGTTCGTCTATTGGTCGTTCTCTAAACTGACGACCAAAATAGGGCAAACGGTCACGAGATGAATCAAGTAGTCAACCAAACACATATGCTTTCCCACTCTCACGAGACAATCTATTACATTGTCTCTCTACAAAGCAAAGTGTTAACAAAACTTAGTAAAATCAATGAACAATATTTAAAAAAAATATAAATATGCATGCATACTCAAAAAATTTCATGTGCATAAATATTAAAAATGTACTAGTGTCTCGATATAATATGGTAGAATCTCTAGTTGTTTGATACCATCCTTCAGAGCGAACATTTGAAGTTGTTTCAATAGACGTATGTGTGGTATTAGGCATCCTTGTCTCAATATATGTGCTAGTACATCTTTGACTCAAAGAATGAGTTAACCCCTCGTCTCAATCCATCTCTACTATATCTCCTATAAACAGCAAAACAAAAATCAATGAACTAGTCCATTTTATCCAATGGATATTGATGGTAAGATTGCTATGTAGTTTATCCCATAGAAAGTTTCTGAGCACACAAAAGAACAATTCAATATATTTATTGTTTTCCCCTCTTTCTGATGTGAATTTGTGTTGTTCCCACAGGTATCCCCCTTTATCTATCCCGAACAAGCCATTCCTCATCCCAAACAAGTTTCACTCTAATTAAGCTCATTTCCATAGTGGTCATGTTTGACATAGTCATGGTTAATAAAACCGATTTTGACCATGAGAGATTAGGGAAATTACAAATGTTTTTGGATTCATTAAATACTAAATCATTATTATATGCAACCCTATGAAGGACAAAAATCCTCCTTTAAGTAGGATTGAAAGATCAAACTGCCTCCTTCACATGGGACTGAAATTTTTGGATTGAGTTTTAAGGTTATACTGTTACCTTTTCTAGTAAGTGCCCATATTTTATTGATATTGTGAAGGATTAAGTTTCTTTAAAATCTCCAAAAAAGAAATAAACATAGATTTGTAAATTGGAAACCAATTGATCATGCACACAAGATAAGAATTTATCTTATAATATTTTATTATTAGATTAAGATCTTCCTTCCCATTCTTTACCAACCAAATATATTATAATGTGATCCATGATATTTTCATTTTACTGAATTTTTTTATAGGTTTTAGTCTCTCTTTTTAAAGAGAGTAGAGGTTAGGGCTCATATAACTTTAAAATAAGAAAATAATTTTCTTTAATAATTTATGTGAGAGTTGTTTTTTTAAATCATCACAGTTATCGAGTCCTCTTCTTACTCTGCAACTTAACTACCAATCATGTGAAGACCTTGTTAGCAACTAATCTAAGTTATTTTCTTCCATCCTCTCAAAAACCTATTTCTTAGTTTTAGTTTTATTTGAACATTTGTTTGTTTGGAAATGTGATAAATAGAGATTTCATATTATATGTGCACTAATAAGCATAAGGTTTCCTTTTTATCCTAGGTTTACATTTTATCCTTTGTCAAATCATTTCGTAATTGACATATTCATTTTTATGCTCACATGGTTTGACATATACCATAATAACCCCCCATTTACAATCTATAATCCGATCCCAAAAACAAGATTGGATTATTGCATACACCAAACAAAACATACTTCAAACAAAACCACTCTATATAAAACAATAATGAAATTTCTCATAAATATAAATACAGTTCTCATAAATATAAACAACTTATGATCTTATCTCAATATTTAATTCTCTTATATTATCTTTTCTGTATACCAATGCAACTAGTAGCTCCAATAACCATATTTCACAAGGCTAAGAGAGCAATTGCAGTTAAAGATAAAGACACGAGAGGGTCGGCCAATATGAAAAATATATTGACTCCACACAACTTTCCTCAAATTTAGTTGTTTCCTAAATTAAAAATTATAGGTTCATATTGGTATTTGTTTTTATCCATGGTTGAAATATTTTTGTAAAGTTAAACTTTATGAAACTTTCATCAACTTCAACTATTTCCTACATTTAAAATTATACTTTCAGATTGCCCTTTGTTTTTATCTATGTTTTAGTAATATTATTAATAAAACAAATTATTATAAGCATAATTCTAACCCATTTTATCCAAGTTGACTATGTATTTTTATCAAATTGCATGTAGTCACTCTAAGGAAACTGGAAATTTTTCGCTGCTTTAAATAATAGATGCATTTGCCAACTTATGCAACCTAGTCACAATGCAAGGGTATATAGAAGTATGACTTGATATTTTCCAACTTCTACAACCAAGTTGCAAGCCAAGGGTAGAGAGAGATATAACATGATAAATCCTTATACATGGCACTTCCAACATGAAAAAGTGAAGAGATGACAAAAGGCATACATTACATTTTGAGGGTCAAAAACTGAATGTGAACATTAAAACTATAAAAAAAGAGAATATTAATAAGACTAGTAAATATACCTTAGGTTCTTCAATCAATTTAGTAGTGCAGTCATAAAATCATGCATGTGACCATGGGTAAATAAAATCACACAAATAAGAGAAACACACTAAGGGTTCACACAGATGGAGTCAGGGTGAAGGATGCAGACAAATTAATGATGGGTTAAGAAATATTGGAGGGGAAGAATGTATGGAACAAGAAATAAAATAACGCTTTAAAATGGAATAGTAATTCATCATTGATCGAAAGGATTTTCAACCATGAATTAAATGTGATCTCAAGCATTAAAACAGAGCTAAGACTCTATCTCACAATGTCCTTTAGATTTGGAATGGGAAATGGAAGATGAACATATATCTCAGGAAACAAACATTTAAAAATTAAATGTTGTTAGAACTGTGAATGATTGGTTATGCAATGGATAAACATATTCTATATCCAATAAGAAAACTAACAGTAAAATACATAACAGGAGCAATTAATCATAGTTCAAATGATCTTCAGGAATGCATGTATTACTGTATTGAAAAGAACTTAGAAATGTTTCAACCCCAACTTATAAAAATTAAACTGCTCTCTCCTTTAACACCAACCATTTTACCACTTACCCAAAATCTTGACCAAATCAAGTGCACCTGGTAAAAGTAACGTGAATGCAATGAAACCAACTTTAAATACTTTACCCTACATTTCCAACAAAGTTTCACTTCTCAATAATCCAACAAGTATTGGTAAAAATAGACAAAAAAGAAACTAGACTGTGATTGATGAATCTTCCCTTGACAAGACTAGTACAGTTTCAGTATTTTCAACTAGATAAATTTGAAACACTTGAGAAGAATTCTGCCACTTCATTTTAATAAATGAACAAAGATAAGGATTAAGTAACTATTTGGAACTACTATTCAACTTGCTTTTAGTGTTTTTGCATAGAATTTCTCAACCATGATATTGTAAGTTGAATTACATCAAAACATATATCACATTTCCATTACTGCAGTATGAGTGGTATTCACAAAACATAATGTTAGTTTTTATCAATCAAGCTAGAATTATGTTAGGATCTTTAACTGAGAGAACAACAAGTACAACAATCAAACACAAGAGACAATGAACACAATGTTTTTCCTTGGGGAAACCATAAATGGAGAAAACCCCACAACTTCCTCAGAGATAGAATCAGCACCAAAAGTGAAACCCCCAAAACAGTAAAATGATCTCCCGACAACAGTAACCTCTTTATTCCTTGCCCCGGTGTCTTTCTCTTCATCAGCTATGCGCTACAACTGAGTATGAGTGAGTGTGTGATAAATAGAGAGGCTAACTGTCTATTTATACTAATTCCTGACATGACTAAAACCCTACTAGGGTCAACCTCTCTAGGAGAGTCTAATAACCCTAGTGCCCCGGAACTACGGGGACTTTAACCCTTAGACAATAAGAGGGTTACCCACAATGACTTGACATGACTTGTTTACATTATAGATCCTTCCAATAGGAACATCAAGGCATGACATGACACAAGTACATCACAAATACATCCCATAATAAACATCGGGTTACAATACATAAGATATACAAGTGAATACATTCTGAAGTTACATATTCATCAACACTCCCTCTTAACTAGGAAGGTATTCTCTCGACACAAGTCTCAGCACAAGTCTTCTTCTCTATATCATCTGGGTCATTGTCAAGTTATTGTCATCTTCATCTAGATCTGGATCATCACTCAATTTGGATCGTCACAGGGTCATCATTACTGGATCTGGATCATCACTCAATCTGGATCATCATCACTGGATCTGGATCATCACTAGATCTAGATCATCACTCGATCTAGATCATCATCACTGGATCTATATCATCACTCGATCTCGATCATCATCACTGGATCTGGATCATCATCACTGGATCTGGATCATCACTCGATCTAGATCATCATAAGGTGATCATCACTGGATCTAGATCCTCACTCAATCTGGATCATCACTGTTGGATCTAGATCATCATTCGATCTGGATCATCTTAGAGACATCATAACTGGATCTCGATCATAGCTCGATCTGGATCATCACTGGGTCATCATCGCTGTATCTAGATCCTCACTCGATCTGGATCAGTACCATAGGTGCTATCTCATGATTCTTCTCGTCACAGGAATTTATACAGAGCCAACCCTTTTTCATGTTGGTTCTAGGCCTACCTCCTCATAGGTCTTCGGTAGCACTTATATCTGACCTACTCGTCATAAAGGCCAGCACCCACATCTGACCTGCTTGTTAGAAAGGAACAACACTTACATTTGACCTACTTGTCAGAATGGCCAGCACTCACATCTAACCTACTTTTCAGAAAGGAACAACACTTACATCTGACCTACTCGTCAGAAAGGCACAGCACTCACATCTGATCTTGTAAGACTACATCTTACAATCGTCTTAGAAAGGCCCTTAGTCCCAGACCAAGTATTCCTGGTAACTCACCATGAAGCTGCATTCCCAGAATGGTAGTATCCCTTATATCTGATCATGTAGGAGCCAATCCTACAGTCATATCAGAATGGATTAGCACTCATATCTGACATGGAAGGAACCAAATCCTCTCACCATGACAGAATGGCTTAGCCCTTACATCTGACCTACTCATCAGAATGGCTTTCGGACTTGTCACTTCCCCTTGGAAGGGACCTCGATATGGAGAACACCAAGCTTCTCCCTGAAGTACTCAAACTTCACTATGGCCAATGGCTTCATCAACACATTAGCTATCTGATCATCCCTTGCAACATACTGGAGCTTCACTAATCCCCTCTGCACCATATCCCTGATATAGTGATACTTGATCTCGATATGCTTCGACTTGTCATGGAACACTGGATTCTCTGACAACTTCACACAACTATGGTTGTCACAATGTATACAAGTAGCATCCATCTGGAGATCAAATAAATCAGACAGTAGCTTCCTTAACCATATTGCCTCACAACTAGTTGAACAAGCTGTGACATACTCTGCTTCAGTTGTACTCAGTGCCACACAGGATTGCTTCCTACTAAACCAAGAGATCACACCTGATCCCAAACTAAAGCAACATCTTGAGGTGCTCTTCCTATCGATGGCACTACCTGCCTAATATGAATCAACAAAACCCTCTAGGTTAATCTTATGATTCACCTCATACTTAAGCCCATATTCAATTGTACCTCTCATATACCTCAGAATATGCTTTGCAGCAGTCAAGTGAACATGTCTTGGATCTATCAGGAACTGGCTCAAGGTGTTCACAACAAAGCAAATATCTGGTCTCGTGTTCATCAGGTACATCAAGGACCCAATCATCTGATGATACATCGTGGTATCAACTACTTCTGATGAAGCATCACTCAATAGCTTCAGGTTTGATGCCATAGGTGTGGCCATAGCCTTGTAGTCCATCATCCCAAACCTCTTCAAGATCTCTACTGCATACTTCCCTTGTCCAAGGAAGATTCCATCCGCACTTTGCCACACCTCCATACCTAGAAAATAGTGCATCATACCCATGTCCTTCATTTCAAACTCGACAGCAAGCTTTCTCTTCGTATCAGCAATCAACCCATCCATACCTGTCACAAATAGATCATCTACATACAGTAGGAGAATCACTCATTTTCCATCTTCAACCTTGTAGTAAAGGTTGGAATCTACTTTACTCTTGGTAAATCCCAAACTAGATAGAAAGCTGTCAATTCTGTTGTACCATGTCCTGGGTGCCTGTTTCAAACTATACAGGGCTTTCTTCAATCTACACACATGAGACTCCCTATCATGTGTCTCAAAACCGAGTGGCTGTTCCACATACACTTCCTCTTCCACTACACCATTCAAGAAAGCAGTCTTGACATCCATTTGGTGTATCTTCCATTTCATTACTATAGCCAGAGCAAGTACTGATCTAATGGAAGTGTATCGGGATACAAGTGCAAAGGTTTCTTCATAGTCTATTCCTTCTTTCTGGGAGAAACCCCGCGCAACAAATCTTGCCTTATATTTCTCTATGCTACTGTCTGCAGCATGCTTGATCTTGTAGATCCATTTGGAAGTTACAACTGACTTTCCTTCTGGTCTTCGAACAACATCCCAAACATCATTCTTCATGATCAATTGATACTCTTAGATCATAGCATCCTTCCATTCTTCCTGTTCCACTGCTTCTTCATAATTGGAAAGTTCTTTATCAATTAAATCACATAGTAATGCTACAGGTCTTTGTGGTTCTTCAAATTCTCAAACTTCTTCTTGAGTTTCTTCATTCATGGTTGTATCATGTATTCTAGGTGCTTCCGATTCTTCAGGAACTTTAGTAGGTCTCATTCTAGATTTGTTGTAAGTTGTGTCTTCATCAAATGTCACATCCCTACTGATGTCAATCTTCTTGAATCCTGGGAAGTATAATCTGTAAGAGCTTTCAGAGTATACCACAAATATACCCTTCTTTCCTGAAGGATCTAATTTAGTCCTGTTCTCTTTTGGAATGTGTATGTACACTGGACAGTCGAATATTCTGAGATGGCTAACTTCTGGTTTCTTGCTGGAGAAGACTTCTTCAGGAGTCTTGTTCTCAAGTGTTCTGTGTGGATTACGGTTCTGTACATACACCGCTGTTCTTGGAAGCTTTTGCCCAAAGATGCATAGGAAAATCTTAATCATGAAGCATAGCTCTTGCAGCTTCCATGATAGTTCTATTCTTCCTTTCTACAATCCCATTCTGTTGTGGATTATAAGGAGTGGATAAATCCCTCTTAATCCCTAAGTCTTTGCATAGCTATTTGAATTCATTCGAATTAAATTCTCTGCCATTATCTGATCGAAAGGTTTTGATCTTCTTTTCAGTGTGATTCTCAATCAAGGATTTGAATTCCTTGAACTTGCTGAATACTTCATATTTGTTCTTCATGAATTAAATCGATGTCTTCCTAGAAAATTCATCAATAAAAGAAACATAATATACATACCCTCTTAGTGAGCTTGATGACATAAGACCGCATACATCGGAGTGGATGATTTACAAGATTATTTTTCTATTGCTTTTGCTACTTGGAAATTTCTTCTTTGTATTCTTTCATTTCGCACATCCTTTGTAGACCCCATCATGTTTTGCTTGTATTTCTGGAAGACCCTCAATAGCTTCGCTTGCCAGTGGTAGTGCTCTGTAATGCACATTTGCAATCCTTCTATGCCAAAGCTCATTTGGATCAACGATGTCATGGAACAAGGCTTGTTCTAGATGGCCCTTTAATTTGTACAATCCGCCTTCTTGTTCTCCAATCACTACCGCATCATCTATAGTCTTTCCTTTTGGCCACATGATGACTTGACCATCTATAAATGAAACCCTCATGCCTTTTACATCTAATACAGATATGGAGAAAGGGTTCTTCTTGAGACCTAGTACAACCAATACATCTTGCATCTTCATAGACTTTCCAGAGTCTAGTTTATAGGAGGATTCCCCACTACCTTTTATTGGATATTGGTAATCATCTCCAAGCTTCACCTTGTGAGGTGATTCATGTTCTTAAAGTTTTACAAAGGACTCTTTGAATCCTGTCATATGTTTGGAAGCCCCACTATCTATAAGACAATCATTGCTTCCATGTGTGATGTTTTCCCGTGAGAGCAGAAATCAAGACATATTCTGATTCACTAGAAGAGTCTTCACTTTCATATCTGGTTCTTTTCTTCGATGGTTCATCATCCTCTGTAGCATGAGCATGATGTATTCTTTTGTCGCTCTTTTTCTTATTCTGTCTTTTAGGACAATATCTTGCAAAGTGTCCTAATTCATCACATGTATAACATCTTATTCCTAACATGTCTTTTCTAGAGATATTTTTAGAGAAATGCTTACCTATCAAGTGATGAGAACTTCTTTTGGTTTTCTTGGAGTGAACTGTGAGAGCTTGATCTTCACTTCCCATGTTTTCTTCTCGATCTGTTATCCGAGCTTCTTCTTGAGAGCATTCTTGCCACAGTCTGTTGAACTTGACTAACTTCTTTCTAGCACATATGCCTTGAATAAAGGAGTCCCATGATCTAGGGAGACCATTCAGGGTGGTCATCACAATCTCTACATTTTCCACTTCTTCATCTACTGCTTCTAGTTGTTCCTTGATCTGAGATACCCTTGTAAAGTAATACTGGATGGTCTCATCATTCCGGATCTTTACATTCTTTAGTTGGTTTCTTAGAGTCATCTTCATGTTTATGTTATTCCCTTCAAACAATTTGCTTAGGGCATCAAACATAGCTTTAGGTGTCTTGAGGGAGGACACCTGTGGTATGAGGTGATCCTTTATAGAATCACCAATGATCCTCTTTGCCATAACCAACTTCTTCTTATGTAAGGCCTTTGCCTCATCTCCCTATGGAACTGGAACCTCCTCATTGATATAGGAGTCCAACTCATTTTCTTCCACGACGAGGGAGATCCTATACTTCAAGACTCGAAAGTTATCAGCTCCCTCAAGCTTTTTATCAAGCTTGGTATGATGAGACATATTAACTAAGAACCTCAAATGGAAATACAAAATATTTAGATCTTACCAAGTTAAGATGTCGAATCTGAATTTGGAGCTAAAATCCTGCAGTGTTGGTTCAGGAACAAATTAGGGTTTTGCTTTTTCAGAGTTCTGTCCAACCAAATGCTTTGAATTTGATCCCCAACTTTGATTTTAGGGAGGATATCAATCTAGGCCTGGGCTCACTGAAAAATTCCTCTTCTGTGAAAAGCCCTAATTTCCGGTAGTAGTGTTGGGTCCAAAAATGAAAAACCTCAGAATTGGATTCTGCTTCAACAGAAAGATGCGCCCTAGGGAGGAGAGTTATTCCAACCTTATTTTGCTAAAAATCTATGGAGAGAGATCCATAAAGTAGGAAGCCCTAGTTCCCGTAGCTGCACAGTGTCTTCTTCTCAGGTTAGCTCTGATACCATGTTAGTTTTTATCAATCAAGTTAGCATTATGTTAGGATCTTTAATTAAGAGAACAACAAGTACAACAATCAAACACAAGAGACAATGAACACATTGTTTTTCCTTGGGGAAACCAGAAAACCCCCCAACTTCCTCAGAGATAGAATCAGCACTAGAAGTAAAACCCCCAAAACAGTAAGATGATCTCCCGACAGCAATAACCTCTTTCTTCCTTTCCCCAGTGTATTTCTCTTCCTTAGCTATGCGCTACTACTGAGTGTGAGTGAGTGTGTGATAAATAGAGAGGCCAGCTTTATATTTATACTAATTTCCGACATGACTAAAACCCTACTAGGGCCGACCTCTCTAGGAGAGTCTAATGACCCTCGTGCCCCGGAACTGCGGGGACTTTAACCGTTAGACAATAGGAGGGTTACCCACAATGACTTGACATGACTTGTTTACATTATAGATCCTCCCAATAGGAACATCGAAGCATGACATGACACAAATACATCCCGAAATAAACATCGGGTTACAATACATAAGATATACAAGTGAATACATTCTGAAGTTACATATTCATCAACACATAAAATATATAAATAAAGTGAATTGCAAGAAACCTTCCTACCACACATATATAAATTAGTTTTATAGATATCTAAAGCTAATAGTATAGATATTTACAATGTTGTAATGAACATGTCTCTACAAGTATTATGCCAGATGTTAAGCTTATGTAAAGCTTGCAGGAGTGCTTGAAAAAAATCAGCCTAATATTTTTCTTAGCACTAATATTAGACAACAATCAGATCATATCATATATTGAATTTGCAAACCATGGGTAATGATCCACTTACCTGTAAGGATCATTAGCAGAGATCCACCATCGCGTAGACAAGGCTCCACCATCTGGAAGACAAAGGGCTGACAAGGATCCACCACTGTGTAAACAAGGATCCACCACCGCACATACAAAGGTCCAACAAGGATCCACATCCACGCACACGTAGATAAGCAAAGAGGGCACACCAGTGCCAGCGGAGCACCAGCACCAGTACCAACACAAAGCGTCAAACATGGAAAACGACAAGCAAAGAGGCCGCACCAGCACCAACCGAGCACCAACACTAGCACAGGGCACACCAACACCAGCAAAGCACGAGCACATGCAGTTGAACAGGGAAAATGACAAGAAGAGAGGGAGCAATAGCACTAGCAGAGAACAAGCACATGGAAAATGATGAACAAGGAAAATGATGAAACAATAAACAATTGTGTTTCATTAATACATATATAAACTTTGTTCGGCAGAACAAAAATATCTATCGGACGTTATTTTCCTGGCCATCCGTGCAAAGTGCACATTACGGTCACACTATTAACTTTAACTTTTAGTCGAACAAATTTCTCGGCCGAAAGTTAGTTTCATTTTTTTCAGCCGAAAGGTTGTCAAATATGGATTCCGAAAGTCGATTCTTACCGAATAGACACATAGATTCATGATTTCACCTAGTGTGTGTCTTTATATTTTTCGTAACTTTAGTTTAGATTGTTTTTTAGTTTTGGTTTCCTTTACATTACTTTTCTTTGATTTAGTTTTTCCATAGCTTAGTTAAAAACTACAAGAATAAGCCACTCAAGATCAATATCTAACTCAGGAGATAAGATCTTGTGATCCAATAGCCAAGCCTTGTGGTGTTAGATTTATTTCAATATATGCTTGGTTTTCATTCGTCGTATGTTGAAATATGTTTTGCCAACATTAGATTAGGTTAGATTAGAAGCATTAATCTCGCATTTCCTATTCCTACACCTCTAAGTTTATGAACTCTTGGTTCGAAAATTTAATGTTCAAGGTAAATTATTATTGCATATATTTTACCTGACAATCCTTTCCGTCATTAACCCTTGCAATTTTATTTGAATAAGGAAACAACACATGTAAAGGTTTGGTAGAAATTTAATTTGAGTTTAAAACTCTTTTTAGGCCTTTATGTCGTCAAAAATTTGAACATGTTAAAGGAAGAAACCTACTTGGTATTCTCACAATCCCATAGATTTTTTATTGCGTTGAACCAGCAAGCACTATTCTCATTGTAAGTTTTTTTCTACAAAAAGAATAACATAAAGGGTTGGAATTTCGAGTTACAGTATCTAAATTTTTTATGAGATACCTCCCTGAAGAAAATTTGACCAACCCAAGGAACCTAGTGGTCCCCCTACAAAGTTTGAGAGCTTTATTGACCTTGTAGAAGATGTTTTTGATCTTAGAGTTTCCTATGTTGCTTTAAACCCTCTCCAAAACACCTTTGATAAACATGTACATAATTTTTATGTTTTAAAATCTTCTTGGGAGTGTGTATTTACTCAATGCATACTCCCTCCCACATTTTTCATTTCATTATTTTGTTGTTTTGTGCTCTCAATGCTATAATCCTTCTACCTATTCATTTTTTTTTACTCATGGGACTCGTGAGGTTTTCTCCATTTCTGCTGAAGCAATCTCCAAGATGTTGAATCTCCCTCAACCTCAATTGGTCAAAACAGAGGAATATGTTATTCATATTTTTAAGGATATGTACCCTAAAGATCATGTTGAACTACTTTTGCGATGGAAACCAAATTCATCCAATAAACATGTTCCAACTTTACCTTTACTATGGCCAATTTTTACTGAAACTTTCCAATGTATCATTAAGATTATTTCGTTAGAATTAGGGTATGATTATGAATTTTCAGTTGATGAAATAATTGTTAGCCTTTTTTTCAAAATCTTTTTACTCGCTAAAATTCAAGTCATCATATTTGATTTTGATTATTTTATATCTGATGCCATGCATGAATAGATTTGTGGGTTTTCAAGATTTAAATTTTTTCAGATACCAATCATATCTGGTTTTCTTAATCTTATATTTTCAATACCCATGATTTGACAGTCCCTTTGGAAAATATTATCTCTGGAAGGCAACAAATTTCCAGTACCTGGATGGACTTAGATCATTACTCCTTATTCTCAAGAATTCAAAAATTTTGTAGATACTTTATTATTTGACGTCTACAAAATTTTCTATGATGCACCTCTTGTGATTCTACTCAATTTCAGTGAAAAAGCATAAATCATATTTTTCTTTACCTCAAAAAATCATGTCTTTTGTGATTAAAAATTAATCTGCTTTGGATATTTTCAAGCAACTCTTACAAGCTTCAAAACTGGAAAATCCTAGTCCTTTTCTTATGATCCTCAAAAATTTATTTTCTATTTAAGAATTTCATTTGGTTCGAGTGAATATATCTCAAATAATGATCCCATTTTGAAGACAACAGAAAATTAAGATGTCTACAATCTTTTCTCAAACCAAGATAGAAGTTCCCGAGAAAATCAACCTATTGAAAAAATAAGATATGATTGTCCAAGCAATTGAAAAAGAAAGAGAAAGATAGGAGAATAAAATGAATCTTTAGAGTCCAAAAGACTCAAAATGGCTGAAGTTTGTAATATTGATGAGTACACTAAATAAGAAGGCAATTCCAAGAAGGTAATCGAACTTGAAGCACAAGTGGTAGAAGAAACCACAAGAGGACCAATAGAGACTCATTTTCTTGAAGTCATTGATATGTCTTCTTCTCATATTGAAATCATGAAAGAAATAAGTACAAACATGGAACTTTCATTTATGGAAAATAAGTCTTCTAAATCCTTAGCAACTATAATTATACACTCTAGAGTACTGAATCCTATATTGATTAAAAATATGGAAGTATCAAGGACATTCATGAATATAATGTTCATGCATGAGAATAAATTAAAAGAATCTTATCAAAGTCAAAATCCTGAGCTCAAACTTACTGTGATTCAAGTCAACTTGGATCAAATAAATGTAGTAGACATGGTATGCCTACATAAATGTACCGGAGATATGGTTTCTCATTACTTATTGTCTACTACAGTGAAAGTAAAAAAATTACAAGGAGCTATCAGGAAATTGGAAAAGCAATTCAGCAATGAAAAAGTTGTGAAAAGGGCCCACACTTTAAGACTCAAAATTTCAAATCCAAACTAATTGATGTCTCAATTTCCCATTTAGAGGAGAACTTGAAAATTATTATTCAAAAGAAAGAATCATAAATAAAGGCTTTGAAGAAAAATCCCAAGATACCCAATTTTGAGCTAGTACAAACTAGAGAAATTATTGCTTTTTCAGAAAAGGTTGATCACTTAGATAGCGAGAATTTAGCTTGGAAGCATAAAGTGAACCAATTGAATGCCCAATTAGAATTAATATAGAATTAAAAAATGAAAATGATTGAAGAATATTCACTTCAAATTGAGAATTGAAAGAAAGAGATTATGGAAAAGACTCAAATAAACATCATTATTCCATCACTTCAAGAAGACCAAGATAATGATCTAAGCAATATAGATATTAATATTGATGAGTTATATGATCAAATTAATTAGTATAAAGCCAAGATATCTAATTTAAATAGTAACATCAAAAGCTGGAATTGGTTAAAAGCTTTCATTTTAGTAAAGAGATTCAATTAGAATTAACATTAAAGAGAAGGAAAAACAAATTTCTTCTCTAGAAAAGATTGTAGAATACAGAGAGGCTAATCTACAAGTCTAAATAAAGGATAATGACAAATTGCACAAGAAATTAAAAGAAGTAAAAAATATAAACTCTTTTAAAAAACTATTTGAAATTGGGAAAAATGAGTTGTAAAAAGAGGCACAATTTTTCATAAAATGTTTTTGGTTACATTTTGATATGTTAAATCACACAGAAATTTTGACCAAATATATTGAAAACAAGATCAATAAGTATGGGAAGAATATTGAAGATAAACAACAGTTAGTTAAAAACATTATTCCATATTTGAATTCATTGATATCTAAACAATTACAAGATTTATAGGTCGTGCATAGGTTGGGAGTTATCATGCAAGCCAAAAGAATTTATCCTATGAAAGATCCTCTATCTTTGTCTCATGAAAAAATTCTAGACATCATATCACAGGTAAAAGAATTTAAAGAAATATTTGATCCTCTCCTCAAAATAGGCCTCCCATCGCCTTCAAAGATATTGGTTTACTATATTCTTTTGAAGTATATGAAGACTCATTTAAGAAAAAAGAAAAAATAATAATACAGTTTCATATTTTGGCATTTTTTTATGGAAAACCATTAGAGAAAATTTGTTCCTTGATTTGGAGTTATTAATTTCTTTGCAAAGGTTATACTTGAAAAGAGAACCTTTGTGTTTTGAAATGTATATGGAATTGGATATTATCTATAGGGATATACCATAGTTTAACTATCCAAAGGGTGAAGATTGGAATCAAATATAACCACTCAGGAAAAGTAAACTACCAACTATAATGATTCAATAATCCACATCAACAACATCAACAACACCAACAACTACTAAAAGAGCCTCCAATTCTAAGAAGAAAAAGAGCAAGAAATAGTCAAATAGATATTTGTAATATCGAATTTTCTTAATGTTAATTTTAAAGAAAAGAATACAACCTTCCTCCTAGGAAGTAGTTATCTATCTACCAAGATTTCAAGGACTATAAAAGATATGGTGAAAAATCATTAACTTGGTCGACATTTTTCGAAAGGAGAGGATATTGAAAAGTTGTATTCTTTTGAATAACTCTATGTATTTTGAACTTTAATGCGTTGCTTAACTTTTATAGGGATGTCTTTCCCAAGATTTTGATCGTTTGTAAAACCTTTTGCATTCTCAATATTTATTTAGAATATCTTCATATTATTTCATGTATTTTCTTCCCAAGGATGTTTTCGACTCCTTATTGAACAAGGTTGCATGGCAGCGAATACGTGTCAAATTGACAGGTTGAAGAGTCTGTTTGTTGAAAAAAGTGTTTATGAGTTAGGTTAAAGATACCATTGTAAATATATTGAGATATGTAGATAATGGTCGCTTAGAAAAGGTGTTTCGAAGCTCTAAATCCGGTGATAAAATAAAAAAATTTAAGCATATCCATGTGCCAAGTTAAGCCTCAAAGCTCTAAAAACAATGGTCGTTCATTGAGATATTCATTCTAGGTCATGCCAAGTTAATACCCTAAGCTCTAAATCCAATGGCCGTTCATTGATCTCCTAGTGGCATGTCAAGCCTCGAAGCTTTAAATCCAGGGGCGCAAGAAAAAAAAGTTAAGGGAAGAGTTTTGTGATGGGTTATTTCCTGGGTAGTCCTAATACTAATCGCAAGCCCCAAAACCATGAAAAATTGGTCTATGCACAACAAGTGGAAAAGACCTCCAGTCGAATTCCAAAGCATTACGTAAATAAATAACTTTTGAATTTCAAGGATATGAAATATGGGATAATGTTAATTCAAAGATTGTTTAAAAGAAAAACGTTAATTCTTCCCAAAGAGAAGAGACCCAATAACCAAGCATTGTGGGTTACATTAGTACAAGGAGAATGCATCACGCAAAACGTTGGTAAAGATTATCTAAGAATATGATCTACCCAGAGAATAAATTTTCAAACGTTATGTTCACCTATTATTCTCGATGAGATGAAGGTGAATATACTATCATAGATGGTCTGACGTATAGTGCAAATGGTTTACTCTCACACACAAGAAAAGAAACTGAAGTAGATACTTTCGAAAGGGTTTGCAGAATGAAGTTGGAAGATGGTTGAGATGATCCATGAATTTTGACATTTAATATTTTTTATGGAGAAGGGTCTTTTGAATGAAGGATACTGGGATTACTATGGTCTTTCTCCTGAAACATTGTCTTGCTCAGGTTGTAGTTCTATTTTGATCACTGGGCTCATGTTGATGATTCCCCAGAACGAACAATGAAACATGTGCTGCTTACGTTTCATGATTCCCCCAGAATGAACAAGGAAACATGTGCTGCTTACGTTTCATGATTTCAACAAACTAGGATGTTGCAACAATTTTCATTGGATTTTGATAAAAAAATATCATTGGAAAGTGTATGCAAATCCTTTAGACTTTAAACTTTAGCTTACAACCCAAATTTAGGGTTAAATGAGGTGCTACAAGAATTTGTAATATAAAAATAAATATCAGAATTTTTAAATTTATTAGTTTGTTAAAAAAATTCAAAATAATATATATTGTTTCTTTTGTTTAAGATTTTGAAAATATCTCTATTTTTCAAATAAATTTAGCATTCATCATAATTATTTTTATTGTATATAAAGTTTAAACATTATATTTGTTCAATAAGTATAAAACTATTTCAAATATCATTATTTATTAACTTCGCCGTTCTATTTTTCAGCAAATTTTATCTTGACTAATCAAAGTCTCCAAATTAGATTCATAAAATATTTGCATTACTTTTGAGGTTTTGAGGCTTTTATGTTAGTAAGCGTTACATGAGCTCAAATTTGACAGAAAGTCATGAAAGTTTGACAAGATATTTTCCCTTATCAATGTTGAAATTTGTCTGCTTTTCCAGTAGAGACAGGTAAGGAGTTACCACTAGAAGTATCATGTAGCATGAAACCATTAATGGATTATGTAATAAAAAAACAAAAAGGGTTGATCCTGAAAATATATGTAACTTGCAGGTGAACATAACAAGTTTTTCTTCATTTGAATGGTAAGAGAAATAAAATTGGTATATTTACAGGAATTTTGCAGCAAACAATGGCTTTGACAGTTTGTCTAAGGTCTAGAAGTTAAGGAAAACACTGTCATGTGCAAAAAGAAACCAATGGTATGCATGCCTATGAAGAGAATCTGCTGTGGGAGTAAAGATTTGAATGGTGCATGCTAGTTGAGAAAAGATGTTGCCATTTGTTTAAAGATACATTGATATTTTAATAAAACTTCATGTTGAATGCGGTCCAGTCTATTTTATCAGACGGATAACTTCGGAGAATCTCGTATTAAGCCATCCCATTTGCCACGCCCTTCCACGCAGTGTGTCATGCAATATAATTAAACACTAAATTGTTGCAGCTACCTTGCACAATTAGCTAATGTGTATTGCCAGATGTGTGTCATGCAATGTGCCTCTCTTCACTAGGTACCATCCTGCCAACGTCTATACCATAGAGGTCAGACAGGGGTGAGTTTAACACTGAACATTGTTTTCATTTGTAAATGCATTAATCAATCTTTGTGATTCCAAATCCTCAAATGAATGTGCCTCCAACCGAGACCTTGGCTTGGGTTGGGACATCATAAAATTGCAGGTTCAAATCTCTTGGACCTCCTAGAATGGCCATACGAAGAAAGCCTTGCTTCGATCTCCATATTCAAATTTCCTAGTTTCCTCGACCGACTGCACCTAATGCCAACTAGCGCAGATACAAAACACCCACATTGGATGCTACAATTCTATAATTGAAGGAGTCCCATAACTGTTTTTCTAGTATCGCATCGTTTATTGAAGCCTGTGCTTTCTTATACTCGGGTCTGATATAACCTGCGAACCTCTTTCTCTCAGACGACGTCGGCAATAAAATCTAGGGCTCTCTTTGTTTTCATAGAGTGCCAAATTGTCAATTGGCTGTTGTTATTATTGTTCTCATATGGCTAGGAGGAAGAGGCTCTGCGATGAGATCATGTTAGGCGAAGAAGAGGTCAAGAGAATGGAAATAAAGTACGCTTCTCTAAAAGAGGATTACGTGAAGCTCCAGCAGGTATGTATGTTTTGGGTTTGGGAAATTGTGTCTGCACTGCAATCCAAACTTCGTAGAGCCAGACCAGCAATATGTGGTTTTTATTTTTGTTTTGATCTGTATATTGTTTTGTCATTGATTTTTTTATTTTTATTTTTTGGTCCTTTCAATGTCTTTCAGTGTAGAAGGGCATCAACAAAAGAGCAAGGAGAAGCAACGATAAGCTGAATAGGTTATGGGAAGAAGAAGAAGTGAGTATTACGACGGCTTAGCATATGCAATTATTTAACACTGAAAGTAGGTATAGTTTAAATGGTTTATGATGCAGAAATCTATAGAGGCCTTCATTATAATCCTCAATTTCACCTTGTTGTTGTATTTGCTTTCGTTGCATGTAGGTTTTGTCAGCAGAAAATATGGATCTGGTTACAGAGATTCAAAATATGGCCAAGTCGAACTCAATCGGTTGAATTGGTCAATCCAAACGGAAACGTTCCGAATACCATGGCCCACATGACTAAGGCAAGAGTCACTATGAAAGTTCATTTGCAAATTAATGACTGAATGGTTTGTGCATACACCATGATTTCAACAAGACAAATTCGTGCATTGGATTGACATGACCAACGGCCACCATCAGCTGGCCAGGGTTGAGTCTATAGATCAATCCAGATATATGTTGTTAACGCAATGTAATAATGGTGGTAGATCCACCTCAACTATATGGACGACAACACGTTCACCTCGAAATTCTGGCTGGAAATAGGTGTGCTCAGATACATACCATATGTTTTGCAGTATGGACCTTTTGTTATGCTGGTAAATAACTCCTTTAATTGCGAGACGATTTATATTTAAAACCTGAGTAAAATACACTAGTGTTCACCTTTAATTGTAGCACGCTAGTTTATACAAAAATTAATAGAAGGATCTATATAGACAGTAACAATAGCATACACATATACAGGCACGGTTAAGCAGTCCAATCTTAATCTTAATCATCTAATATGCAGGAAAATGATATACAACCTGAACAAGTTTTTTAGTGTGTTTTTAGGATTTTGCAACAAAATCGCTGGACATGAAAAGGAGCATGATATTTTACATAGAGCCTTGAAAGAAACAAAATCCCTAGAGATGAAAAGGAGCATGATATTTTACATAGATCCTTGAAAGAAACAGCCAAAGAGATTGAAAAATTACAAAGAAAGCACTTACAGGTGAAGCTATTGCCATGCCATGTTCCCTACTTACACTCTATCTCAAGGAAACCTTTTCATTTTACTTCTATGCAGATTCAACATATGCAAGCAATAGTATTTAGCACAATCAACAACAAAATGTGTTGCAAGTATAATTTTAATTCTATATTTAGTAACTCATTATGCATTCAATTAGTAATTGCCACTAGATGTATGGACAGTAGTATACTGAACTTCACAATCTCAATGGAATTATAGTGCAAAGATGTCCAAGTTGTGGAGATGTAAAAGGTATGGAGAATTGCAAGAAATGAAGGGAAGATGCGCAGCTTGTGGCAATGTATAGGCTATGGAGAGTTGCAAGAAATGAAAGGAAGATGTCCATGTTAGCAGGTGCAATGGAATGGATTGATAATAATGGCAAGGCGAAGTGGTGTAGGCGGTTCATCTGCATGAAGGCGGTGGAGCAGGAGGTACTCATTGAATAATGTGGGGAAGGTTGCAATGTTGTAAAGGTGGGAAAGGCGGTAGAAGTAGTGAAGGTGGAATTCCCTTGTATAAATCTTCAAGTTTTATTGGTTAATCCTTAAAGTTGTGCATTCTTTATAGAGAAACAAATATATAAATATTTTCATAAGGGCGCTTCTACGTGGTATAATTACTAAAAATGCATTTCCTTATCACAAAGGGTTATTAATTTAAGTGTCTTAATAATCCATCATATGTGAAAATAGTACTTTTGTTTTTTCTGCTTATTATAATGAAACAAATGATTTTTTCTCCATTATGATATAAATGTTACAAATATTGTTAGGTGTTTTTTTATCATATTTATCTCTTGAAACTGCTCTATATTTCATTTTCATATTTGAATATTTTTCTGAGTTTTGGTGTTATTTCTATTTTATCGATTTGTTTCGCAACAATTTATTTTTAAATTCTTATTGTTGTCCAATATCTTTTCATTGTTGGTGTATGAATGAGTTGTTAGATTTTAATTTCTCTAAGCTATTATTCATATACAAGAAATAATTCTTGAGAAGTTCTAAGAGGTGTTATTATAGAGGGATACCCCTTTTGGATTGAAAATTCTTTTGTTATAGCCTAAAGTGGGTTGTGAGATGCCTTGGCATAGTTTTATTTAAAGGAACATCTCAAAGAACAACATGACTCACTAATTGCAAGATTCAAGGAGCCATCCTGTGAAGTAAATGGATTGTAAGGTGTTTGTTTTGTGATGACCTTGGAAAATATTGATTAGAGACAAAACATTTCATGGGAAACACCAAAACAAGTTTAGGGTCGTTTTATGCCCCATCATGTTATTTGAGCCCCACAAAGCTTCAAAATTAATTGGTCTTGACTCTACTGCTTTATGAATCATTTTGGAAGCCTAAAATAAGGTAACTATGATTCTTTCTTTGCATTGGAATGGTATTAGAAGAGTAATATATTTGGATTGTCATTCAATGCCACTCAATGTAGACTTGGAAATAAGAAAATCCTAATTTACCTCATTCAAAACATTTCCTCTAGAAGAGGGTTTTTAAGAAAGGGAATTTCATTCCCAGATGGGGTGTTGAGAGACGATGGCAGCATCATAAATGGAGACTACACAGGGGTTAATAGGTGATTGATGATGGCTAGAAGGTTAGTGATTGTGAGGACATCGACCTTAAATGGCGTTAACTCCCTCCCTTACAATGCAATTTGACATGACTTTCCATCTTCGGCGAAGTAACTCTTGCTTCAAACTTAGCAATGGTTGCTTTATGCTTCTTCTTCATGGCTCCAAGCTCATTTCTCTCCTACCTTGGATGCTTGACTCTCCTTGGCATGGTGGGATTTATGAACTCCATTTACGCTACACAAACTCGACCTCTGAAGTAGTCTGATAGTGTGAAGATCACAAGGAAGAAGACAAAGACATGGCTCATCGTGGTCGCCATGGTAGGAAATGCCATGGTCTCTTCATTCATGTTTGGAGCATGGGGGATATGGATCTTTTGGATAGTTTGCCATGATGACCAATAGTCTTCTCGTCAACTGAAATGACATCAACGAGGCAGAGGAAGATAGACAATCCCACATTTTGGAGCTTCGTGAAAGAGTTCAAGTGCTCCTGGACTAGTACGTGAACATTGCTAAACTCTACCATCTTCCTTCATCCTTGTTTGCAATCTTGGGGGCTAATGGACAAGTTCACTAGGATTCTGAAGAAGAAGCAGAGGATAAGACTCGCGACGAGGCGAAGGCGAAAACTAATGGTTTCAGGAAGGAAAGCTAGGCTAATGTTGCACAAGAAATTAAGCAAGGTGATACTTGTGTAGTGGTTGGCACAAGTGGAACCAAACTGAAGCACCCAACCATCGTCAAGGAATAGGACAAGCCACATACTACAACAACCTGATCATGCACTCAACCGCCTATCAAGTAGTGTCTTTTTCTTTCCTGGTCTTCCTTTTAACAAGATATGAGTCAAACTTGCAAAAAAAAAGGGAATTTTGTATGGATAGATCTTTGTGATGGGGGTAGTAGGTAATGGAAAACATGTCACTCTCTTTCATGAAAATATGGCTTGATTTACTTGGATCATCTAGCCATTTAGAATATTCAACAAATTGTTTTGGTTCATGAGATCTATAAACATAAAATATTTACTCCAAATCCTATTTGGAGAGATTGAGGTGGAGGTATGCTTAACCTATTTGGATCTGCAAGGTTAAGAAGAGTTATCTGTATCTCCATAATCACATCCTTCTCTAGGAGAATTTGAATAGAAGATGGGGACTTTTAGAGAAGGAAGTTAGGTGGATAAATCCACACCGCACAATCTGATCCTTTATGCGCTCCTACAGGTTGTGGGGTTTTGAATGTCTTCTTATCTTCGAAGACCTACCCTTCACGGAGCACATTTTACAGTTGGTATTGATTGATGATTCATGTCCACATTATGGTTAGGTTGAGACTCTCTGCCACCTATTTTGGAATTGTTTCGATGCTTATGACTGTTGAAATTTTGTATTATCTTCTCCGAATCATATTCTCTTAAGATTGTTGAAGTTTTGAATTATTCCTTTCAAAGTCATATTCTCTTAAATAAAAACCATGGGATAAAAACTGTATCAAATGATGTTAAAACCTTGGATCCTTCCCTTTTTAAAAGAGTTTGAAACACCATTCACATAATGACGGTCTATTATTTAAAAAATTAAATGTCAAATTAAAATTAGTCTTATGTTTAAAAGAGTCACAAAGTGACAGCCTATTCTTTAAAAATTACATGTCAAATTAAAATTAATTAATTATATAATATTTTATATAGCCTTGTTTAAGGATAAATTTGTTTATGTATTGTTTTAAGTTAATGATACTCTTCTCCTTAAAAAAAACATTTAAATATTCTATTCAAATAAACTTCAATCAACACCCCAACCTCACATGCCTTGTTAGAACAAGTTCTAAGGTATTGTCTAAGTTTTTTTCAGAGTTAATAATATCTTCTTCTTAAAAAAAACATTCAAATATCTATTAATATAAACTTCAATCAATTCTCCAACCTAACATGTTACCCTCACATAAAAGCCATTTTCCAAAAGACAACCATCATAGTCACCGAATTAATTCAATGGCGTTGAAAAACCAAATAATGAGTATTTGACGATACAAGAAAGCAACTTACCATTTCTAAAACACCATATAAACCAACCCTTCACTTGCTTAAATTCTCACCAATCTACCTAAATCGCAATCCCACCAAGTCAAGTAATGATAAACATCAAGACAAGTAATGGTAAATATCATTAGAAATAAAGAAAAGTTGTGCAATGCTTAGGCCAATGACATAAATGAGACTAAAAACTTGTAAGGCATGGAACATTTTAAGTACCACGTGGAACTTTAATGATATGACATCCTTTTCCATAACTCTAATCATATTTTCTTCTTATATATTACCTATCAAGCCTACAACCATAGTACCAAGTAGCATAATACAAATAAAAACCATTGAAAAATAGATCTAATCAAATTGGTGCATAGTTTATAGTTTCTTCTTGTATATTACCTATCAAACCTAGAACCATAGTACCAACTAGCACCAAGTAGCAGAATACAAATAAAAACTATAGAAAAATAAATCTAGTCAAATTGGTGCTCACTATGCTTCCTCGAGTATAACATCTTCTTGCTCATGTGTATACCTTTTAGTGATGATGTGTCTACTTTGATGTTTCAATGGTTGTTTATTGCATTGTTTCTTCTCAATGGCAATAGCATTATCCATTACTGAGCTCAGTAAAAACATAGGTTGACCTGGCATATTGAGTTCTACGGACAAAATAGAGAATAATATTATAATGTATATTTATTTTGCTTGCCATTTTACTATTTTAATGTTTTTTTTTTCTTGCATGTTAGTCTCTGATTCTATTGGTTTTTTCTCGTGAATTTTCAAATGGATAGTCATATACTTAATGGCTTGTATCATGCCTTTGACAAAATAGAGAATAATATTATAATGTATATTTATTTCACTTGCCATTTTACTATTTTTAATTCTTTTTTTTCTTGCATGTTAGTCTCTGATTCTATTGGTTTTTTCTCGTGAATTGTCAAATGCATAGTCATATAGTTAATGGCTTGTCTCATGCCTTGTAGCTAGGCATTCATTTTCCTTAAGATTTTCTTAATATCATAAATATGGCTATTGATATAATTGTTTAGACAATGAATGTTTGCATTGTTGCAATTGTGAAGCCAACTTTTTTAAACATTGTGATGAAGCTAGTAACCTCAGAAAAATACTAGAATTCCATTAAAGTAGGCCCATTGATGGATAGACTAAATAAAACCAATAAAAAAAACAAAGTTTTTATAAACACCAAACCAAGGATGAACTTAGAAAAAGACTAACGAAAAAGTGAAATGTGCCAATATAAAAATATACATAATTTTGTCTCTATCAAACTAAAAAAAGATAACTTAATTTGTTCAAAAATCTCCGAGTCGATAAAAGCTCTATTTCGAAGTGGCATACAATTCAAATGAAACGTCTAAGCAACAAGATTCATTGTACCTCTAATCATATGCCAAATTCCCTTGAGATTACACTGTTGAATGTTGACCACCTTTAACAGTGTTGAATGTCGACCACCTTCACCTCTAGTGCCCCTAAAACTTATGTTGAAATGGCTTATGGTTTGGAGGTAATATATCCCACCTCTATACTCTTGAACTAGAGTAAATGAACTTTGAGAAGACATACCTAAAGGACTTTGAACCAATTACCAAGGAGCTCAATATCTTTCTTGTGTGTAATAAAGAGAAGCATGCCTGCATGTCATTCGGGTTGTTAAATCACCACTACCCCAAACCTCGATATTGTTAACTCACCATTACCCCCACGCTGAAAAATAACCAGCCTGTGGTGCAGGATTTAATGCGACGATGGTTGCATAGCAAGTTGTTTGAGATCCAATGACCTGTTACGCAACCGTCGTCACATTAAAGCTTGCACAGTAGGTTGATTATTAATGGTCTTACCCTTAAAATTCTTATAAGCAAATAATATTATATAATTAAAAAAGCTGTGATTCAAATTATTATCGATAAAGTAATATTACACCATTAAAAGAATTTTCAAAGAAATAGTTGAATTTGCACTTCTAACTTTTTTTTTTCAGAAGAAAAATTACCAGTCTTTGATATTCATATAGAATCAAAAGACATCATTAACAGTTACAATAAGGCTGTTATAAAAACAGCTTCCAGTACAGCCACTCAATAGTGGGTTATCTTTACAACAGAAAATCAGTCTAGTAGCATACAGAAGACAGCACTCAAAATTGCATACCAGCCAGCCATACAATAAAAAAAAACAGCAAGTAACATATCACTAGCAGCATGCTAAAATAATATAACAGCCAGCATTCATAAAATGAAGATAAGTGAAACTAAGTATGAATCTAAACAGACTTATTCATCCCTCCTGATAAATCAGGTCAGAATTTTACTTTCTGTATCCATTAAACATATCGATCCAGGCAAGCACAACAACATGCTGAAAATATCTCAAAACATGGAACAAAAAAGTAAATACTGATCATATAACTGGATGCTGTAAAAGGAGAATTTACAGCCATCAAAAGAGATCA
>LPNX010327586.1:486338-498995 GCA_001517045.1 Pseudotsuga menziesii | reverse complement strand
AAACAATAGTAATGGGTTTCACTTATAAAGATCACAAACCCAGCACCCCCCAACTTTCTTTGTGCTGCACCATCAAAATACCCTACAGGAAAGTCATGAATAGACTGTGGACCAATCTTTCTGATCTTTTTTTTGCAGGAAGGAACAGGATAATGGGCACACAAATCATCAATTTTGTAAATGAGATAAGTGGCGGATGGTGTATAATTCTCAAAAATACACAGATTGCGGAGGAGCCACAATGACCAGAATATGAATATAGGGAGATATCGGATAGGATCAGAAAAAGTAGTGGAGTCAAACCAATGTTTCAGGAAGGATTGAACGGTGTGTGGACAGTTGGTGGAGCCCAGACGAATCGAGAAATGTGTGAAGATGTTAGTCACAAAAGGACACCTAATAAATAAATGTCCACAATCCTCAGAGTCATTTACACAAAGTACACATCTACTAGGACCATAGAACCCTCTAGATAGTAAATGGTCCCAAGTAAGAATTCTGTCATTTATTAAGAGCCAGATAAAGCATATAATCTTCAAAGGAATCTTCAAAGACCAAAGCTGAAGACAAAACTGGTTATGATCAACCCGTAAATATTTTGAAGCCAAACATTCATAACCCTTTGCAGCACTGATAGAGCCCACAAAATACCCACTAGACCACAGAAGTAAATCTGCTTCCTCATTTATGCTGATCCGATTATATTCTAAGCCACTTGTATATGTACTCCAAAGTATACTCCATTCATCACATAAATCTAATTCCTCAGCAGTAAACCAGTGTCCCGTCTCATGATTTATAGCCTGGGCAAGAGTGTTGATGCCATAATCTTCAAGGTAGGTTCTAAGTTCAAATGGCAATATGTATGTACTGCCAAGTCCAACAATTGGGTCCACCCCAACTCTGACCTCAGTTCCTTGACCCACATGCCAAATCAATCCTTGTCCAATCCATTTGAGAGTGTTAATGAATCCCATCCAGATACGTGAAGTGTTATTATATCTGAAAAGTTTATTCCTGAACCAGTTTTGGATCGACATATGATTCATATAATTAGTCCTAATAAGCTGATTCCATATACCAGATGTATTCAAAGCATACCAGAAGTTCTTCATTCTCAATGATATGCAGAAAAGGGGCAGGTTTTTGATACCCCAGCCCCCCATGGAGATGGGCTGTGCCAGTAGTTTCCAATCAACCAAATGAAACTTCTTAGTAACAGCAGATGAGCCCCACAGGAAATTGAAGATAAGTTTCCTGAGCATGTCCAATATGGATGTTGGGATAGAGAACAGTGAACACCAATAGACTGGGAGGCTGGTAAGAACAGCGCGAATAAGTACCAATCTACCCCCCAAGGACAAGTACCTGTTTGTCCAATGTTTCACTCGGGATTCAAATATTTTAATGAGCAAAAGCCAGTCCTTAACAAGATATCCCGAAGGCTTCAAGTAAAAACCCAGATAAGTGAAACCAAGGACCAGGGGTTCAAATCGGAAAGGCAAAAAGTCAGATACCCCTCTCAATATGCAATCCTTTACATTATAGTGCAGAAAAGAGGATTTGTCCAAATTTATGTTCATGCCAGAGGCATCACAAAAAGTATCAAGTATCACCTTAAATGCGATCCAGTCTGCAACAGTGCCCATACCAAAAAGTATAACATCATCCACAAAAAGGAGATGTGTGATGATGAGATCATTTGAGATCTTGATACCCTTAATCAAACCATTTTGTTTTGCATCAGCAATCAATAGGCTAAGTCCTTCGATGACTAAAATAAAGATCAGTGGGGATAGTGGACAACCTTGTCTAATGCCCCGAGAAGCTGGAAAAAATGATGAGGGAGCACCATTGATGATAACAGCAAAATATGAGGATGATATACAGCCCATTATCCAGTTGACCCCTACTAAAGGTACCCCAATCTGAATAAGTATCAGTCTGATGTAGGTCCAATTGACACGATCAAAAGCCTTCGACAAGTCCAGTTTGAGTATGAGAGCAGATTTCTTCTTAAGCTTCACAGTGTGCATTACCTCTTGTGTAATGGCCACAGGCCCATGAATCAGGCGGTTCTTCAGAAACCCAAATTGTTGAGGTGAGATATGGGAGTCCAAGAAAGGTTTGAGTCGAGAAGCTGCAACTTTCGAGATCAATTTATAGCAAAGATTACATAAATATATAGGCCTGTAATCCCCAAAGCAGATAGGATGATCAATCTTAGGTATGAGAGCAATAAACGTAGAGTTAATAGCAGGAGGTACCCTTCCCAATGTACGAGCAGTCTCCACCAGGTGCAAAAGAGATGGCCCCAGCAGATCCAAGAAATGTAAATAAAATTCTACCGTCCATCCATCCGGACCGGGGGCTTTATCTTTTTTAAATGTCTTCAGTGCCACCTCCACTTCCTGAAGAGTAACCGGACTCGTAAAAGATCCCCAATATTCCTCAGAAAGATATGACGGGAAGAGACGAAGGACATTTAATTGAGCAGTGAGGGTAGTCTTACCATCATCAGAGAAAATCTTTTTAAAATGTCTAACCCCCATATTTTTTAATCCAATATCATCAGAGATCCACGTCCCATCAATATCCTGAGGACTCCAAATAGCATTCTGATTCTTCCGGGCAGATGCCATAGCATGGAAGTATTTAGTGTTAGCATCGCCCTGAGAAGCCCAAGTGATTCTGCTTTGTAATCTAGCCGAGGAAATCTCATGTGCCAAAATCTTATAGTGAGCAGCTCTGAGATCATATAATCTGCGTTGTTGATTCAATGTAAGAATCCCAGACTGGGACAAAAGGAGGAGGGCAGATATCTCCCCTTCCAGCTGAGTGAAAGTGTTTTTCATATTTAGAGTCTTCTTTTTAGTCCAATCCCGCACCTTTTCCTTTAAGAGCCGAAGATTTGTGGAGAAATCTGACATAGCTACGAGAGTGGTATCCATAGATGGGGTTGTCCATGTATGTCGTATCAAATCACAAAAATCATCATGTTTAATCCAAGAATGATTAAACTTGAAAAGATATAGACATGGCTCAGAATATTCCCCCCAATCGAGCAGAATAGGAAAGTGGTCAGATATGTCACATCTATGGGTCCACACACGGTGTCTAGACATAAGACCAATGAGCTGATCAGATAGCAAGAAACGGTCCAATCTTTTAGAGATACCCTCCTCACCAGCACGACAGTTTCTCCAAGTGGGGCCAGCACATGGGGGAGCAATGTCCACCAAATGTTGAGCTGAGAAGAGGGCGGAAAGAGTTGGTCCCAGGGGATCCAATAAGGCTTTAGAACCCCAAATCTCCGAAGCATTTAAAGTGAAATTTAGGTCTCCAGCAAGGATGAGGTTTTGAGTGGATAGTATACCTCCTGAGGCAAGGGTATTCCAAAATAATTCCCTATGCAAGTAGGGTCCATAGATATTTAGAATAGAGAAAGGAAAAGTACCCCCCTACAAAGTAACCTGGAGTAAAATGCCCGCCATCGAATGTGAAGCCTTACATCTGAGCTTACGTGGGTTCCATCCAGAGAGGATCCCCCCCGACAGGCCTGACGAGGCAATGGCACAAAATTCCCATCCAGGGAATAACTTAGAAAAGGCATAAAGGGCAGGGTAAGTACTGGTCATGGTCTCCTGGAGAAGAATCACATCCGGGGAAAATTTAGAAAATAAGTGTCGAAGGCTATTCTGTTTGACTGAGCCCCCCAGTCCTCTAACATTTAAAGACAGAATACGCATCATGAACCAGTCGGTGGAGGGGTCGATGCTCTAAGGACCCGGTCATGTGAGGAACAAGATAAACGAGCAGCATTCTTAATCCGAGTAGATATCGGGGTGTGAGGAGCAAGAGCAGAAGACTCAGGGTTAGTAGCCTTCGGTTTTCTTTTCTTCTTCCCCCTAATGGTAACATTTTCAAAACGAATGGAGTCAAGGGGCAATACAGAGGGCGAAAGAGGAGTTCTATCAGAGAAGATTTGCAAGGAATTTTGTATAGCAAGATCGGAGAATGATGGAGCTTCAGTCGGGCTACGAGGAGAAAGATCAAGGGCAGGAATAGTGGAGACAAGTGGTGGAAAGTCGGCAGAAGTAAATAATGGTCGTATAGGACATGATAACTGTTCCATAGGCTGGAAAGTGGTATCCCCAATGTTAGGGCTACTGCTAGGTATAGTTGTAAAAGGAGAGGATGCAGCAGGATAGTCAGAAGATATCTCCAAACCCTCAGGGTTAGTAACAGGTAAAGGTGGTGGAGGTACCTCAACGCCATCCAAAATGTTCACCACCCGCGAGTTGGGAGAGGGTAATCTAATAGAATCTAGTGTATTCACTCCACCGGCAACAGGGACTACGAACGGAGAAGAAACAGAGAAGGGAATGGTAGCCCCCATCGATACACAGGTCGAGACCGGGAAAACATCCTCAGTGGTATGATATACAACCCCCGATGTTACAGGTTGTACGCAGGGTGAAATAACAGTCGGGCAAGTGGTACAGGTCGAGGGGAGACTCCGGATGTGTGGCAGCTCCCGGTTAGACCCAGGTGTGAAAGAGTCTAAATATGCAACCTCAAATTCATAAGCATCATCAAATAAAATACATGCATCTTTAATATTTTTAAAAGATGATATAGGGAGAAAAGATGCTTGCCTGTTCAGAGAGTGTCCACGCGCCGAAAGAGGAGTCGACGGGTTCTTAGATGGTGAGCAGGTGGCAGGAGAGTGAGAACAGAGACGAAGAGAAGGACAATGTTTCCTCAAATGCCCGATATCCCTACAAATGCTGCAGCGAAAGGGGACACCCTGAAAATCAATTCGCTGATTGATAATGGACCCCTCACAGTGTATGTTGATGTCAGCAGGTAAACCGGAGGAGATGTCGAGTTCAACAAGGATCTTAGCAATCCTCTTATCATACACATTCATGAAGTCTTCGTCTACGGCAATAAAACGACCAATGGTGTTTCCAAGCCCAGCCAATATGGCCCTGTTCCACCGGGTAAGAGCGCCCAGAGATGTCTCTTTTTTATCCGCTCCCGCACCGGATCGAAGTTCACATGCCATCTGTCGAGAACCAGAGATCCCCTTCCAACCCGCCAAGTTATGTTCAGCACGGTAGAAGCATGACCGTCTTCAAGAAAGACAAACACTATCCATCCTTTTGCTAGGAGGCTAATGGCAGGCACATAGTCGATGAGAGGTTTCCAGAATGTCGCTGCCCATTCATGCCAATTTTTTTTATCCATGGACGCGTACTCAAGTCTGCCTATTAGGGCTCTGTTGCATAAAGCTTGAATACGGTCCAAATATATATCTCTGCCAACCACAAAGTCAAGTTTACCATCCCGAGCCTTAAGGGATTTAGTCTTCCGGCGTCGTCGATATCTATCTGCATGTTGACCTACAACAGACGTCGGCAGCGTCTCCATGGAAAGAGACAGATGAAACATGGGCAATGAGTCACGAGGCTTCCACCAAGGCCAGTAAATAAGTCAATCCCGCAACACAAAACCAAGGTTGTACCCGAGATCCAAAGAGGCCGTGACCACAGAGAAACCCAGGAGGGGTTTTTCAAATAAGTTCCAATAATCACATGTAAACCCTCGCCATGTGCAGCACGGGTGATGTATCACGAGGTTACCCACGATTCCAGAAAAAAAGTCAATACCACAAACCAATGCCAGGGTTCAAACCCAAGTTCATGAGAAGTATGGGAAATGTATAACGTGACAACCCACAGGCCAGAAAATGAGACATAACCGCAAAAACAATGCCAAGGATCGAACACCAGATCCAAAGTAACCCGGATAGAGCAATAACCCCAGATGAATCTCGAAATACCAATCACCACAGATAACCCACTTCACATCCGCAAGCAATCGTACAGAAGAGAGTGGCAAACAAACATGCAGAGAGAAAGGGGTAAACCGTGACCATAGTGAAACCCAGGTAGGGTAATATATAAAAGGCCCGAATTTCACGAGAAAACCCTCGCCAGATCAGAAAACCCCAATACCACCGCAATACCCCAGCGAGAAAAGCCACAGGACCCACCCCGGAGAGAAAAGTCACAGGTCCCAGCAAGAAACCCGTCAGGAATAACCCGGTCAGATTCCAGAAACGTGCAGGCCCGGGCTCAAAAGGCTATCATAGAGGAATGTTCTAAATAGTCAGAGAAGATGGAATAGAGAAGATACAACAGCGACAGGGAGTGCGTAGAAGGTTCCAGAGGTCTCAATCACCCCGCATGAGACAAACCCTGATATAGGCCCAGAAGTCAAATTCAACTTAATATAATCTTCCCACTTGTTTATGCTGGTTGGTACTAGTCCTCAGCAATGAGGATGGACTCTAGCCGTTGGATTTGACCGCAGGGATTGGCCGATTCAGAGGAGCGTAGCATACAGGGGTCCATTAGATTGCCAAAGACGACCAGAAGAAAAGCCATACGCAGGTAATGGATGCAAGGAGACATGGGAGCCGAAGAATACCCATCCTAAATGCGCATAATAAAACCCATGAAATACATAAACAGAGAGCTGCCAGCAAGAGATGGTCTATGTGGAGTCCATAAATCATAATGATAGCCATCGCCCCATTCTCATTACCTCATATACCTCAGAAAGCCTCTTAAAGATGCAGTAAAATGTACAGAAACCCTCTGTAATCGCCAAGAAACCCTCTGTAATCGCCAAGAAACCCTCGCTGCCGCCCGCTCCCCCAATACTCTCCGCCCCGTCAACCATAAAACAACATTCCCTCTTCCTAAGCTCAACTACTTCTATTATTTGCATCCATTTAAAACACAAACTTAGCACCTGTCACATATTTGTAAAACTGCACACCTGTCACATATTTGTAAAACTGCAACAATTCCTTTAAGACATCAATTTCCGGTTTTCACACGGTGAGCAGAGTGTGACTGTACAACATGCCGCGTGGCCGTCTCATTACTTGGTTGTTGTGGGTTGTCCATTTCGTATATATGTTGGGTCACGAGCAGGCCTGGAATTTCAAAATTTTGGTGCCCGTCAATTGAAAATTTAATGACGGTTATAAGTTTTGTATGCCTGCCACTTTACGTTTTATGTAAATTTTAAAGTGTCAATTGTCACCTTTTATGTAAATTTTAAAATGTCAATTTATTTGCTATTGCTAATAAATTCATCCATGAAACAATAGAATTTTATGACATATTTGCTAGTTTACCTTAAGTTTGCAAAGCTATTAAACTTAGTCTACCTTGAATTTGCAAAGCTATAAAAACATTTTATTAATTCAAATTGTAACCAAAACATTACACTTTTACAATTAAAATCAATTTATAGAATTGTTAAAAAACAAAAATTATTGACTGAGAAAAACTTTGAACCCTACTCCAGTCCACGCACCTTTTGGACTGCACCTAGAACTGGATGTCTTTCTGACGCTGCCATACTAACGAACTTATGTTGCTGATGTTTTCCCCGAATCAATTGGTTCTGAGATGGTTGCATTGTTTTTTCTTAGACAACGACTGCATTGCTTTTGAGTCTAGCGCTTATGCACCAGAATTTGCTCAATCTTGAACTCCCATCTTTTTCTTTGCACCCGCCCTTGTCTTTATCCCTGGGTATGTTTATTTTCCAGATCTGCTTAGTGATAAACTCAATCAGCGACCCCTCATTCAATTAGATAAAGAAGGGGCCGGGTAAACTAGGTATGGTTATGCTTCAACCCAGTGGCATTGTAAGCTCCGTTATCTTTCCAACTTTTGTCTTTACCGTGGCGTAACTTTATTTTGAACCAAATTTAGGTTGCCTTTCCCGCCTCTGCTCTTGCCTCTGTCTTCACTAGTAGATATATGCCTAGAGGATTTGTGTATGGCTATAAAAATAGTAAGAATGGAAATCTAGGTAATTATGGACAAGCTAGGACATAAATACAGGCTAAAATTTATGACGGGAAATAAAAATTTGTAAACGTCAAATCTACGTTTTCAACATTTTCATAGACGTCAACATTGACGTTTTAATTTTTCACAAACCTGTAAAATACGTCCCAGGATGGAAAAAACGTCCTACGGGACGTCAAATTCCAGGCCTGGTCACGAGTGGCTGTCTCACTGCTTGGTTGTTGTTATATGAAAGCATATACTACCGTATATAGCCTCTGACCATACATGTACGGAGAAGAAATTGACAATATCCTTTTGACTAACGGGAAGCAATATTTAGCAATATTATATAAAGCACATGCCACCGTATATAACCTCTGACCATACATGTACAGATAAGTGCTGCCCGGTAGTTACTGTGAGTTGTATTCCTTGAACCCATACGGTTTAAAAACGACGGTCACATGGATTTCAGAAGCGGAGGGCCAGAAATTACGGTAGTTGAGATGTCGATGTTGTAAAGTTGTTGTCGGGTTGGGATATTATAGCTTATTGCTTTGTCAAAAGTTACGTAAGAGGGACATTGAGTTGAAAGGATAGTTACGCCACATGGATATCGAATTTAGAGGGTGGCACTGGTAAGACGGTGAAAAACATGGTATATGTTATTTAATGTTCTAGTGGCGGCATTGCCAGTCATTGGATCTGGTGGCAGTTGAGATCCAATGGCTGGCAATGCTATTGCCAGAGCATTAAATAACATATCGCATGTGATATATTGTTCACCCTGGTAAGACCACCTAATCATTTGAGAACATGTATTGCTTGCGAAAACAATGCGCATTTCACTATCCATATCCATTGTGGTTTGTGGTTTGTAAAAACAATTTGAAATTGATAATATTGATGTATAAAATTATTTAAAAGTTTAATTGAAAAAATAAATAAAATGTGATTTTTAAAAAAGGATAACTATTAAATTAAAGAATTTTATTTAATATTTATGTTGATAAACGTTTTTATTTGAGATTTGGGGTGGATTATGGCCTATGCTTTTTCATCTACGGACGAGGATGAGACAAGTGTACTGTCGAGATTGATTTTATGGTTGTCGTTTAAAATTCAAAATAAACAATTATAAAAAATAGTTGGTAGCTAGCTTATGAATGGATAAGTGGTAGCAATGCATGGATAACTCATAGCCGATGAATGGATAACCAATAGTTCATGGTAGACAACTAGAAGAATGTGAGATAGAAAGAAAAAGAATATAAAAAATAACTAATAGTTGATAAATTGATATCAGGAAGAATGTCGGTGATAACATGTAGCTAGGCATGGATAACTCACAGTTGAACCTGTTTAACTAGAAGAATATGAGGAATAAAAAACAATTTACAAATTGTCTGAACCATTCCATAACTATTTCTTAACCATTTGATCTCTATCGATGTGATCCAACCACAAAAATATGTGAGTGTGCTAGTTGTATAGATTATCCTAAGTGTCAGTGTCAGTGTTAGCATGCCTCCCTTCTACCTGGCATGGGATGCATCTGGCTACGACGATGGGAAGGACATGCAAATTGAAATGACAGGTGGCTAGGTCCTCCATGAGAGTTCAGCAGGGGAGCCTTGAGGCATCCCCTCATTGTTTCTGTTTGCATTTGAGAGCGAATTCACGAGCTAGTGCAATTATGGCTCAAGCAAGCGCATAGTACTATGGCGTTAGGTGGGGAAAGGGATATGACCAACCAATTCAATGGCTTGCATTACATGTTTGGTGGTTTTCATTTGATAGTAGGGTGTGATGGAATCAACATGGTTTCAAAGAGCAATGGTCTTGGCTAGGTGCCCTGTATCACTCAAGGCTCTCGGCCATGGTGCCTTTAATGCAAAGGGCAAAAGGGCAAGATGTAGAAGAAGAGGAAGCGCTCATTGAGGTTGTTACTTTAAGGATTCTTTCAACAAGAAAATGTCATTGCCTATCCTGCCAAAAGAAATTGCATTAGAATGTAGGAAGAGATGGTAGTGCTTGGCTTGGAGGAACAATCATCTAACCAAGCTTCGGTCCGGTACTAGTTGATAAAGACTCTATTTGGAAAAGCTCTAATGGAGTGAGATTTCTTACAAGAACATATGAGGATGTTTATTCGTGAAGATCTCAACACCCTCAACACCAAGTTGGACTTCTTCGTGGACGTAACGAAACCCCACTTAAGCTAGATTGTTGGCACAATGGTTGACACTGTCCCTTTGTAAATTGGCCCTTTCAAATCTTGTTTATATGCAATTATCTAGTAGTATTGTTGTACAACTAAAGACTAGCTATTTTTTGTATTGAAATAAGTAATGTATGGAGGGGGAGATATTGGTTTCTTGGTGATTCAGGTAGGTCTCTCTCTTTGGGAAAACTTTAGTGCTCTTATGGATTCTAGACTTGCTGCAAGACTTACTCGCTGACTTCATTTCCATATGCCAAGGCAACCATAAGNATATATATATATGATTGAATTATGATTCATTTTCTGTGGATTATTTGTTGTTGTAATGATAACATTCATTTTATTTTTTAAATTCATAATAATAGAAAAAAATTATGGAAAATTTTTATATTTAAAATATTAAATTAATTTCAATTAATTACGCTGATGTTTTTATTTGAGATTTGGTGTGGACTACGGCCTATGTTTTTTCACCTATGTACGAGGATGAGACAAGTGTATTTTTTAGATTGATTCTATGGTAGTTGTTCAAAATTCGAAATAAACAATTATAAAAAATATATATATATAACACATTGGTAGCTGATGAATGGATAACTAGTAACTATGCATGGATAACTCATAGTTGATGAATGGATAACCAATAGTTCATGGAAGATAACTAGAAGAATGTGAGATTAAAAAAAAAACTGATAGTTGATAAATGGATAACAAGAAGAATGTCAGTGATAACATGTAGCTAAGCATGGATAAGTCAATGTTGAACATGTTTAACTAGAAGAATACAAAGAATACAAATAATATCCAAACCATCTTCTATTCCATCTCTATCTCTCAACCATTTGATTCCCATCAGTGTGATTCAACCACAAACTATGTATGTGTGCTAGTCTCTATTTTAAACACTTTTTTATACCCAAAATAGCTATTACTCATACTAAAAGCTATATGATGAAAACAATATCATAAATATATTAGAATAAATATTTAAGGGCCAACATCTTAGAATTGTTATTAGTACTAAGTTCCACACCCACTGTAAATTTGATCCAATGAAGATCTGATAAGTGTAGGATGCTACCAGCTACACCCACAAGTGGATTGCCTTTATAAGCTCCATCAAAATATAGACACGATATTGAATGATCATTGAATTTTTCCACTATAGTTATGTGTTTAATGGATTTATCTGAATCTTTGTGATGCACAAATAACTAGGTAAATAAATTCATCCTCAAAGTAAGCCCTATTACTGAAAAACCCATAACCCCCAATAGCAAATTAAAGACAATTTTAAAAAGTCTTTGAATATCTCATTTATACACCTTAATTCCAGAGTATATAACAAAGATCAAACATTCGAAATGAAAAGAAAACCACAAACATGAATGACATAATTCCACTATCTCTTAGATGTAAGAACAAGTAATGAATAGATGCTCAACACTCTTCTCTTCAACTTTACACAATGGGATTCTCATCCACCCCCATTGGCTCACTCATTGCCTCTTCCTTATTTCTTTTGGGAGGCTGATTTTCCCCCCTTGATGGGGCTCCTTCCTCTCCTTAGTTTGTTCCTCCCCTCCCTCTTGCTAGTCCATGCGAAGAGCCATCCTTCTTGGAATCTGTCACGTCCCCGTCCCTCAACCGGCGAAGAGGACGCGACGAGCACATCAAATACAACCAGGAAAAATGCCCCATGAACATAAACAGAATTCAAATGCTGAAATCAAGCATACACAGATGCATTTATCTTCAATCATACAGCGGAAGCAACACAAACACATTCCAGCATTTGAACATCAATATAAATTACATAGATGCAGTGAACAGCAGCACTTATCTATTGATGAAGACTTCACCCGCAACCAGCTACGTCGCTGCAACGTTCCACCCAACCATAGGCCAGCGTGCTCATCAGTCTCTCAGCAACGCTGCCACCCCCGAGCTGGGCATGATTCCTCAAGGACTAAGGGGACAAATTGCAGGCTTGCACATAGCCAAGGGGTCATAAACATCAAACCAACACAGCTGGGTTTCACAGGCTTTCAACAGACAAGCCAAGCCAGCACAGTTAGAAAACCAACCATTGCACTCAGGCAATTACTTAGCTGTCACAACTTAAACAGGGAAAACGAATTCTGAGTCATTCTTGGCCCTATCGTGGCCAAAATGACTCTCATTCGAATTTACAACAGCTCCAGACGTAACAGTAAAGACATTCACAACATGGGGAAAACTACAGCCCTGAATTTATGAGTGTGCACAACTTACAGCCGGGTAAAACGGCCCAAATAGCCTGTGAGACAGCCAAAAACGTGAATGGCCCTTCACAGTCAGTCGTGGATGCAAGAGAATGGCTCTCAGCTCTTCATGAGCGCCCCAAACAGAAGAATACCGGTGCGTGGTTAAACAATCCGAACCAACAAGGAAAGGAACAGACAATGGAGGCCCCGCGTAAGGAAAAACGGCTCCGTTTTTGTCTGTGGATGCACACACAACAGGAAGGACGCAATTTTCAGTTCGTGGGTGCTCAGTAACTCGTGGGGG
>LPNX010327586.1:456357-486055 GCA_001517045.1 Pseudotsuga menziesii | reverse complement strand
ATTCCCCTCCCCCTTGGAATAACACCGTCCTCGGTGTTCCATTACATATATACAATACATATACAATTGCACACCAAAATTTCAAAATTGCAGATCTATGCCACGTTCCATCATCTACTCTGAACGTTCACGACCAAGCCTCTCGGCTTCCATGGACTTTTCCTGCTGGTTCTCAGCTTCCTGCTGATCCCGAAGTCTAGGAACTTTGTGGCTATCGCCTTCATCATGTTCCCTCATTGGACAGTCCCGGCGTAAATGATGTCCTTCGTATCTCCAGCATCTCACTGGCTGCTTCATCTTTACCCGCTCAATTTCCTTTGAGCCTTCATGCCTGGACCGTTTCTTATCGGGTCGCTTGGACGAATGTCCCATTGCTGATCCACCTTCCTTTCCTTTGCCGATTGCTCCCAGAAGGGTTTTCACCTCCCTTTGCAAACCAATAGAGTCTTGCAAAATCTGGTGGTTCATTTCACTCTGCCTTCTCTGTACCTTGAGCATCTCCCCAAGATTCTCTTGGGTCTTGGAAATCATTTGAAGGAGACTTCCAACCAAGTCCAACAACTTTTGATCTGCTGCCATGATCAACGTGCACCACCTGGTTTCACTTTTCTCACCTGTGAAATGCACCATTGAAATTTTTATCAGACCAAGCATAGTATAGATATCAAAATCAGTTAGTTAATTACCCAATTGGCATGACAGTCCAAGTCTCATCAATGAGGCTTTCATATCTTTCATGCCTTCCCCCAACAGGCACATGAGCTCATTCATGTCCATTCCTGGGCAAGGAATTAACTATTCCAGCATTCACAAATTTGCTTAAGCAAATACACACATTTCATTTTCAATCATACATGCATTCAACAATCCTTTGTTTTCACAATGCATAAACATATATCTATATATATATATAATCAAAAGGCAAGAGAGAGAGCAGTAGGAGTTTTTTTTTTCCTCTTTGTTTTGTTCCATCCTGGAACCCTCGCCATCGCAGTGGCTTTTCATGCTCTCAGCCTCTTTCACTTCACCGTGAATGCTGGACCAATCCTTCTTGGTCATGACACTTAATGTCTTTGGTCTATTCTAGACCTCTAAACCATGGAGTCTCTCCACATGGTTTGTCTCGGCTGCTAGGACTCCCCCGTCCTACTAGCACCTTTTTCATTGCCGCTCATTCTGAGCTCTCCAGGACAGTCATATGTCCACATGCACCTCTAGGATGCTCTCATAGTCTTCGCTTCCAGCGATACCTATATTCAAACATTGAATAATTCACATGTTTAGTTTATTCTCATTAGTTTCATCTCTAGAACAAGACCTTAAAACATCATAACCAAATCATATACATATGTATATTCATAAGCAAAATAATCCAATACTTATCTGTATTGTACGTTTCCTCGTTCGTCCACAGGATCCTGCTTCGCTTTGCAAGCCTTGGGATCACCTATGGACTCAGATGTTAGGTCAGCACGCCAGCTGCTCCACAACATCAAATAATTAATGTCCCGCCAGTACATAACCATGTCAACTGGGCTTGGAACTTTATCATGACCATTTCCAGATCTAGGATCTACTATGGATCCTTAGGCATATCACAGCCCATCATATACTCATGTCAACAATGACACATACACTTATATCAACATGCACTTATAACAACATACATTTATATCAACATGCACTTATATCAACCATTTACCTTTACCTTTAGCCTGCCAACACAAGCAACACAAGCAATACAAGCAAACTCATCAGCATCATTGCTCTAAAACTGTAATCACATTTCATATCATTCACTATCAAATATTGAGACACCAGGAGTGCGTCCACTCCCCAGAGTGTAATCAATATTGAAAACCCTTTCATGACTCAACATCGGAAAAGTGTGCACTCTCTTCCGGTGTGTGCCATGTAGGTCCTATTCATACTCAAGCAATCGGTCATCATGGAATAAATCAAAACATGTTCTGCATATGGAAATTTAATAATTAAACATGCATATTCATAGCGAGGGTCACATAACACTTATCCATTTTTCGTCGTAGTATGCCTTTGGATCTGTCAGGCACCTTCAAGGAGTTGGGAAAAACTGAATGCTAAGCTGGTGAGCTCGCTGCAGAGCTAGGAATACCTACACCAGAACTAGCCTGACTTCTATATCACCCACGCACACACCCAGCACAAGCAATCAGTCCCTTCTCTGCTACACAGTCCCTCAGGCCCTGCATTCCCTTCTAGTGCCATCCCGGGGTTGTGGAGAAGAAAGTCAGCCCTCTAGCTCTGTCTGCGTGGTTTCCAATCACCAGGTTTAAGCAACCAAGGCCCCCATCCTTGCTTCCTGTTTACATTTCATATCCACACATGTCTTACCGACATAACCCATACCATCTCACTCATGTTATCACCAAACATGCAGTGCCGATGAGACGTTTTCAAAATGTCTAATGGCGTTTCACCCAAAACCCATTTCCAAGGAAAAACCTTCCCATTAAGTTTGGCTCTTGCAGGTCATCACACATGATCTTCCTGCAGTGTGTACTCCTGACACATTCATCAAATAGCCAAACAGTCAGTCATTACCTGATACTACAATCCAAATTGATCGTTCCATAACCAAGCAATGACATTAGCAATCAAATTCAATAAGAATTTGCGATTCTATCTACTACATAAATTGACTTGTTCATTTGTGGGTCTCTTGTAAGCAGCATTACTATGCCCATTATACTTTTATGCTTACTATGAATACCCACTTACCATGTGTCCCTCCTGACACAATCTCACCCAAGCCAATAATGGTTAGTAGCCGTTAGTACCTCTTAAATCCGAAATCCACAATTCGAACTTAACAACCCGTACCAACTAATTTTCACAACCATGAGACTCTTCTTAGAAATGGTAGATTTTGGCAGTGGTCAGGAACTTACCTCTCACTGCCGTGTTTGAGATATTCTACCTGAAACATGAGTTTCAAACATCCAAACACAATCTTATGCAAGCCAATGGTGACTATAAGTGGTCAGCATTTGCTTGAATTTGAAATTCATAACGCAAATCTAACAAGCTCTTTCACATGGTAGATTCCAGCATTGGTCAGGGTCTTACCTCTCAATGCCATTCTTGGAATAATCTACCTGAAATATAAGCTTCAAACAACCAAACACAAGCTTATGCGAGCCAACAATGGCTAGTGGTTGTCAGCAATTTCTCAAATCCGAAATTCACAATTCGAATCCTAACAACCTATTATGCATATCATATGGTAGATTCAGGCATTGGTCAGGACCTTACCTCTCAATGCCGTGTTTAAAATAATCTACCTGAAATATAAGCTTCAAACAACCAAACACAAGCTTATGCAAGCCAGTAGTGACTAGTAGTTGTCAGCAATATTTGAAATTCACAATTCAATTTTAACAAGCTCTCATAAATGGTAGATTCCAGCATTGGTCAGGATCTTACCTCTCAATGCCATTCTCAAAGTGGTCTACCTGATACATGAGCTTCCATCAACCAAACACTTGGTAAGTATGGATGCATATGCTGTCTTATTGCTACAACCGTCACTGAAGCATTTCCAGAATTTATAAAATTCAAATACTTCAAGAGTTAGTCACATCAGTATATACCAAACTCATTCACTTCATATAATCATTATCATACTAACATTGCAAGGTATAGTCACAGCATTTATGAAATTAAATGAAAGTTTAGATACCCTTACTTCACAGGCGTATCATTCATACCACCTTGCTCTTCAATAGAGCATTTCTGGCAGCCAATTGATCATGACTATCCTGCATTCATAACAGCCTTCGAAACAGTTCCAGAATTATCATTAATTCACCATTTCAGTCATTAGTTAGTCTGCATACCACATGCATTCATCTCAATGCATTCATGCCTTACATCACAACATTGCACCTACACTTATGCAATCGGTCACTCACACCCTTCGTATGCATACCTTCAACGCATAACAACAAGATTCATAAAATCTTCTTAATACATGTCCATTCAATGCTACCTTGCATTGATTCAGGAATACTATGCATTCAACCATACCATGGCCTAATCGTGACTACCTCATATAGGATGCATGATTATAATTGATGTCATCAACATACATATATGCATGATACCTTTCTAGATTCCAATATCCACATGGTATGAGGTCTCTTACCTGGACCCATCCATGGATTTGTCATAAGCAAACTCTTACCTGCATGGGTTGTACTTACACCCTTTCCATGACCACTTTGGTTGGTCCTTTGCAGGAGATTGCAGAAATTGCTCACCAACTTTCACCCTGGACTTGTTGCTTTATCCCTTCTCCATAGGGTTGCTGGTCTCATTCATCAGCATCAGCAACATATTCATCCGGGTCCATGTCATCATTGGTTTGTCCACTAACGCCAACATCAAATCAATGATTATCATTAGTGGTACATTATAAATATATAATTCCCAATATTCTTACCAACATGCAATATCCTATGCATGCAATTCATATCCTTATGCATTTCAAGCATAAACTCAAGAAATGAAGTTATAATCAGCAAGATAGGGTCTAATGAAAACTTCCCTTTCAAACCCCTCATCTTCTCATGGAATTCCTTTTCCACACAGCAGCTGGTTGACTTCATAGTCCTTGCTGCCCCTGGGCATGCACTGTCCAGATTTGTCCAATTGACAACAACGGCCATCATTAGCACTTTTCTGCTCCATGCTTAGATTCTGGTCACTTATCCTCGTTCCCCACTGGATAAGCTTTCCAACGCCTATTCACACGCGTCATTCTGATTCCGGATGTGAAAACCACACCACTTCCAAGAATGAAGACTTTCACTAATCTCGGCACTTTCATTACACTACTGCAAAGTAGAATTTTCACATTCTTCTAATGATCTCAGAGCCATTTTGGCAGTTGCATTTTCGGCATCCCTCTTGTCCTTTGTGAAATCTCTCTGATTCAAACTCTTGCCCAAAACACAGGATTTTCCTTCTTACAAGAACAATTGTCTCAAGGGACGACGGGGGTCAAGGAGGCTTGCCCCCTCGTTTTTTTTTTTTTTTTGTAAAACATTGATTTCACGCAATCTGGCGAATTAGCTCGCTGCCATTTTTCTTATTTTTGGCCCCTGAAAATTCCCTGTAAAACAACCCAAAATTTCACTGAAAAACAGTTGAAATCGGCTCCTGGAACCATTGTTCCTTTCGCCGTATCGGCTCTCACTTCAATCTCCTAGCCGCAACGTCGGCTCCCAGATCAATCTTCTAGCCGCAACGTCGGCTCCTTTCCCATTCCTTCCTCCTTCGAACCGGCTCTCTGACCTTTCTGTCTTCTGCCGAATCGGATCCTCACTTCATCTATCCACCCGACGTATCGGCTCCCGGAACCATCCTCTCGGCCGCTGAATCGGCTCTCGGAAGGCCTATCCTGTCCGCAACGGCGGCTTCTCGGAAGCTCCCACCCTTCCGACGTCCGCTCTTCCTTGGACAAACTTTCCACATCGGGCGTCGGCTGAATCTCAAAACATCGGGCGTCGGACCATTCTCCCTTCCAATCGTTCCGACACTTAGCCAAATTTTTGATCTCCCCTTGGCGTCGGCGATCGGACGACTCTTGGATCGGACGCGGGATTGCTCCGCCATCCGCAACGGCGGACACTTACTTCACAAAATCTTCCGACCGCCCCAACACTTAAACGATTTTCAATCCTTTCGGCGGCATCGGTGATCGGACGACTTCTGAATCAGATGCAAGATCACTCCGCTGTCCGCAACGGCGGCACTTCCGTTATTCTCCCACTTTGAAAACTCTTCCGCAACGGCGGACAGAAACTTCATGAATCCTTCCGCAATTGCGGACAGGAACTTCGCCAGTTCTTCCGACTGGCCGCCCATTTACTTAGCCAAAATTCAAATTTTCCGCGGCGTCGGCAATCGGGCGATTCTCGAATCGGACGCGAGATCGCTCCGCCACCCGCAACGGTCGGAGGGGAAGATCGTTGCTCCACCCGCAACGACGGAGGTTAACTCCGTGAACCCTTCTGCAATAGTCGGATGGGAGACTTCTGCCATTCGCCCGCAACAGCGAATAGAAACTTCTCCAGCTCACCCGCAACGGTGGAATTTCGACTTCTTCCATTGGTCCGACCACTCACACTTAGGCGATTTTTTTTCTGAATCCATCTGCTCACTGCTGAACAGAGAAGGTAATACCACTCTGTCACTGCACCTTCTTGGCCCATAGAGGCCCATTGTTGCAACCATGGCGCTCTGATACCATATTGTCACGTCCCCGTCCCTCAACCGGCGAAGAGGACGTGACGAGCACATCAAATACAACCGGGCAAAATGCCCCATGAACATAAACAGAATTCAAATGCTGAAATCAAGCATACACAGATGCATTTATCTTCAATCATACAGCGGAAGCAACACAAACACATTCCAGCATTTGAACATCAATATAAATTACATAGATGCAGTGAACAACAGCACTTATCTATTGATGAAGACTTCACCCGCAACCAGCTACGTCGCTGCAACGTTCCACCCAACCATAGGCTAGCATGCTCATCAGTCTCTCAGCAACGCTGCCACCCCCGAGCTGGGCATGATTCCTCAAGGACTAAGGGGACAAATTGCAGGCTTGCACATAGCCAAGGGGTCATAAAAATCAAACCAACACAGCTGGGTTTCACAGGCTTTCAACAGACAAGCCAAGCCAGCACAGTTAGAAGACCAACCATTGCACTCAGGCAATTACTTAGCTGTCACAGCTTAAACAGGGAAAACGAATTTTGAGTCATTCTTGGCCCTATCGTGGCCAAAATGACTCTCATTCAAATTTACAACAGCTCCAGACGTAACAGTAAAGACATTCACAACATGGGGAAAACTACAGCCCCGAATTTATGAGTGTGCACAACTTACAGCCGGGTAAAACGGCCCAAATAGCCTGTGAGACAGCCAAAAACGTGAATGGCCCTTCACAGTCAGTCATGGATGCAAGAGAATGGCTCTCAGCTCTTCATGAGCGCCCCAAACAGAAGAATACCAGTGCGTGGTTAAACAATCCGAACCAACAAGGAAAGGAACAGACAATGGAGGCCCTGCGTGAGGAAAAACGGCTCCGTTTTTGTCTGTGGATGCACACACAACAGGAAGGACGCAATTTTCAGTTCGTGGGTGCTCAGCAACTCGTGGGGGGAGAGGAAGAAAACCTGCGTGAGACCCAAAAACGTCCAGAGCTTGTGCGTGAGGAGCCAACAGACAATTCGTGGGTAGAGGTGAACAGACCGTGGAGAGAATGCACGATGGGCACAATGAACAGGCGCGTGAGGAGAACAGAACAGGCAGGGCAAGCATGGATTCGTGGGTGGAGTGTGGATGTGGGCAAAGGACTGACAGTCCTGCCACCCCACTCCCAAAGGCAATAACTACCCATCCACCAACAGCCATAGCTGCCCAACTACCCAACAGAACATTAAAGAGGTTGAAAGAGGTTGGGTAAGACAAGAAAGGTGACAAATAACAAAGGTAGAAAACCACAAGGTAATAAAACATGGGTTTTTCCCCATAAACCAAGGTTTGACATCCCCACCCCTTATCCTTTGGAACCATGCCCTTTTCATTCAATGTTGCACTACCGTAGTTGGTTGTGGGTTTATTTTATTTGATGTGCGGGTTTACATGATGCCAAATTAAAATGTGCCGGATAGCACGACATACCATCGGCAATTATCCCCATTGCCGAAACATACACAGCCAAATCGATGGTGGGGCTTTTGCCTTGAGCTCCTCACCACAATTAATTACAATATATACATCATGCAAACGGGGTCAAAACCGGGGACGTGACAGAATCTTCCCTCCTTAAGTCACTGTCCATTTTCTCTGATAAATAACCCATTACTCCTACTATTCCTCTCGACTCGATCAAACATGAAAATGTTACCATTAGGATATCTCACAAAGTGAAGTCGGTACACTCTTATGGACATCCTGGGATCCTTCCTTGCACACTACCCTCCATCAGAATAAAAGAAGTGGCAAGATCTTGTCACACCTCCATTTCCTCCTCCTCCTTTGTGGTACTTAGAGCATAGTCTTCCTCAGGCTTGGGTCCTTAATGAAGCTTCTCTCTCTCTCAATATTTGTGGGTTTGGAGGACTTACCAGGACAAAATCCACCAACTCATTACTCTCTGCTACTAAACCTTACATTTTGTTCTTTAAAGAAACTATGTGTGATCACACACATACCCTCCTTTCTTTTGTAAAACTTCACCCTGGGTGGGAATTTTGTGCCACTGGCTCACTTGGTCTCTTGGGGGGTCTACTCACAGTTTGGGATCCCTCTGTTGCACATTGTAAGGCTTTTATATCCTGCTATGGCATTTTGGTTAAGGTTGTATTGAGGAATCAATTGTTTGATCTTACGTGTCTCAATTATTATGGTCTCTATCATAACATGATCCCTTTTTGGGAGTCTGCTGTGAATGAGGGAATTTTCAAGCACCCTAATTTGATTACTACTGGTGATCTTAACTTTACCCTCTCGGATGTAGAGATCTGGGCTAGAGTGCCCTACCTAATCCACTTTATTCGTATTTTGTACAATTGTTGGCTCACATTAACATGGTGGATGTAGCTCTGCCCTGTATTGGTCCTACCTAGAAAAATGGAAGATCTGGGCTGAGGGGTATTAGCAAGAGATTGGACGGATTCCTTGTAGTTGATTCTTTGGTACCTATTTTAACTAGGTATCGCTCTTCGGTGCATTTCTCAACTATCTCTGATCACTATCCCGTGTGTATGGAATGGGATGACTCATTCCATACTAGAAACTATTCTTTCAAGTTCAATAGGGATTGGTTACAGGTGGACGATTTCTCACAACTTGTTATCTCCTCTTGGAACTTGGAGAATACTATGATTGACTGTGATGATATGAAAATGTTGGTTATGAAATTGAAGAGACTCAAAGATGTTTTTAAAGATTGGGAAAAATTCCAATGAGATAAACAACGCAAAGAAGCTGATGATCTGGAATTAGAGATACAACTATTATCATCCAGGTCTCCTTCGGGTATCCTCTATGATTCTAAGGCTCCTTTGTTGGCTTCTTTAAAATGAAAAAAATAAAAAATATTGGAACATGAGGTTCTTACGTGGAGACTCAAAAGCAGGGATGATGCAGGAGCATCGTGGCCTACCAGCAATTTGATGAGTTGGTCACATGTTGTGGTAGATTTTATTTTGGGTTGTTTTGTTGAGTCATAGTTTGTTAGCGCCAATAGGCATAATGGTAGATCATGACTCCCTACGTGGAGATCACGCCACCATTTGTTTTTTGAAATAGGGATATTTCCATTACGCTCTATTTTAGTTTTTTTCAGTTGCAGGACCACTCGGGTTGTATGAGGCTACCGTTTAGGATAAATAGGCAGCTTAGGGAAGGGATAAGGGTTTTTCTCTTTAGTATTAGGATTCTGAATTTGCAGAGAAATAGACAGACTCGTGTTTGGTTCTTCTTGCAAATGCTTTGGGGAAAATTGAAGAAGAGATCCAAACTATGTGTATGTGTTTGATTAATAGAAGGATTAACTGTTGTTTGCTGTGTTCTTAGCCTAGATGCATTTACTGTTTTGAGTTGTGTATTTGTGATGGGCCAACTTCGGCAGTTTTCTGAATATTTATGTATTTCTGTAAAATCATGGGCTCCTGCATGAAATTGTTGCTTAATGACTAGAATAGTTCATAAATGCATGCATAAGGGTGGTAGGATACTGAATCCTAGAGGTCGCAGGTTGGATTGATCGAATGCATGATCAAAGTGGTGCAACACGCAGGTTTTTTGCCTTAACCAGTTTATTGCAGAGAACGAATGATGGAGATTGAGTTTGCAGACAGAGATCTAATAGTCTAGAAGAAGCCCGCAATGGAAGTTGCGAGGAAGTTAATAGATTCGTGGAGATCTGCGAGGTCCGCATTGAAAAGTAGATCGACGTCGGCGTGAAGGCCGCAAAGATCCAATGGCTGAGAAATTGTAGAGGAAAAGTTGCGGAGAGGAAGTTACGGGGGAGAAACTTTGGGAAGTTGGCATCCCGCATCCCTCATCCTGCAACCCGCTTACGGGAAAGCTATTGTGGAAAGAGAGTTGTGAAACACAACATCGGGTATTTGAGATCCCGCATCCCATAACTCGTTTGTGGGAAGGCCGTTGTGGAAAGAGAGTTGCAGAACACAACATTGGTCATTTGAGATCCTGCATCCTACATCCCTCAACCCGCTTGCAGAAAGCCTATTGTGGAAAGTCTGCTGCGGAAATAGGCTTGCGGAGAGCCTTTTTGTGGAAGCCGAATTGCGGGGAGGAAATTTAGCGTAGAATTTGGCTGAGGGCTAAATTTGGCAGTCCTGCTAATTGTAGGAGCCACCAGATCCTGGAAGTGCTGGTAAGGTTGGCTATGGTCGAACCCTCCTGCACCAATTTTTGTATCAGAGCAGGACAGTAATAGTTTTTATTTTTGAATATTGTGGATTGTTAGTCATTGAGGTTGGGATTTTGTTTTTTTGAACGAAAATCAAGATTGAGCTTACTCTTGTGCTACTAATGGATTAAGAAGAAGAAAAAGATATTACTAACAGCAATATTGTGTCCATAAGTGATTTGTTGTGCTAGGAAATGGAGGTCAGAGTTGGAAGAGGCCGAGGCAGGCAAGGAAGGCCTGTTGACAATGCAGACCTGAGAGAAAGATAAGAAATTTGAGAGTGAGGCTGGAAGTCTTAGAGGCTCGTAGACCGCATGAGCACATTGGAGACACAAGTGATGAGGAGGAACCTGGAGAGGAGGAGGAGGTAACTGCTGAAACTCTTGAGGTAAGAATACTGAAATAAATCTTTGGTACGAGTTCTAGCTCAAGGGCAGACGTGCCATTCTATAGTGGAAGCTTGAATCTAGAAGAATTGATTGATTAGATCAATGCTATGAACAAGCACTTTGATTTCACTGAAGTGAAGGAGGACAAGCAAGTCAGATTTGTTGTCACAAGGGTAAGAGGGCATGCATCCTTGTGGTGGTATGGGGTGCAAGAGGATAGAATCTTGAAGAGAAAAGCAAGGATCAATAGCTAGAGCAGAATGACAACTAAGTTAAGAGGTAAATTTCTTCCTCAAGATTATAAGTTGGTTTTGTTTAGGAAACTACAAAATCTTAAACAAAAATCAATGATAGTTAGGGAGTTTACTGAGGAATTTTATAAGGTGAATATTAGATCGGGTTATATAAAGGATACACCTAAGAAAGTTTCCAGGTATGTAAACACTCTAAGGTTTGATATACAAGCTGAACTAAGTTTGTTGTCATTAAGATCTATTGAAGAAACATATCAAGTTGCTTTGAATGCTGAGGAGAAGCTGATGAGGAAGCAGAGTCAGAAAGAAAAGGTAAGAGGCTCTGGAGGAAGGGAATAGTAGCAGGAGAGTGAAGCTAGCAGTTCAAACCAGCAAGTGCAGCCTGACAGAAACAGTGAGAACACAGGTGGAAGGAATGCTTCAAGAGGAAGAGGCAGAGGAAGAGGTGGACCAGTGAGGTGTTACACGTGTGGAAAACTAGAACACATGTCATGGGACTGTCCAGAAAATGTTGCCAGATGGGGAGAAGCACAAGTAGTACAAGTTGAACCTGAAGCTCCACAAGAATTAGAGGACGTTGTGGCCTATCCTGAAGAAGGTGAAGCCTTATTGATGAGGAAAATAATTGAGGAGCCAATCCAAAGGAGGATCCTGTTTAAGTCAGTTTGCAAAGTTGAAGGTAAATGCTGCAAATTAATTATTGATAGTGGTAGTACTGATAATTTGGTGTCTACAGAGATGGTGGACAAACTAAATTTGAGGAAGACAGTACATCCAGAACCATAGAGAGTTGCATGGATGCAGAAAGGTCATCAAATTCTTGTGAAAGAACAATGCCAGGTAAAGTTTTAGATTGGAAGCTATCAGGATGAGGTAAGATGTGACATTATTGAGATGGATGTTTGCCATGTTTTATTAGGTAGACCTTGGTAGTTTGACAAGAAAGCAGTGCATGGAGGAAAGAGGAATGTTTACTCCTTTGAAATGAATGGGAAGAAGCATAGTCTTTATCCACTCAAGGGTAAGCAAGAAGAGTTTAATAATCAATTGCTGATTATGACTGATAAGAAAATCATGAATGATTGGAAAGCCGAAGCAAATGATAATGAGGTTGAATTGACTAACATGGTATGCAGTGGCTGGCTGTAGGACAAAACACATCAGCAACAAATGTCCAATGTAAGCATGGAATTGATGGAGGAAGCACAATATGAAGTCATTATAAAAAATGGGAAGTGCATGGTTACTGAAATTACCAAGGATAGTGATGTGACAGTAACAAGTCGAAGGGAAGAAGGCTGAAGAATTCAAGTATAGGATTCTTGGATATCACACATCATTATGCTATTAAGTTTTATGTTCGTTCATCTAATGGGGAGGCTGAATTATATATATGCGAATGAAGGTGAGCTTGTTGACAATTTGTTTACCGGTCATAGGAAAGAGGATTCTAATTATTTAATGAAGTCTTAACATATGTTGGAACCGAAGGACCTATTACCAACATAGTGCTGGAAAACATGGCTGAAGGGATTGTTCAAAATGAGAACAATAACCAAGTTTTGTATCTTGGGTCTCTACTGCAATCCTATAGAAAATCAATAGAAAGGGATCTCATGGACAGGACCCGTGAATAGTTTCAAGCTGGGGAGTCCAATGTAGGAGCATCGTGGCCTACCAGCAATGTGATGAGTTGCTCACATGCTATGGTAGATTCTATTTTGGGTTTTTTGCTGAGTCATAGTTTGTTAGTGCCGATAGGCATAATGGAAGATCATGACTCCCTGCGTGGAGATCACACTACCATTTGTTTGTTGAGATAGGGATATTTCCATTACACTCTATTTTAGTTTGTTTTTCAGTTGCAGGACCACTCGGGTTGTATGAGGCTACAATTTAGGATAAATATGCGACTTAGGGAAGGGATATGGGTTTTTCTCTTCAGTATTAGGATTCCGAATTTGCAGAGAAATGGACAGACCTACGTCTAGTTCCGCTTGTAAATGCTTTGGGGAAAACTGAAGAAGAGATCCAAACTGCATGTGTGTGTTTGCTTAATAGAAGGATTAACTGTTGTTTTCAATGTTCTTAGCCTAGATGCATTTACTATTTTGAGCCGTGTATTCATGATGGGTTGACTTCGATGGTTTTCTGAATATTTATGTATTTCTGTAAAATTGTGGGTTCTTGCATGAAATTGTTGCTTAATGACTGGAATAGTTCATAAATGCATGCATAGGGATGGTAGGCTATTGAATCCTAGAGGTCACATGATGGATTGATCGACTCCATGATTAATAGACACAACACGTAGGTTTTCTACCTTAACCAGTTTATTCGTCCGAACGGTGGAGATTGAGTCCACAGATAGAGATATGACAGTCCAGTAGAAGCCCACAACAAAATTTGCAAGGAAGTTAATAGATCCAAAGAGATCTAAGAGGTCTACATCGAAAAATAGATCGATGGCTGGTGTGAAGGCCACAAAGATCTAACGACTGAGAAATTACAGAGGAAAAGTTGAGGAGAGGAAGTTGCGGGGGAGCAATTTTGGAAAGTTGGCATCTCGCATCTTGCATCTCGCAACCCGCTTACGGGAAGTCCATTGCGGAACACAACATCGGGTGTTTGAGGTCCCGCATCCTGCAACTTGCTTGCGAGAAGGTCATTGCATAACACAACGTCAGGTGTTTGAGATCCCGCAACCTACTTGCGGAAAGGCTGTTATAGAAACATGCTTGCGGAGAGCCTTATTGTGAAAGATGAATTGCGAGGAGAAAATTTACTGCAGAATTTGGCTGAGGAATAAATTTGGAAGTCCTGCTAATTGCAGGAGCCACTAGATCTTGGAGGTGCTGCTAAGGTTGGCTATGGTTGACCTCGACTGCTCCAAGGGATCTTTGGATTGAACAAGGATATGTTAATACCAATTGTTTTCATAGTTTTGCATCTATCAGGCATAACCATAATACTATCTTGGACCTTGTTGATGACTCTGGTCACCTCGTTTGCAATACAGAACTTATTAAGAACTTGGGAAAATAACATTTCTCCTATCTTTTCATGGATGACGGTAAAGCACTCATTTTTGACCAACTTCATATTATTAGTCTTTTCCCTTCTTTCCTCACGACCGAGGACTTAGACAACATGGTTGAGGTGGTTACTCTGTAGGAAATTGAAGATGCATTGAAGAGTTTCAAGAAGGATAGAATCTCAGGGCCAGATGGCTGGCTTGTTGAATTCTTCCTCTTTTTCATTGATTTGGTTAAGCTGGACCTTCTGAAGGATGTCGAACAATCTCATAAGGAGGGTAAGGTGGGAAGAGTCCTTAACTCTAATTATTTTACTCTTATTCCAAAATGTGACCACCCACAGTCCTTTCAGGATTTCTAGTCCATATCCCTCTTCAACCTTGTATACAATCTTATCACTAAAATGATCTCAAATAGACTTAAGCCTATACTTTCAAAGGTTGTTTCCATTGAGTTGTTTGGTTTTCTGAGGGAAAGACAGATACATGAAGCTATATGGATTGCAAAAGAAATGTTCCATACTATTAAGCATAAAAAATTGGATGACCTAGTTCTCAAACTTGACCTCATTAAGGATTTTGATCGTGTTAATTGCACTTTATTTTGCCTCATACTTATCCAAATATGGATTCCCTTGCTGGCTGTTAATTGAATTATGGGATGTGTATCCTCTAGACCCTTTTCTGTTTTGATTAATGGTTCCCCTTCGGGATATTTTAATGCTTCTATGGGTATCAGACAAGGATGCTCCTTGCCACTCCTCCTTTTCCTGTTGGTGATTGAAGGACTTAGTTGACTCATCGGGGAAGCTAAAAGAGCCAAAAAGATCTATGGTATCACTCTTTCGCACACTCCCTCCTTTACCCACTTACTCTTTGTGGATGATGTTTTACTTTTTGCCATGGGAACACATATGGAATTGAAATCTTATAGATATATCTTGGATCTCTTTTGCTCGATATCAGGGATGAGTATCAACCTGGAAAAATCATCATTTGTCCGAAAAAATATACCGGATGAAGTTTGCAATAACATCTGTACTATTTTTCCATTTAAGATGGAACCTATCGACTCTGGCTTCAAGTAATTCAGATTCAGGATTAAACCCTCGAGGTATTGTGTTAAGGATTGGGGTTAGATTTTAAAAATAGTTGAGAATAAAATTGGTCATTGGACACATAAATTTCTCACCTTAGGTGGAAGACTGATTCTGATTCAATCTATTTTATCCGGGATACCTATTTATTGGTTCTCCCTTGTAAGGATCCCTAGGTACATATTGAACAAGCTCAGAAAATTTTTCTTCACTTTCCTTCGGTGAGGCACTCCGTATAAACAAAATCTGCACTTAGTGGATTAGACAAGACTATCAAGACCTTTCTCATTCGCAGGCTGGAATATAAAAAAATTGGTCTGGTTCAGTATTGCTCTCAAGATCAAGAGTCTTTGGAATGTACTCAGCATCAAGGGATTATGGAATCAATTGATTCATATTAAATATCTCAAAGGTATTCCTTGGGAATGATCGATTCCTCAACACAGTTACTCTGTCCAAAATATATCACATATATGGAACAACTTTATCCGTGTCCTTCCCTGGATCAGCTGCATGGTGGGGTGGAGAGATGGAGATGATGGCCTTATAAAGTTGGGCTTATACCCTATTGTTGGCATGAAAACTAATTTTTTTCTCTCCAATGATCTCCGCTCATATCTATCTCAAAATGGTATTAACTATCTCTATTAGGACCTGAACAGTGGTGTCCTGACCTCTTCATCTTCTTTCTGGTTATCGATAGAGGATATGGAACTTGGAGGGGAATGGAAAGAGGAATGGTCAAACTATATTAGGGGACTCTATCATGGGGAATCAGAATTAATTTGTTGATGGACTGCATCCTCTGGCTTTATGATAAAAGAATGGTGATGCCACAACACATTTTTCTATGATTTTATTTCTAAAAGGAATGGTGGGGAGCTATCGATATGGAAAGATAAGGAGCTCTAGATTTGGAATATTCCAAAAATAAAATATTTTAGTTGGATGTGTGTGGGAAATTTTATTAGTACTTGGGATAACTTATGTTGCCATGGATGGATTGGGCCAAATTGTTGTCGTTTATGTATGGATGATGAGGAGTCTATGAATCATCTATTTGTTTCTTGTTCTTTGTTGGGCAGTAAGCACTTCTCTTACTAAAAGTTGTAGCTTTGTTCTTACATGGCACTAATACATTTGGGTATATTTTTGCACGAAATACTTCGATGTTTTGAACATTCGTGGATGGATACTTCATTTTTTTATCATGGCGGAAAAACCATGGTAATATCGATGTTTTCAATTTTCAACAAACTTTTGTCTCTATATTGACGATATATGGCTATCTTTGCACACCCATGAAACCAATGGCAGCTTTCAAAGGTTGTTTACATGCAGGTTAGGTTGTAATGGAATTAATAGCTCTTGGTTGTTTACGCGCAAGTCAAGTTGTAATGGCATTAATAATTATCCTTGTTAAGTTAGAGCATGCCTCTCTTTTTGTTGAAGCTTCACAAATCTACTCAGATTTAGAATTTTATTTTGTGTTACAAATATGTTGGGTCTCGGTGAAGGGGTACCCTATCTGAAAGAAGTGTTTTATTTATAAAAATGATCAACAAGTTGCATCAGCTACCTCCCAGTCCCTCTTTGACAAGCACAAAGTGTATGTGGAGTCTCTGGGATAAAAACTCAATCCTTCCATCATTGAAAGCGTAATGTGAGAATGTGCATGGAATCGTCCGTCCATTGTACCACTTGACTCATGCATTTTCGGCCCATTTTCTATAGTTGCGATTGATTAAGCGCAGATTGAGCCTTGATTTATTTATCAACCATATCCAAAACTAGAGAGATCAGTCATACTCTGCAACAATCATCTGGCCATAAATTCATAAAAGGTAAGCATGCATCCTTTTTTGGGGGATACAAACTAACATTGAGGCTCAAAATAACAGTTGTATTCTTCGCGTCATGTACCTTACGAACAAATTTAACAACCCTGCAACTCCCTCCTTTTATTTAAACCAGAGTAATTGCAACAAGAGGGTCTATTCAACAATGATTCTAGCAAATTCATTTTTTTTTATAGACCCGATGCTCCACTAAGCTATTTTCCATTGACACAGTGTTAATCACTTTCCATAGTAGAAGGAAAACTTTCATTTGGACCATTTGGGCCAGCTAGTCTTCCAATGCCCAAACTATCAAGGTTTCCTTGTGAGTAAATCAAAGGCCATTGCACAACACTTGTTGGCATCAATGAAAACTTCAGTCTGTTAGACACAATGCTCACTGAGAGTCGGGGGGGGGGGGGGGGGGGGGAGTGAATCAGTAAGCTAAGGATTCAACTCAATTTCAAAATTTCCTACCAATCTTATATCATTATTTCACAATTGCTTCAACAACCTATTTATCAAAGAAAAATATCAACTAGGCACATGTCATTCATGAATTAAACACATCACTATCAAGACATCGCACAAGGGACACAAGATATACTTTTGTAATCTTTATATAACTGGAGACTTCAATCTCCAATATGGGCTACAACCCATAAGATGGCACCACCCACTAGAATGGTTCAGTTAGCTACAGCTGACTGGGATGCTACAACATCCAAACAAGTTTCATATTGTCAAAAGACCAATAATTCTTTCCCCATCTCCACCCAACCTCCCTATACAAATTTCAGATTACAAATTACAATTGATACATTACACTCTTCCAAAGTTTTCCACAGGCACACACATAAAAAATAGCAATCAGCAAGTCTTCATTATGTACTTAGAAAGTCATTCAACATACAAGATACTGCATCCCTGTCTGAACTCTGTCCATACACCATTAGTATCTTGTCTTCAGTACCGTCCACATCAGCAAATAGGCTTCCAAATTGTTTAATTTAACACTTAGAAAAAATTGTTTTTAACTTGTAAATTTTTTTTTTCTTCTACTTTGGAAGATTGGGTTCTCCCTCATGTGATCACCACAAGGAAAACTACAAGCATGGCTAGATATCCATTTCAACAATGAACAAGGCCATATCACAAGATAAATCTGTTGACACACACACAACCTCTGGCAAGCATTTCAAAATAGTTTCTCAACCTCTTTTGAACATCAAAACATATTTCTTCCCATTTTGGTAGACTCCTATTTCACATGTGTGAACACTCTATGGAGACCTGAAGTCATGAGCAGATAGACAACTTACCAAATAATGGATCCATGAAATTTGATAAATTTACTTGCACAAAGATATCCCTTGGGGGGGCATTTCCGACTAACCTCTCAAACTCCTATTTTTAAGTCAATTTTATTTTGTTCTCACTATGCAAAATATTATTTTTCCTATTTTTGGCAGATTGATATTTTGCATATGAGACCATGATAAGATAGCCTAAAGGTATGGATGGATAGTCAGTTCACCAAGGAACATGACTATGCTACTTGATGAATTTTATCATCAAAATAACCCCTCCTTATGGGCATTTCAAATTTCCTTTTCAATTTCCTGAATCTAACAAGATAATGCCCCCAAAATATCCCCTTCCGGAGAGTTATTTGCCAAGTACTAGCAGAAATACTCATTTACAGGGTGATGAACATCTAGATCAGAATATTGAAGCTGATCAAGTTCTTAATGATGATATGGATGAAGATAACGTTAGTGATACAAATCAGGAAGATGAGATACATAGATTGATCCAAGACACATCTGCTCCAATGGATGAGGACAACCAGGATGATAGTCATGATGTTTATCCTCTACTCGAGAAGACACGTCAACCTGTTTATGAAGGCTCAAAAACAAATCTTCTATCTGCTATATTGTTTTTAGTGAACTTGAAGGTTTTGAATGGTTTATCAAACACCTGTCTCACACATATACTAAGGTATGTAATTTGTTAATTATTTATGTCTAGATATTCACATGTACATAAAGGGTTGACTCTTTTCCTATATTGTTATTGTTATATAATTTGTAAAGTATGGATGCGATATTGATGATTAATATTGTTTACATTGACTTATTCTTTTGAATTTTGTAGATTGTTAGGTGAATTTCTATTACCAACATCAAATATTTTACCACGCACATATTGAGAGATATATGTGATTATGAAAGAATTTGGAATGGACTATCAAGCTATTGATGCGTGTTCTAATGATCATATCATATACTATGGACAATATGCAATAGAAAATGAATGCCCACAATGTCAAACAAGTAGGTATCGAACCGATAAAGTGACAATAAACATGCCTCACAAATTTCTTTGTTATATTTCGATAATTCCATGTCTCTAGCGGTTGTTCAGGTGTCAAAGTATAGCACAGTTTATGGATTTCCATGCAAAGAACAAAAGTCAAGATGATGTTCTTCGAATTCCTGGAGATGGGTCTGCATTTAGGTGCATTGAAGAAAAGTGGCCAATTTTCAAAGAGGAACCTCGTAGTGTTAAAATTTTGTTGGCAGCTGATGGTGTCAATCCATTTGGAGAGCTTCGTTCTACCTACTCAGTGTGGCCTGTTTTGTTATAAACAATAACCTTCCTCCTTGGATGTCAATCAAGAGAGAGCACACAATGTTGGCAATGATTGTTCCAGGTATTTAATTCATTTTTTTTTTTTACTTGAAAGTATGATCACTAAATATTTCATTTCTTTGTTTCATGCATGATAATTATGTCTTTTATATATAATGACATATAGCTAAATACAATTAATCATGTATGTTGGACCAATTAGGTAAGTACCAGGTTAAAGATATGAATGTATATATTGAGCCTCTTATCAATGATTTTTTGAAGTTATGGGCTCGTGTCACTATGTATGACATCTCTAGACCAAAAGGGAAAAGATGATTTCAATTCCATGGAATACTTGGATGGATAATTCATGATGCTCCCAAGTTGACACATTTTTGTGGTATATTGTTACTCTCTTTTTTCTTTAATATTATATATATATATATATATATATTGAACATATCATGAATTATTTTAAATGGTAATTTGAATTCCCTACACTAATTCATATATCTTGTAGGCCTTCAAACAAAGGGTAAATTCGCATGTCCAGCTTGCGGCCCCAGGATAAAATCTCATCGTTCAAGGAGTTTAGAAAAGGAAGTGTTTGATGAGTATAGGCACTTTCTTCCTAAGAACCATAGTTATCAAACTACAGACAAAGAAAAATTCAATGGTAAAGAAGAGAATGGAAAAAACCACGAAGAATGACACCACACCTATGGAATTTGGAATATAATAGAAATCGTCAAGGTATGCCAAATTATTTATGCATTGTTGGAATATTGGTCAATACTTGGCCAAATTTTTGAATATGCAAAACAATATTTTTCCTACTTTGGTAGATTGATTTCTTGCACACGTGACCATCATAAGGAAAATTGAAAGCATGGCTGGATAACCACTTCAACAAGGAATAGATCTATGTCACCCTATGAATTTTATTAGCACAAGGACACTGTTGAGTATGATTTTCATTGATGCCAAAGGAGGTCATTAATGACAAAAGAAGTGTTGATATGGAATGTGTGATGAGCTTGAAAAACACATGTTGGTGTCCTAATGTCTCATTATTTCATTGTTACATTTTGGTAGTAGTTGGTAACGGTATGATAATTTGGGGATTTTGACTAAGTGTTGAAAAACTGCCCTAAACCAGTTGCCTTATGAAAATGAAAACCGTAATTCATAAGAATAAGAAAATTCTCTCCATGACCTGCCATCCCATATTTTGTTGAAATATCTATCTTAGCATGGCCCTGGTTCTCAAAAGAACTCCTTGAAGAAGAAGATACAGGTCTCCCAAAAGAAGGATTTTTTGTTAAATTAGTTAGATTGCTCTAGGGAAATGCCTGCCATAATTTGTGGGTTGAATAAAATGACCACACCACATGGTCATCCTATAGGTGTATGTTTTGTCTACCTAACCATGTTCTCACATTAGTTTGATAATGCTTGATGAAGAAGATATGGATCTGCCAAAACAGGGTTTTCGGCTGTCTTACACCAAAGTTCAGTAAACTGCGTGCCTAGGGAAAATGAAGATGCGTTTGGGAGTGAAAATATCATAGGTGTGCTCATTAAGGTGTAATACATCATCTAGTAGCATTAGTTCAGGTTTTGGACAAATTGTCTAAGTATGGAATTATTGGTAAAATATGCCTAAGTGGCCTCAAGGAAATGCATGCCACCTCTCATAGGATGATGAGAAAAATTATTTAAAATTGATAAGCTCTATTATGTTTATTGGTGCATCCAACCATGGTTTCATATTTCCCAAAGATACTACGAGGAGGAAGATATCAATCTGACAAAAGTGCCTCTCACCTTCATTTGCACTATCCCAGTAAAATGCCTGCCAAGGTTAGATGATGAGGTTGCAGGAGAGAAGATTGGCATGGTTGAGTCAGTATGAAATTCCTCACATTTTGGATGTCTCACTCTCCAATTTTGATGAAAAAAATAAAATCACCTTGGTGACTTAGGGTTTGAAGAGATTTGTCGAAGTGTCAATAAGCAGTTTGGAAGACCACTTTCAAATGCCTGCCAGATGTTGGGTGTATGTCAATCGGTTCATCAATTGGCATGGATTTGTTCTTTGTTGATATGGATATCTAGCCATACTTTAAGGCTAACTTACAATGGTCACATATGCAAAATATCAATCTTCCAAAAGTAGGAAAATTACTATTTTGCATATTGAGAAACACAAGAAAATTGCCTATGTTGAGAACAGGATTTTGAGAGGTCATTTGGAAATGCCCACCAAGGGATGTCCTTGTGAAAATAAATTTATCAAATGTCATGGATCAAAGGCCACCTCGACCAGTTTTCCAACACTTAGCCATGTCCAAGAATTTCTCCAAGGTTTATCTTGAAACCCTATTTGGCAGACCTATAACTTTCTCCTCAGAAATGATTAAGGAAAAATGAGACCATCGCTAGATAGCCAGTTCAACAAGCTATAGATTGATATGGTGGTGTGGGAATTCTATTCAAACCATGAATTATGGTCGGAATTCTCTTAGAGTAGTTTTGACTACTTTTTCATACTTGGTCAATTTCCAAAGTTTCACAAAGTTGCCATATTTTTCCAGAATGATGTCAGATTACAACACTGACTTCCTAATAGCACCAAAACACTATTATGTGTCTTTCCAGCCTCACCCTACATGCCACATCATCATACTTTCCATGTAATTACTTCCTTTTCCATTCCTTTGTCTTTCACTGAGTTTACCCTGCCATCATGTCTTTGGTTATCCTTTTGTCATTCACTGAACTCCTTTGACATCAATGACAATCACATTCAACTTGTATCATATATTATATAAATATTTCTTTTTTTTAGTGAATTATGTTTAGCACGATATTTACCTATATTGATTAATTAGTGTTAATTTGATTTTGTTGATGTTTCATGAATGTCGTTAAGGCATGAATGGGCTTCCACGAGGAATGAAAATTTACCCGGTGCAATCCAATAGGTTGCCATACTACGAGCACCTACAAATAGTTCATTTGTTTGATACAATGCATATCGGGAAGAAGATAACATAATTGTTATGGAGAATATTAGATGGAAGGACTGATAAAGAAAGAATTGGAAAGATTTGTAGTGACATCCAAGAAGCTAATCACGCATTGCAAAGTGTGATCATTAATTCTAATGGTGATGGCCGTCAACATAATATTAGTCTTCCTTGTTGCTTGATGGAGCAACAAAGCAATACTGTAAAATAGGTCAACAGAAAAATCAGGTTTCCAACGGGGTTTTCATCTAACATAAAGAATATCTTAACGAAAAAGGTGATTTTGGCGGGGTTAAAACACATGACTGGCATACATTCATTAAGGTAATTGTGAGTTTTTAATATATTTCCTTATTGGTATGAACTATTTTATTAATTTTATTCTCTTTTTTGGAAATAAATAATAATTATGTGTTTTTTGATACAGTATGTTCTACCTTTATCTCTCCCAGACAACTTTGACAACAACATAAACTAAATTATTTATGTCCTTGGAAAATACATGAGGTAAGTAATTAATGTTTTATATGGAAAATGTACTTGGTCCATGATTTGTAGTGGAACTTATTGACATATTATGTTTTGCCCGCAAATTTTATGTATGGCTTGATATTATTTTATTGCATCATTTGTAGGTGGCTTTCCTCAAAATAAATCCATAAAGAAGATATAAGGTATTGGAAGAGAGAAATTCCTCAACTATTGTGTGAAATGCAACCGTATCTAGCTCCAGCATTTTTAAATGCACAAGAACACTACCTCATACACCAAGTTGAGGAGATTGAATTATGTGAACCGGTACACACAAGGTCAATGTGGATGGTGGAGAGGTAGTTGAATTCATTAAAAGATATTGTTAGACAAAGAGAGTGTCCTGAGGGTTCAATGGTTGAGGGATATATGGTATATCAATGCATGTTGTATATTAGTGAATATCTACCTAAATTAGCAGAAAATATGAATGTGCCTCGCATTTGGCATCTCAACTCCATCAACAAATTTGAAGGGGAGATTCTATTGGGGAAAGGTACAATGAGGACCGTGAAGAGTAATTATTAGATTTTGTGGAATTAATATATCATGTATTTTTCCAATTTTATTTTCATACTGATTTGTTATTTTTTATTAATCCTCAATATTCAACTGTATTAAACTATGCATGTAATGATATCTAATTAATGATAGCGAATTGTTATTTTTTCATATAGTTGCTCGAGTGTGGGATGATTTACATTTATACATTGCAAACAATCTTGATTGGATGGAGCATTCGATAGAAGATTGCGAAGAATGCTTCGGTAGGTTATCATGGGAAGGGGTCAGTGAGATGATTAAAACAGCTCATCGTCATCGACATCAATTTACTAATCTTACATCGCAAAGAGAAGTTGATTTAGCCTATGGTTTAAAAGATAAAAAAGGCAAGTAAATTGTTTACCCACATTTTTTAGTTACTTCCCATTTTTTCAATGTATTTGGTTTGTTTACATTTTGAAATATATTTTCTAAGTCCTATATGACGTTTATTAATTCACAATGTATTTTTTACTTGTTGTCAATGTTGCAATTGAAACATCACAAGGCTATGTGGTGTAATGCTCGTAAATTTCGTATCAAAATGTTGGATGATAAGATGAAAACCTTGGATTGTGGGATAATTGCAGTGTTTAAGGTCACCAATGTTTCCTCTAGAAGTGACAGACATCCAGAAGAAACTAAGAATAGGTAATATGGACATTTGGAGGACACAATTGAGTGTGATTTTAATTCCTTTAAAATAGTTTTGTTTGAGGTGAAGTGGTACATGCTACGGATGCATGAACATGATCTTGAAAGAACTGTTATTGAGCATGCTAATGGATTTACCATGGTTAATACAAGGGAATTTGAACTGGGTATAGAGCCTTATGTTATTCCAAGTCACTGTGAGCAACTCTTTTACTTAGAGGTACCAAGTAAAGTAGGTTGGTCATATGTTGTTAGATACGATCCAAGAGGAAGACCGGTAAAATATAATCATGTACATGATGAACACAATCATGAAGATGAAGATGATGATGATGATTCAGATCAGGAGCAGGTGGCTGCAGTCGATGTGTTCGATGAAGAAGTTGAAGAGGTTGATCATCCAAATGTAGCAGACTATGATCTCATTGACAATGTCGATGGCTATATTAGCGAAGATGCCAATGATGATGACGTTGATGTGAATGAGCCTTTCATGAATATGTATTCTGAACCAGATCCTGATACATATGTTGAGTTTTATGAAGAAGAAGAAGATCATGAATGATATTTAATTGTTGAAGAGTAGAGGAACGTGTTTATATCTTTTATGTTAGGATGATTTTTATATGTTTTTATTTCCAAACACATTTTTTATATGTTTTTATTTCCAAAGTGCATACCCAAGCAAAGGATTGATTTGTTGCTGAAAACATCTTTGTGGGAAGAATTTGTGAGCTTGAAAATCAGTCTGTGGGGAGAATTTGTGAGCTTGAAATACAGTACGCGTGCATCACCTCACCTCCACTTCGAACCTAGATAACCATGGACGAACTTCAAACAGGGGCGTCCAGCATGATAAGCGTAGCTGAAATGTGGGCATCCTCCTCTCCAACCCCAATTGAAACACATTCATCCACAGATGATAGGGTAACAGTAAAAAAATTCCAGGAGAAATCTGATGCATGGAGAGATGCAAAGATGTGGCCACCAGGTATGGAAACTATCTTGAGAAAAGTAGAAGTTTTTGAATTTTTGTGGGGAATGTTTAGTTATGTTGATGAGGAGATAGATGAGGAAATTTTGAAATATGATGCTGGGAATACGGAACTCATAATTTTTGGGAAGCGGGTATACTTCGAACCTGATTTGGTTTCCCGAGATACAAATATTCCACACAGAGGGGGAGTGATTTTAAGCTCAAGGAAAACCCCCGGACAGGAGAAGAACCAAATGGCTAGTAAAATTTGTGGGCAAGAAGTAAATGTTCTGAGGAATGGTTTAAAAATGCAAGATGTCCCTCCCGGAATATACAAAAATTTGATTCATATTGTCCTTAGTACAATTCTAAATCATCACATGGTTGACATTTCGTGTGAATGTAAGCAGGTAGTGATACATTGGGTGGAAGATATACTTGTAGAGATTCCTTATCTACTACCTAAGAAACTCTACTTTGCCCTACAAGAGAGCCAATTAGGGAAGGTTAAATTTAGTTTCTCAGGCACACTTCAAAAAATTATTGATTTATGTCAACCCCATGCTACTGAAACAGAGATTGGTGATATCAACCAGCATGGAAAAATATCTTTGCCAAAACCACCTGTTCATAAAACATATGTTAGGAAATGTAAAAGAAGGGAACATAATGAGGAATTTCCAATACATTCTCCTCAATAGAATGAGGAATTAGTACAATATCCTAAGCACCATGGGGAATTACCATTACACCCCGCTGAACATAACGAGGAATCGCTAGTACAAATTCCTGAGAACCATGGTGAATTACGGGTACAGTATCCTGATTTGGTCACAAATGATGAAATTCGTGCTTCCATAACTTTGAAATTGTTTAAGGGGAATGTAGATAGAGGTCATTGGGAGGAGGTGACAGGCAATGAAATGGAACAAACTACTGTTCATTTTTCCATTCCTTAAGAAATTATTGATATAATTCCTCCTAAGCAGTTGGCAATTGAGTATGATTGTTCTTCCAAATCAGAATCAGAGGCTTCCGCTATGCATTTAGACATTGCATCATATAGGTTTGATAGAAGGTACATGTTCATCCTATATGATAAAATGGAGAATTTCAAGGAACAAGCTTCCTATATATGCAATTGGGCAGAAGAGTGCTTGAGAAAAGATGATAATATTTTACAATGCCTAAAATAGATAGCAACGTTGTAGAAGACAGTTGTGGATAATCATTTCAGAGCAAACATAATTATAAAAGGGAAAGAATAAATGGTTAAATTATTATCCAAAGAAGTATATAAACACACTAACGTTGCTGAAAAAGAAATTCAGTCTGTGAGGGTTGCGTATGAAGAGGATTTGAAAAAAGCTAATGCTGAAGCGAGTGAACTCAAAGAAGAGTTGAAAAAAAGACCATCGGTTCTCAATGTACCACTAGTGAGGATAGAAATGGGTCCTTTACAGGTAATGGAGAAGAAAATTAAAGAATATGGATATGTAGTACAAGAATATCAGTTGAAGTTAAAAGAGTGGGAGGGAATCCATGGAAGAAAAGTTGGAGAATTAGAATCAATAATTTCTGATTTGAGAAAAACCATTTCTAGGAAAGATAATAAGCCGAAAGGAACAAGGTTAGAAAGGATCTCTGAAACTTTAAAAATTAAAAACAAAGTAGAGGGAAAAAAATTTCCAGTGAAGAAGGTGGTTAGGGTGAAGGTAAGGGTACCAAAGGAGACGATGGTAAGGGTAAGGGTAAGGGCAGAAGGAAAAATACACCTACAGGTGCAATGTCCTTAGAAGAGTGAGAGAAGTCCTTATCAAGTCGAGAGAAGATGCTATAAGAAATCTTATCAGTGAGCCTTGCACTAGGTGATTTGTATGGCTCATCACTGTTACATAAAGAAATGAAAGAAAAGATGGCTGGGAAAGATGCAAAAGTAAGGGATCTGGAATCAAAACTCTTAGAAGGTAGAAAAGTTCATCATTTGGGATGTGATATGGATATCCAAACACTTAAATCCGTAATTGTGGATTTGGAGAAGGAATTAAAAGGGATAGTTTCTGCGATGAGTGCAATTCCTATCCTTTTGAATGAGACAAAGTTGAGGGAAAAAGAGCAGGAGAAAGAAATACATAATTTGAAACGAGAATTGATTAAAGTTAAAAATCAGTTGAAACATATCAGAGACAAATTGGAGGTAAAGGAAGAACAGGAATCAACAAAGTATAAGAAAAATGTGGAAATGTTGAACAAACTGATGTTGGAAAAAAATGTTTTGCTTGAAAATTTAAAAAAGTTTCCTAGAGAGTTAAGATCTTGAAAAGAAATCGCAATAAGTGCCTTGTCCAACTCCAGTACAATTACAGTCTTCTATGAAAGGCAATAGAGATAATTCATATTTGTCTTTTGCTCAAGAGGATGGATTGCAGCCATCTCTGAAACATGCTAGAAATATATAAATCAATGTATATATGTATTTATCGACAGTTAATGAAAAAAAATATTTGGATGATGGAGTTTTGTATTTATCGGCATATAATGAAAAATGGTTTTTAGTTGGCATATCAATGTATATATGTATTTATCGAAAGTTAATGATTTTTTTTTGTATGATGAAGTTTTGCATTTATCGGCATACAAGATAACATTATAGAGAATTCATCTCCAAATCCAATGTTTTCAGTGATCAATACGAGACTGCTTGTAGGATGTAAAAAAAAGCATCAATCTCTTCGAAATAAATTAAATTTATGTATGTTAATTAAATAATAAACTCTGTTTTGTTTATGTCTCTTATTTATTTCATCTTTTTTTAATTAACTGGCTGAGAAATATCTATTTAAATCTCTAGCTTGTGTGGGCATCTGAAAAGCTTTTTTATTATATATATTTTAAGTTATGTGCGGGCAAACTCATACGCTGTGTAAACATGATTTTTTTTCAACATGGAAGGTTAATTTTTCACTGATGTAACCTCCATAGGGAAATATGAAACCATGATTGGATAAACACTTCAATAGGGAAAAAATACATGTCATTTGATGAATTAATTGACACACACACATCATCTAGTGGGCATTTGAAAATAGCATTTTAAACTACAGATTCACCGCTTGGACAAAATTATAAAACCCTAAGTCAACATGAGGGATTTTCATTTTCACCAACTCTTGAGCCAATGATACCAGATGATGTAGTACATCCCATTCAGCACAATGTTATGTATCTAATATTATGAGCAATTATTTTAATATTAATGTAGTGTTAATTAAAACATAGGATCACACCCTTTGAGTGAAACGGTGTATTTTTTACCTATAAAAGGTTTTCTCATCATTGTAATTAAATCATCAATCAATATTCAATTTTACTGAGGTTAATTTCCAGAATTCATGTGGGTTTTAGAGTTTTAGTCCGCTTCAAGTGGTAAAAAATAACCCGTCTTCGAACAATACCCACATGAATTCTGGAAATTAACCCGTGTGGAAATTAATGCCTTCTTGGGAGATGGAAGGTGTAAAAAGAGACATTGCAGTATTGTTCGAAGACGGGTTAAACAAACTCGAGCATCATTTGGAAAAAAAAATTACTACACTAGTGTGCAATATGTCAAAGGAAGACCAACCATCCTCAAATTCAAGGCACCATAAGACAATTCCTCCCAAAAGAGGATGTCCACAAGAAGAGTTTGATCACGATCTCTCTCCAAATCATGAGCAGTCACTTTCTCCTCCAAAAAGGAATAGATATCAAATGAAACCCAAGTTAGAATTGTCAAAATTCAATGGAGACACAAAACGGAGTGTGGCATGGATCAACAAGGCAAAAGAATTTTTTTCCATACACAATATCACAACTGACGAGGAAATGATTAAATATGCCTCTATGCAACTAGAAGAGCGGGCTTACAACTGGTACATGTGGTGGAAGGTTACAACACAAGAAACTAAGCGCAAGTGGAGAACCTTCAAAAATTATTTCTTTAAGAGGTTTGAAGACTTAAAAGAAAAATACTTCTTCGCAAAACTTACCAAATTGCAGCAAAAAGGCGATGTCGATGAATACACCGACGAATGGGAAGCCCTGGCGACACGTGTGCCAGAACTCACAGACAGTCAACGCCTCCAAACTTATGTGTATGGACTAAAACCCTATATAAGAGATGAACTAGAGCTACTAAATGTATCGACCTTGGACAAGGCGGGA
>LPNX010327586.1:389694-455895 GCA_001517045.1 Pseudotsuga menziesii | reverse complement strand
GTCAGGATCCAGCCCTGTCAATGTTAAACCCTATAGGTATCCACACCACCATAAGACAGAGATTGAAAGATTAATCCATGATTTATTGAGATGTGGAGTGATTACAGAAAGTTGAAGTCCTTATGCTGCACCAGTAGTACTGGTACGAAAGAAGGATGGATCATTTAGGTTATGCATCGATTACAGAGGACTAAACAAAATAACTATTAAAGACAAATTCCCCATTCCATTTATCAATGAAATGTTGGATGAACTGCATGGCGCAAGGTACTTTTCAAAATTAGACTTAAGGTCAGGATATTACCAAATCATAGTAAGGCTAGAATATGTGGCGAAGACAGCTTTCCGAACCCATGAGGGACATTACAAATTTAAGGTAATGCCTTTTGGGCTAACTAACGCCCCAGCAACATTTCAAGCAACCATGAATAACCTATTCCAGTCATTCCTAAGGAAGTTTGTATTAGTGTTTTTCGATGAAATCCTTATATACAGTAATACATGGAAGGATCATCTTACACACCTAGAACATGTGCTCTCTATTTTAAAAGAAAATCAGTTCTACACCAAGATGTCCAAATGCACGTTCGGTAAAGAAGAAGTGAGCTATCTTGGACACGTAATATCTAAAGAAGGGGTTAAGGTTGATCCAGAAAAAATAAAATCCATCACAGAATGGCCCAACCCTACTAACATCTCCAAGTTAAGAGGATTCCTTGGGCTAACGGGATACTACAGAAGATTGATTAGGAATTATGCGCATAGAACCGCTCCCTTATCCAACCTTCTAAAAAAGAATGCATTCCATTGGAATGAAGAAGCGAAAAAATGTTTTGAAGCCTTAAAAGGAATTATGTCCTCCACACCTGTATTATCTACCCCAGACTTCTCAAAACCATTCGTGATAGAATGTGATGCTTCAGGTTATGGGTTGGGAGCAGTACTAATGCAAGATGAACACCCGATAGCTTTTGAGAGCAGGAAATTAAACAAGCGAGAACAATTGAAGTCTACATATGATAAAGAAATGCTGGCAATTATGCATGCATTGGTAAAGTGACGAAAATACCTCTTAGGGAGAAAATTCATGATCCGCACAGACCATAATAGTCTTCAATACCTAATTCAACAGAAAACATTGTCTACAGAACAACAGAAGTGGATAGAAAAAATTGCTGCTTTCGACATGGAAATAATACACAAAAAAGGGAAGGAAAATGTAGTCGCAGATGCACTCTCTAGAAAAGATGAGGATATCACCTCTTAATCCATCTTGGTTGCAATCCCAGAATGGATGAATGAAATACGAAGTGAATACGCCAAGGACCCAGAAACAAGCACTATAATTAACAACTCCAACCGTGACCCCAAGTTTGAATGGAAAAACGATATTCTTTGGTATAAAGGGAGGATTTATTTGAATTAAAACTCTAAATTCAAGGTTAAAGTAATAAAAGAATCCCATGATTCACCAGACGCTGGACATGTAGGATTCTTCAAATCTTATTATAATGCAAGAAGGTCATTTTTCTGGAAGGAATGCAGAAATATATCCAACAATATGTGGCAGAATGCGACAATTTCCAGAGAAACAAAAGTGAAAATGTTTTAACCCCAGGGTTACTCCAACCCCTACACATTCCAAACCAGAAATGGGAAGAGATATCAATGGATTTCATCGATGGGTTACCTCCGTCAGAAGGAAAGGACAAAATCCTTGTAGTGGTCGATCGATTAACCAAATTTTCTCACTTCATGGCAATTAAAAAAACAGACACGGAAAAACAAATTGCAGAAGTATTTTGCAAAAATGTCTACAAATTGCATGGCTTCCCAAAAGTCATCGTTAGCGACAGAGATGCAAAATTTAATGGAAATTTTTGGAGGGAATTCTTTAAACAAATGGGTACATCACTCAATATGAGCTCATCTTACCACCCCCAAAAAGATGGTCAGACTGAAGTCGTAAATAAATGCTTAGAAGCATATCTACGTTGTTTCGTAACAGATAAACAAAACCATTGGTCTCAATGGTTACACTTAGCAGAATAGTGGTACAATTCAACGTACCACACCTCCGCAAAAATGACCCCTTTCCAAGCGTTATATGGGTATGAACCTCCAAATTGGAAGGAGTTAGTTTTGAACGATAGTAATGTTCCATAAGTAAGGAACCAACTAGAGAAATCCCAAAAAACAATTGAATTACTAAAGGATAACTTAATCATGGCACAGAATCGCATGAGGCAACAAGCAGATCAACATAGAACCGAAAGAGAATTTGAGGTAGGAGATTGGGTATTCGTAAGACTCCAACCCTATAAACAAGTATCCCTTAAAAGTGGAGGGAAACACAAGTTGGCCCCAAAGTTCTATGGACCGTACCAGATTATCCAAAAGATTAGTCAAGTGGCATATAAATTACAGTTACCTGATAAAAGTCGCATCCACAATGTCTTCCATGTATCATGTCTCAAAAAAATGTTGGGTAAACATCAAATAGTACAAACAATACTTCCTATGTTAGATGAAGAAGGAAGGGTCATTTGGGAACCTGAGGCAATCCTTGCAATCCGAGAAAGAAAACTCCGTTCTAGAACACTCAAGGCATATCTCATTAAGTGGAAGAATTTTCCAGATGAAGACGCATCATGGGAGACAGAATATTTTCATCAACAATACCCGTCATTACCCTTGCTTTGAGGACAAAGCATTCTAAAAGATGACGGCAATGTTATGTATCTAATATTATGAGCAATTATTTTAATATTAATGTAGTGTTAATTAAAACATAGGATCACACCCTTTGAGTGAAACGATGTATTTTTTACCTATAAAAGGTTTTCTCATCATTGTAATTAAATCATCAATCAATATTCAATTTTACTGAGGTTAATTTTCGGAATTCATGTGGGTTTTAGAGTTTTAGTCCGCTTCACACAACCAAACTGATTTCCCCTTCAGACTCATCTTCTTCTGAGTCGGGAGGGCATTTTACTTGACTGGAGCAAAACAAGCTAGAGGGCACTTTTGGCATATTGGTAACTTCATATTCAGATATTTTTGGACAAAACAATGATGTGGTTAGATGCACCAATCAAAAATCTAGAGACCCATGCCCTCAGACCAATTTAATCCATCAACTACTGTAAATCGTGGGCATTTTACTGAGGTCACTTACGCATTTTTACTAGAATTTTTATCAAACCCTAGGTCAACATGAGGAGATTTTTATTTTCATCCAATTTGAGGTGTGAGACACCCAATCAGTAGAGGCCAACATGGTGATTCCATCAGGACCACTTTCATCCTCTGAAGCTTCTTTATCTCTCCTCGGCAGACATTTCTTCTTTTAATGAATTATTGTCGACATTTTCATAACGCAGCTGCTTTAGGGTAGTTTTTCATCACTTAGTCAAATTCCCAAAATTATCATACTCTTGCAAACCACTATCAAAATGTAACAAAGACATCATGAGACATTAGGACACCATCATGTGTCTTTCCAACCTCATCACATCATGAGACTCATATTTTTGTCATCTGACCATCACTAAGCAAAATGAAGGTATGGTTGGATAGCCAGTCCACTGAGCAACAAGACCATGTCACCCTTAGAATTTATTGAGACAACTTGAGCCTCTGGCGGGCATATCAAAATAGCTTCTTAACTTCTTTTGAGCATCAAAACATATTTCTTCCTATTTTGGAAGACTCATATTTCACATGTGTGAACACCCTATGGAGACTTGAAGTCATGAGGAGATGTAAAACTTACCAAAGAATGGATCTATTACATTCGATGAATTTACTTGCACAAATAAAACCCTTGGTGGGCATATCCAACTAACCTCTCAAACTCCTGTTCTTAACACTTAGTCAAATTTTCATACTTTTGAATATGCAAAAAAGTTTTTCTTCTATTTTGGTAGATTGCTATTTTTCTCATGTGGTCACCATAAGAAAAACTAAGAACATGGAAATATATCCATTTCATCAAAGAACAACCACATACCCTCAAATAAATTTATCATCATCAGGACAATCTCTGGCAGGCATTTCTGTGAAGCCACTTAGGCAGTTTTGCCAGTATTGGAATAGTGCAAATATGGCTGGGAGGCACTTTTGGTAGGTTGACATCTTCCTCCTTAGAGACTCTATGGTGAGGAAAGTGACATGGTTGTATTCTCCATACAACACTCTAGAGACTCACATTCTCAATACATTTTTCACATCATCCTATGAGGCATGGAGGGAATTTCCTTAACGCCACTTGGGAAGATTTAACACCAATTCCATACTTGACAAATTTCTCAATTTGGACTAATCTGCCTAAAACACCCTTTTGGTAGGTCCATAATTTTTTCTTCATCCACTTCCAAGACAATTTGAAGAGCTGGCCAGGTAGGCTGAAGAACAATATACAAGACCCCCATGTGCTCCGAGAATTTACTCTAACCCATAATTTAGGGCGGGCATCTTTCTCAAGCTACTTAGCCATTTTTGCATCCACTGGTGAAACACCCTATTTTGGCAGGCCTATATCTTTCTCTTCAAGAAAGATTAAAGCAAACTCAAATCATGAATAGGTATCCAAACCAACTGGCCATATGACAATACCATGGTGCGGGAATTCTTCTCAAACCATGAATTGTGGTAGGCATTCTCTTAAGGCTGCTGGGACCAATTTTGACTAAGGCTGCTGGGACCAATTCTTCCTTAAATATATGATGTAGTTACGGTGAGGCAAGTGACATGGTTGTATTCTCCATACAACACTCTAGATACTCACATTCTCAATACATTTTCCACATCATCCTATGAGGCATGGTGGACATTTCCTTAAGGCCACGTGGGCAGATTTAACACCAATTCCATACTTAGACAAATTTCTCAATTTGGTCTAATATGCCTAAAACACCCTTTTGGCAAGTCCATAAATTTTTCTTCATCCACTTCCAAGACAATCTGAAGACATGGTCAGGTAGGCCGAAGACCAATTTACAAGACCCCCATGGAGCAAGATCTCATACAAATATAGAGACATGCACAGATACACCATCATTATGATTTTAGCTAATGAAATTCCATACATATATAAAGCAGTCTCTACTCTCCCGTTCCATGGAGAATATAGTTTATTGAACTTATATAAGGGACAACTCTGTTGGTTTGGTGAGAAATTTGGTCATTAGGTATTTGATAAAATAATCCATTGGAATTTGGAAGGACCTTTGAATGGAGGATTGATTCCGCTCAATGGCTTGTCTTTTAGTCAAGTGTGGTTGCACCTACCTAAAAGAAAAACCCCAGAATGTAAACCTAATGCTTTCAGGTAGCAAATTTTATTATTAACCCTAAATTCAACAGCTATTTTTAGAATTGAATCATGTCCTCCCAAGGTGCTCAATTCAAAGTGATCAAACAAAAGCCCCAAGTTTAGGTGGATTATGGATAGTCTCTGACGTGTCGAGAGACTTTTAGAGATCATTCTTTGTTTCGAGGGAGCTTAAGGTGCTTATCAGAGAGCTCACGGAAGGAATAGAGGGATGAAGAAGAGGCCTCAAGTCAAAAGGTGAGGCAAGTGAGGAGGGGAGACATAATAGGGGAGATCAACACTATCAACTATTAAATTGAGCACATAGATCTATGGACAAACACACAACTCACAAGATAGATCACACAATTTACTCAGTTATTGAAGAATGAAACAGTGCAAAAATGGCTTGTAGCTGTGAATGCTTTTCATTAATCAAATAGTAATTAGATAATAATTACAATTAAGTAAAATGGATAAATAGCCATAAGAAATTCAAATCCACATGAGGAAATTTGAATTTATTACACTCTACTTGACTGTAGGTTACTAAGACCTTGTCTAAATCATTATTGGAGGACTCAATGGTTAACTGACCTTGTCTAAAGCATCACCAGAGTTCATCAGAGTTATAAAACACAACTCAATTGTTACATTCTATGTTGACTAAGGATAACTAACTGTGGTAGGTGAGAAATGCACCCCTCTTGTATGCAGTGTTATACCAAAATCTTGTCACCATCATGTGATAAGACATTTGACATACCTACTTGCCCTAAATACCAGCTTCTGGAGTGGAAACTCATATCATTTGTCAATCTTTTCATACAAATTCCCAGCACCGCGCTTGACCCTTTATCCATACACGGTACCCTTGTTTGCACCACCCATACTCTGTTTCCCACAAGCAGTGCCACTGCTTATGGCCCTTAGTCCATAAGCGGTTATTACCAGAGCCACTCTGTCATTGAAGGAGAAATGCAGTACCCTGTGTAAAAAGGGAAAAAGAGAAGCTTCTCGAGGCTTCTATATGATAAGCCTCAAGATATCCCTTATCCCTACTATTGTGGGTCTGTTGAGCTCAAGATGCCCCATCCTAGGATCTTGGAGGCCACCTCACCCACAAATATCTCAACCTACCCTATCCATCTAGCCTTATAAATACAAGCTTTTGGCCATGGTTGAGGGAGATAACTCTTAAGGCATTATTATACTGTTGGATTGATCACTTGGTCCATACCATTGGAGATCATAGAGAGAGCTAGAGTCAGAGCTTATGGGGATGAGAATGCTTGGTTTCATGGAGATGCAGTCAACACTAAGGCTTGGTTGTAAACTTCTTCATATTTCTTTAATGCAAGTTGATTTCTGTCCCACATATATTGTTGATGTTTGATTTCATATATATGTTGTTAGATTCCTTAGTCACTAGCATAGATTAGTAGATTATATTCTGGTTGCTTTGATCTGTTTCTTGTTCAGATTATTGCAGGTACATAGGGTGAATATCAAAGCATTGTATTCTAGGTATCTACAACGTCTAGGGAGAGTCTTCAACCTCTGTCTTCTATTTGTTCTAGATCTGAACCATTCAGACCAGTGGAACCTTTGTCTTCTATTTTGTTGCTTTCAGTTTTGCTTGTCAGACTTGTGTTACTGAATCTGATGCTTGTGGTTTGAGATTTTATGGTTTAAGACTGATTTGAGTGGAATTTCAAAAGTTTGATTAAATCTTTTGATTGTTCATCTGCTTCTATGCTTGTTGGTTGTGTTTACGAAAGAGTTTCTTGTTTTCTAAAAAGCTTAAGGTGTTACATAAAATCTCTTTTCATTTTTGCTACATAGACTAAAAGAAGAACACTAGATTAGCTTCTAGGTTTCATTTCTTATTTGCATAGTAAACTTCTTTTCCCTTCTTTTAAAAAAGAAATTTTTTGACTGAGACTAGGATATCATCATTGAGCGTTGGACATTGGTTTTTTGATTGGATTTACGAGCTTTCAGGACCTTTATGATCTTTCATCTCTCATGCATTTAGAGCTATCTCGATCAAAATAAAAAAATGGTAGTTTTAAGTTAGATTTGCTTATGTTTGAGAAATTTGAAAAAATAGAGTGCATTTGCATATAGGTGTTCTTCTTGTTTTTATTTTAGGAAAAGAGATTCTTACCCTTCTCATTTTCTTTCGGAAAGAAGAAACCAGTTTGAAAAAGTGATTGCTTGTCTTTGATTTGATGTTCATGACTGTTGTGTGGAAATATTTTTGGTTTTTGAAACAAAAGGAAAACACTCTCTTTCCCTCCCGTAAGTAGGCATATTGAACATTAAAGTGAACATTTGCACCAGCATACTGCATGGTTTTACTTTTCTGTCAAAACGTCATGCATTCACCTAATCGTACAAGATAAAATTAATGGTAGTTGTAGGTTAAAATTTACGTAGTAACTTGATTGATAGGTTAGAGACGTGTTCGGGTGTTGTTAAGCATAGGAGCTATCATTATTTGTCAGCATTACATTCTGGGACTCACGCAGTTCTTCCACGTACCATTGGTATATCGAACGACCTTTCACGTACCCTTGAGTTATATAGAAAGGTACTTCACATACTTGATTGTATATCAGAAGGCCCCTTGTGTACGGTTATGCATTAGACAACACTATTACCGATTCAATCTCCCATGTACCTTGAGTATATCGGGAGACCCCACTAGGGTACCTTATCTATCTGAGAAAATCCCTTTGGTTGTCTTGTTTGGAGCCATACACCGAAAACAATGTTCGGGGAGATTACTATGCACGTACCCTCGAGGTATATCGCGAGTGGCACCTTCTTAACAATCCTAGTGAGAGACCTAACTTTTGAACTCCTCCTATCATCTTAAGAGTGCTTGTTTTGACCTATAGCTTGTGTAGGGGAATTCATTTTAGTGTGTTTTCTAGATTTTCAAACCCTAGGTTAGTTAGGAACTGTACAAACTGGCTGAATTAAGATAGTCCAGAAGAGTACGAGGCTTGCCACCTAATTTTATTCTTTGTTTAGGAGAAAATCCTATGGAAGCTATTGACCAAGGAGTTGATACCACCTCCCAAGTGGGAGACACTGTGGTTGTGGAAAGCAGAGTACCATATTCTTCACACTCGCCTCCCTTGGTCCAATAGCCTTCTCAGGGAGATTCCTCATTCCATTCTCTCATGGAAGGACGTGTTGATGATATTGCTTGCTCAGATTTTGGTCCCAATGCTTCATTTTGGGAAACGCCTGTAGGTCAAGCCATTGCTTCATTTGGCACCCGTGGAATCTCTTCTAAAATTGAAGAAGAACGTAGGTAGTACCATTCTGCCATTGTCTGTGAAAAGGATATTGATAAACAAATTGATGACATTTTAGGCCCAACACTACCAAGGTCCACATCTGTTCCTAGGGGATATCATTCACTTGCCGAATCTATGAGACCCATTGAACCGATTATAGATCGTCCATTGACACCCCGCAACCTAGGTCAAGATACCACCCCTACCACCTCTCATGTTATGTCTATACCTAATATTCCTAGGTCTTCTGTACCTGAGATTCAACCTTCAATTCTTGTTTCGTCTACACCTTCTAGTGCTGGGGGGAAACCCCCGACATGACCTATGTTATATGACACCGAAATTGTTACTAGTCAAGGGCATACCTCTAACATAGAACCATCTACAGTTTATGTCCCTCCCACCCATTCTAATGTGGTTAATCCCCCATCTAGTTCAGGTCAACCCTTTGGGGGCTCAACCTGTAACCATTCAATCTTTTGGAGGTTATGGTTATCAAATACCTATAGGTAACATTAATTATCCACCCAATTCTACAGGAATTCCACACCTTATTAATACTTTTATGCCATGGGGGAAATCCAACTGGTCTTACATTCTAGCCATGGGAGCGATACCTATACATACTGTGGGAGGTGTTGGAGGACCCCCTTATGGAGGTCCTCCTACTGGGGGGCCTAATGGTCCCGAAGGATTTGGAAACTTTCCTCCTTATGGTCCTAGTGGTCCTGGGGGACCTGGTGTCTTTCCTCCTTCTGGCCTTAGAGGGTCCGATGGCCCTCCTCCTAGTGGTTCCGGTGGCTCTAGAGGTTTACCTCCTCTTGGTGGCCCGAAGGGTCTGGTGGTCCGCCTCTTGGTGGTCTTGGTGGTCCTAGTGGTCTCGGTGGCCCTAGTGGTCCTCCTCTTGGAGGCCTCGGTGGTCCTAGCGGTCATGATCCCAGAAATCAACCCCCTATGGGCAGATCTTTCAGAATTTCTTCATCACAACAACCTGTTTATTAGTCCACTTATGGTCCTACTGGTAATTATATGCCATATCAATATTACCAGTATGTTCAACCCAACCGACAGTTACCTTTCTTAGCAACTTTGGACTTACTTAATCTTTCCAAGTTGATTAATGACCCCATTCGACACAATCCCTCGTGGCCACCCATTCTGGTAAAGTTACCATCGGACATCCCAAAATTCGATGGGAAGCAAGGAGATGATCCGAAGAACCATGTGATGACATTCCATTTGTGGTGTTATTCAAATTCCCTCATGGATGACTCTGTTCGGTTATGACTCTTTCAACAGACTTTGACCGGTACGGCTGCGAAATGGTACATTGAACTCCCACAACATTCGTTTGTGGATTTTGGCTCGTTGGAAACCTTGTTCCTTACACAATTTTAGCTCCCTATTCATTATGAAACAGGTACTGATCTTTTAACCTCTCCGTGATAGAACACCTCCACCCACATATCTGATCATATTCATGAGTTGAGAAGGCGAAGAAGGCTTATTAAGGCCCCTATTCCAGATCAGTTACTAGCTGACTGGTTCACCAAATCCTTGTTGCCTCCTATTGCCTGAGATGTGGTTATGGGTGGTGCCGTTACTGAATAGTAGGCTATTAGTCGAGCTCAGTACCTAGAATTGGTTTATTCACAGTCTGGCACTCTTTACGACCTAATCCCTCAAGATCCTCTCCCCAGTACCGATCCTGCCAAGCCACCAGCAGAAGTACCTATTGATGGGATTGTTGGTTCAATCCAGTCCCCATCAACGAAGAAACTTGCCAATCAAACCCAAACTACCCCATCTACTCCTTCAAATCCTAAGGTTTCCGTTGAGGTCAATTCTATTCAAAGTACTTAAACCTCAAGTAATAAAAATAAAGGTATAAATCAAAATAAAAAACCTGGAAACCAGCCGAAGACTCCACGACCAACCAACGGTGATAACGATAAAGGGAAAAGAAAAGAAAAATATCCCTATCTGTTATGTGGTGGTGATAATTTTTCAAAGGAGTGTCCTCATCGGGATGAAATCTCCCAATTTTTGAAGTCCAATCCCGCACCTGCACTACTTACGGATCCTTTTCCCTCTCAACAACAACTGATAGACCACATGTCTAATCAAAGTAATTCTAGTTCGTTAGAGGAAATTCGTATGATGTCCTAAGATACCATCCATCTACAAACTCGAAGTCAGAATTATGATAAACCTGCAGATAAAAATGAAGATCATTCGTCTTCAGGGAAAGCCCCTTCGACTAGTTCTCCTGAGTCCTTGTCTAATGTCCTCTTGTCTATCGAGAAGCCTACTCTCGACATGATTTTGTGCCCACCTAGGAGTACTCTTTGGAAGGCATTATTTAATCCCAATGCCCAAGCTGCTCAATTTTATAATTTGGTTGAAGATCTCACTTAGGCACCTTATGCAAAGTCTACCCTGGAAGTACTCCAAAGTTTCTCTACACAGTGCAAAAACCTGTTGACTGCATTAGGAGCTTTAGAACCGGATAAAACCAACTTGATCCATTTCAATGTTGAGAACTATAAGTCTAGGTTACCACATAAACTTTCTTTTCAAGTCGTTATGAAAATGATTGGAAAGAAAGTTTTTCGAACAATCCTAGATGAAGGAGATTCGACCTCTATTTTGTCTTTGTCTTGTTGTAAAGCCCTTGGCTCTCCCGAGCTTGTAACATCTCCTACGACCCTTAAAGCCTTTGACGGACGGGGTTTCCAGCCCCATGGTCTCATATCATCCATTGCGATCAAGATGGGGGGAAAAACCGTTACCATCCAAATAGAAGTGGTAGATGCCCCTTTAGATTACAATCTCCTCTTGGGATGAAATTAGTTCTATGCCATGACTACTGTTGCCTCAACAGTATTTCGAACCGTCCAATTTCCACATCTGGGGAGAATCATTACTATTGACTATCTTGATTTCTGTACGTCGGATGTTACTACCTCCATGATAAATAAAATCCCCATGTTAGGTCAGTCCCCTCCTCCTTATCAGTCGATTGGGGTAGGATTTTTGAAGGATTCTTCCCTCATGGGAGTTTTTCCATCCACTCCTCCTAACATGGATTTCGCGTCAGTCCATATGATTGCTTCATTTTATTATGAGCCTAAGGGAAAACGAGTTGTTGATTCTACCTCATTAAGTCCGCATGAAGTTATGTATGACACCATTCAAACCTTTTCCGTTGATCACACTGATGACCTTCATCTAGTGGCTTCGGATCCCTACCATTTGCCATATTGGTTAGAACCTTCTCTTCCCACTCTGGATTATCTAGCTGAGAATTTTCCTTTCGACGAGTTCATTATTGAGATCATGAGCATGGATGAGTCCATTTGGGAGGATCACCATCATAGATCCATGTTCCTCCCCAACACCATTTCGGTTAACCATGATTTTGCATCCTTGTTTCTTACTGATATTTTCAACGTTTCCCAAAGTCCTATATTGTTGCAACATACAGATTCTAAAGAAAACCTTTGCAACATTACTTAGATGAACTTAATTGACATATCAGCCAAGCCTGATGTTATCGAGCATGTTCATGTTGGGCAGAACTGCTCCGTAGATGAATCTGAAGCCTATAAGGCACTTTTTAAAGAATTCCGTGATATTTTTTCCTGCTCCTACGAGGAGATGCCGGGGATTGACCCTTCCATCATGGTCCATGAGATTAAAACTTATCCCTCGGCCAAACTTGTCAGGCAAAAACTTAGGCAAGTCCATCCTCGGAAGGCCACAACTATAAAAGTTGAAATTGAGAAACTTCTGAAAGCTGGGTTTATTTATCCTGTAACCCTTACGGAATGGGTATCGAACATTGTCCTTGTCAATAAAAAATAGGGCACCATTAGAGTCTGTATCGACTTTAGGGATATGAATAAAGCTTGTCCCAAGGACAACTTTCCTACCCCGCATATCGATCAGATTATCGACAATTGTGCTAGAAGTGTAATCTTTTCATTCATGGATGGCTTCTCCGGCTATAATTAGATTGTGATATTACCCTCCGATTAGCATAAGATGGCATTCATTTTCCCATGGGGAACCTTTGCATATAATAAGTTACCATTTGGATTGAAAAATGATGGAGCTACGTTCCAATGTGCGATGTCCTATGCATTTCATGATGTCAAACACATTGTTGAACCATACCTTGATGACCTCCCTGCTCATTCACAGTGACGGGAGGACCACCCTGGTCATCTTAGAGAGATATTCCTGAGATGTTGTCATTATAATATACGGCTCAACCCGCATAAATGTGTTTTTTGCGTTGAGACGGGATGTCTGCTAGGATTTATGGTATCCAAAGATGGCATCCAGATATATCCTCTAAAAATTGCCTCCATTCTTGATCTACCAGCCCCAACTAATTTCTTAGAACTCCAAAGTTTGTAGGGGAAGGAAAACTTTCTCCACTGTTTCGTGTGCAATTTCGTAGAGAAAATGCACGGTTATATGCCTCTCCTTAAGAAGAATACTCCATTCTTCTAGGATGACTAGGCTCAACACATTTTTGATAATATTAAACACGCTCTGACTCATTCACCCGTGGTACACCCTCTTGATTGTTCAAAGGACTTTCTCTTGTACATTGCTGCCTCTGCTACTACCATCGCTATGGTTTTAGCACAAGACAATATCCACGGTCAGGAGCATGTGATTTATTACACTAGTAAGAATCTACTAGATTCTAAAACCTGTTATTCATGTGTGGAAAAGTTAGCATTGGCCACGGTCATTGCTATACAAAAATTTTGTCATCATGTTCTGCTCCGCACTACCACCGTATTGGAAGACTAGAACCCGATGTACTACATCCTGACTCGTCAGGTGCTTAAGGGCAAGTACTCTCGTTGGATTTTTATCCTTCAGGAGTTCAATCTGGAGTTTTCCAAGGATACATCAAAGAAATCCTTGGTCTTTACAGAGCTTATCTGTGATCTTCCTTGTGATTTGATAGAATCTGAGCCTAGTGATTCATTTTCGAATGAATTCCTGTTCCTGATAAGCACTACTGATCCTTGGTATTGAGATTTGTTAATATATCTCCAGACACAACATTTTCAGCCGCATCTATCCCGCGATGATCACCACCATATCCATCACCATGCAAAATACTATCTCATCCTGAATGATACCTTGTATAGATGTGGGATTGACTCTATTCTCTGACAATGCCTCACTCATGAGGAGGCTAAACTTGTGTTGAATGATTATCATTCTAGAGCATGTGGCGGTCATTTATCTGGGATGGCTACAACCCACAAAATCCTTCGTGCTAGCTATTTTTGACCTTCAATATTCAAAGATTCTCATGAGGCTATTAACAAATGCCCACCTTGTCAACACTTCTATCCCAAAAAGCGCACCCATCCTGCTCTGCTACACCTCGTCATTGCCGTTGGCCCATTTTCCAAATGGGGGATTGACTTCATGCATTGTAAGCCTACCTTAGCCAAGGGGCATGGTTACATCGTCGTAGCCATGGATTATTTTACAAAATGGGTTGAGGCCATGCCCGCATATGCAGAAGATGGTAAGACTGCCACCCTCTTTTTGTTCAATCATATCATAGCTATATTTGGAGTTTCGCAGTCCATCGTTACTGATCATAGATCCCATTTTCGTAATCAGATGATGGAGGAAATGAATGCCAAGCTAGGATTTCTCCATGAAAACTCTATGCCATATTATCCACAAGATAATGGTTAGGTAGAGGCCATTAACGAAGTTTTGAAAACTATGCTTTGTCGGATGGTTGGAGATCATAAATCCAACTGGCACCATGTTCGTTTCTCCGCTCTCTGGGCTTATCGGACTTCTATGAAAACAAATACTGGTTTCACACCATTCTAGCTGTTCTATGGACTTAAAGCTGTCTTACCCATCCAATGTCAGATTCCATCTTTACAACTTGCCGTTGAACTTCTCCTAGACACTTCCGCAGAGGAAGAAAGATTTTTATACTTGAATAACCTTGATGAGACTCGTAGAGATGCTGCCTTGGCTAATGAGGCACATAAGAAACACATCAAGGCACAGTATGATAAATTTGTCCAGCCTCGTGTCTTTAACGAGGGTGACCTAGTCTTGACTTATGACCAAAGATATGACAAACTAGGGAAGGGTAAGTTCGAATCCATGTGGTATGGACCTTTCGTTATTTCCAAGGTGTTAGAGAAAGGAGCTTACGAGCTCGTTGATTATGATGGGATCCATTTAGGGAAACCTCACAATGGGTTATACTTGAAAATGTACTATGCCTAGGTTTTCTTGGATAGTATCTTGTATATATGTATATTGATTGGCTTTCAGTGTGCTTTTAGTATTTTCAAGATGGCTTTGAGCTTTGTGTCCACATTTGTTTATACCATGTTTTGGTCATGCAGATGTCTTTCTACGGTTTCGTCGATGGTGCTTGCCACCACACCTTTAATCTCGCATTGGCTGCTTGGGTTCTCTATTCCCCGACTGAAGATTTGGTCAGTTCAGGAGCGGTTTGCATAGGCCCCGCTACTAATAACATCACCAAGTATGAAGTAGTCATCGGTATTCTGACTGAAGCTGCCTCCAAGGATGTTCATGATCTAGTATTCTTGATGGACTTGCAACTCATGGTTCATCATTTGAACCATTTCTACACCATTAGGAACTTGGTACTCCTCTGTCTATTCCACAGAGTGCGTTTGTTAGAAGGATCATTCAAAACTATCACTTATAGGCATATCCCTAGGGATCATAATGTAGTTGCTGACTCATTGGCTAACTACATCCTAGACTGGCATATTTCCCATTCATGATGGTAAATCAAACATGGTCCATTGTAAATAAACATTTTGAGACACGTGAAACTCATAGAAAATGCATTTCCCATTTGAAACATATAAACACCGTGTAAAAGTTTGTATATATATATACGGAAAAGTTTACAAAAATAGGTCCCGAGACCTCCTCTGAAGCACGTAGGATTTCAAGAAAAATCATCATACAAAATCCTGAAGCTATCAAATTTCCGTAAGTATCTCATACACTAGTGGTGCTCGTGATAGCACATCACGGCTCGAGCTACCCTACACAACAACCTACTAAATCGGCCTGGTACTCCTACTGTGGATCTATGATATCTCATCGGGATGTCATCTATGTCAGCATCTGGGATGTCCAAAGTCAACCTCTCCAAGTTCTCCTCCAGCTCCCCGATGATATCATCACCCTGTGGTACAAAGCGAGCCCCTGCTTTCCTATCCAATGGAGATGCTCCTCAAGGTCGCCCTGCTCCAACATCTGCATGAGAATATATAGGTCTCGTCACTTAACAAAAAAAAAATATAAAACATAAAAGACATAAAAAAAATTTCATCCATTTTAAAGTTTCTCACTTCTTACTGATGTCACCACACTGTCCGCCAGGTGGGAGTGGTAGGTCAGGATCTCCTGTGAAGTCTGTGCCTGCATAAGCATATTCCTCAACCATGAGGATTTGATCCTATAGCAATATGAAAAATGGATCACTGAACTTCACCCTTCCCCTACCAACTCCTGTGTGAGCCATGACCTAGACCCACCTCAGCATATGGGGGTCCCGTGCTCTCAGACTCCCGAAGGTCACCTGTGGCATCATCTATGGAACTCGCTCGACAAATAATTAGGTTAAGATGGAACCAAAGTTGAACTGCTTCAGCTCTCCTTGCCGACACTTAGTCAGCTGATCCATGAATATTGGAAGCATTGCTTCCACCCAGTTGAACATTGTGGGTGCCATAGCCTCTATGGCATACAACATGTGTACCCTGGAAGCCTGGTGTATACCCTGACTCTCAGCCACCCTTTGCATGGTAAACAAGACGGCCTATAGAGCCCTATCCATCACTACCTTGATGGGGATCTTCTTCCCCAATGTATCTATTCCTGGTTCATAGTGTCGATCTATAAGCTCTCTGGTAGTAATGTCCCCACCGTGAGAACCTATCAATGAGATGGGGGCACCCTGTCTCGATAGACCAGTTAGAAAATATATATCCTCTACCTCCAATGTAAGTATGTGTGCCCTCACCTCGAAGTAATGTTTCTTTGGATTCGACATTTGTAGTATGTGTTCCAGTAGCCGTTCGTGCGACACCATGCTTGGGGTCCAAAAGAACTTCAGGATCCCATAGTCCCGTAATGCGGTTATACAGCCCACATTTCTCTCAGTAGTAGCATCCTCATTGTCATGAGTTCTTTCCTTCCATATCACCATGTTTTGAGCGATCTAGACCTGCCAAAAACAACAATGGTATGCATTAGAATCATCCTTAAATCATTAACAATCAAAATAATGAGGTTATTTTTCCCATACTATTTGTTTAACTTATCCATGGTCGGCACCGCCTATGCACAGTTGGAGACAGGTGGTGGCATAGCCTGTCCACTATATTGTTGGCGCGGTTCTAGGGTGGAACCGTATATCCCGCAAGGGGTAGCCACGCTGCCCGCATTTTGAGTTCTAGGGCTTTCCATATGGGCCTAAAACCCCACAAAATCCCAAAATAGATGCTATGAAATGAAAGATAAGGGTCTTAGCTATTACCTGCAATTGACAATGCTGAAAATGGACAGTGGAAGCTACCGGTATCAGCCATGGAAGATCTGGCTAAGAAAATGCTCCAAGTGTTCTCTGCTAGAGGTAAATAGTGAAATGGTCTGATTTTTTACTATTTATTTGACTTATATAGGAATTTTTGGGTCTGACTCACTATAGTTTTGATGTAAAATCATATTTTGGTCAAAATTTATCTGTCGTAATCCCCAATGCTAGTTATAAATGCATTTAACACTTGTTTTTAGACTATTGTAGGATAGGAGAACTCTAGCAAGAAGCTTTGAAAGTTTGTTTATGGATTTTTTGTACTTTCATAAAACGGAAAAGGTTGATGAGTGTTTTTTACAAAACTTTGATCACGCTCCTTAAACCTAGTATCAAAGGTCCGAGTCTATTTTTGAATCTTTCCTGGCTCATAAAATTTGACATTGTGCAAAGAAACATCATGGAGTCTTCTTTTCACATCTTTTTTCAGACTCCTTAAACATGAAAAGATAGTCGAGTCGGTTTCCGAATCTTTCCAAGCTCGTAAAAAGTGACATAGTGTAAAGAAACCTCATCGAGTCCTCTTTAAACTCTTTTTAGGCTTCTTAAATACGAAAATATTATCGAGTACTTGTCTCCTTCATACTCATAAAAGTATTTGAAGATTCGTCCTTCTGACGGTAGGTTATCTCTTTTTCGGTTCGGATAGGACTATTTACGAAAAAGGAACACTCTAGCCAATCATGACTGGAAGAGTTCTCTAAGGTATGATTTTATACTTTTTTGGGCCTTAGAGACTAAATCATATGAACAAGGACCCTTTGGAGTCTTCTTTCGTATTTGTTCAGACTCTCTAAACATGAATGATACCAATTTTTCTTTCAGTGGACTCATTAAATTAAACATTGAGAGACACGTTTTCGGAACGAACCCCTCCTCTCTCAGGTTCATAAAACATATGAGTCTGGACTTGTCTTGCGACAAGCTATATCGAGTGTTTGTTACCCTCTTTGAACTCGTAAAACCTAAAAGAGGCACTCATCGATCATGATTGGGGAAATGGGAAGGGAATCATTTTACAAATAATGGCAGTTGTTTGTTGTTACCTTTGAACATGGCACCTGTCTACACAATCATGTCAGCCAATTGGGTATTCAGCTGATCTTCATGATGATCCACTTTCATGAGTCATGTCAGTCCTTTGATTCTTTCAAAATAATGCATTGTCCACTATCGCATTGTGTGTTTGTCCCGTTCAGTCATGCTACCAAGTCGTTTTGTCGTGCTGCCCGATGTTCAAAGGGGATTTGAAGAAGCTTTACCTCTGCAGTCTACAAAGTCTTTGTGTCAGTATCTTTGAGTCAGTCATATGGTTACTACATTCACATCATTCCAGAACTCTGTTCCGTGTTTTGTGTCATTGATGTGGGATTCATCATGGTCCTCCTTAGACGAGGCTATCCCCATCGACATCAGCTCATAATCTGGGAATAGTCTTAGAAACAATGATCAGTACCTTGAGATCTGTATGCCTTAATGACAGATTCACTCGCTCTCGACATAGGTTCACATCATTGACCTGCGATCGATAGAATTGACTGGGTGTTCGACGTCAGGACATCTATTCACACTCAGTATATTGTACTAGAGTACCTTGGGAATCATTGACATTAATGGTGATCTCCCTTGCACTTGTTAACAGTTCACATCATTGGCTGGTAATCAGGTGGTTTCTACCATGTTCGACTTCAGATCATTGTAATCACATGGATAGAATTGTACTTTGTGAAAGATGAGATGAAGACCCTAGGTATATGTTTAAAGTGCTCATTTATATTCCCTAGGTTGTATATCTAGCACGGATCCACATTTGTATGGTCGTGGCTATGCTCAAACTTGCGTCTGTATGACATAGATCTATGTTGTATGTCTGGTAGCTATGTCTAAGTTTGAGTCCTTAATCACATGGATCTACGCTTTATTCTAGTAGCCATGCTTGTTTATTCCTCTCATGGATCTGCCTTGTATTGGTCTCTAGCCATGAGTTTGGTTACTTGTGTTTATGAGTCAACATACTGATGTACTACAGATGCCTACTTGATGACATGCTCCGATCGAGCTGACATTTTTTCCTCATGGAAACGACTCATTCTCTTAAAGCTCTCGTTTATCGTATCCCTCTGAGACTCATGCTTTGGGGGACATCTTGTTATACCAAAATCCTGTCACCAGCATGTGATAAGACATTTGACATACCTACTTGCCCTAAATCCTAGCTTCTGGAGTGGAAACTCATATCATTTGTCAATATTTTCATACAAATTCCCAGCACTGCGCTTGACCCTTTATCCATATGCAGTACCCTTGTTCGCACCACCCATACTCTGTTTCCTACAAGCGCTGCCAACACTTATTGCCCTTAGTCCATAAGCGGTTATTACCACAACCGCTCTGTCATTGAAGGAGAAACGCGGTACCCTGGGTAAAAAGGGAAAAAGAGAAGCTTCTCGAGGCTTCTAGATGATAAGACTTGAGATATCCCATATCCCTACTGTTGTGGGTCTGTTGAGCTCAATATCCCCCATCCTAGGATCTTGGATGCCACCTCACCCACAAATCTCTCAACCTACCCTATCCATATAGCCTTATAAATACAAGATTATGGTCATGGTTGAGGGAGAGAACTCTTAAGGCATTGTTATGCTATTGGATTGATCACTTGGTCCATACCATTGGAGAGCATAGAGAAAGCTAGAGTAGGAGCTTATGGGGATGAGAATGCTTGGTTTCATGGAGATGCACGTCAACACTAAGGCTTGGTTGTAAACTTCTTCATATTTCTTTAATGCAAGTTGATTTCTGTCCCACATATATTGTTGATGTTTGATTTCATATATATGTTGTTAGATTCCTTAGTCACTAGCATAGATTAGTAGATTATATTCTGGTTACTTTGATTTGTTTCATATTGAGCTTATTGCAGGTACATAGGGTGACTATCAAAGCATTGTATTCTAGGTATATACGGTGTCTAGGGAGAGTATTCAACCTCTGTCTTCTATTTGTTCTGGATTTGAACCATTCAGACCAGTGGAACACCTTGTTGTCCACAGGAGGTGAAATATTCCAGCTAACATGAAGCCATACAAACCTAGTGCTAACTGAATGAAGAGGACTAGAAATTAATTTAACTGACTCCTAACTTAGCTTGACTAGTCACCAACTCAACTCAATTGACCTTGGTTGGTATCGGCACTCCCAGTGGCTCCTAAATTGTAGGGATTGGTCTAGGAGGCTCCTAAATTGATGCATGCAAGTGCAATCAGTGGCAGTAGGCCTCAATTAGTGTTCCCCACACTTTAGTAACTGAAACATGTGCCCCAATTAGGCCAAGTGGACCCAATGGTGCTAGTGACTAAAAATAGACTGGATGGAATCCCGATTTAGACATGACTCCTGATTTAGACATATGACGAAATTGGACAAGGGAGGATTAATAATCCTAATATCAACCTGCATATCTTGATTTGGGGAGATCAATATCAACCGTCGATCTCTAAACTACCTTCATCGCGACCACTCAATCTTGAGAACTTTAACATTCTGCTAACCCTTTTTCATCATGAGTGAGCAACTTCTGATCACAGAATGCTTCTCACCCATTGATCTACCCAACATCTTTTTCCTACTATAGATCTTTGCAGAACCTACCACTTTCCGTGGATCGACCGTAGATGTTGATTAGGAAGAGGGAGATGACGACGACGACGATGACGATGATGGTGATGATGATGATGATCAATGATGGTGGTGGTGATGGTGGCGACAACAATGATGATGATGATGATGATGATGAGGGAGAGGATGAGGATGATGACAACGAGGATGAGGATAATAAGGATGATGATGATGTCTAGGATAAGGATTATGAAGATGATGATCATGATGATCATGATGATGATTAGGATGACATTAGAGGAATTTTGGGGTCTAAAATGGGCCTCCTAAGTAGAATAATAAAATAATAGTTAAAATAATAAAATAATAGTTAAAATAATAAAATAATATTGATTAATTTTGAAGGAAGAAAGAAAAAAACTACTTTTTGTGTTCGTATTTTCGACATATCTCCTTGTGTTTTTACTCAAATTTCGATCAGGAGAGCTCGTTGGATGCGGAATTTGATTCCGCATCCAACGAGTACCCACACTGCATACTTTTGACGGACCCCTCTACCCCAAAAACAAGAAATACCTAAAAAAACATGATGACGATGTCATCATCACGTTTTTCAGGTATTTCTTGTTTTTGGGGTAGAGGGGTCTGTCAAAAGTATGCAGTGTGGGTACTCGTTGGATGCGGAATCAAATTCCGCATCCAACGAGCTCTCCCGATCGAAATTTGAGTAAACACACAAGGAGATATGTCGAAAATACGAACACAAAAAGTAGTTTTTTTTAATGATAAATATGTCAATTCAACCATTATGGTTGACTTATTTTATTGAAATTCTATTGGTTCTTGAATTCCAACTCACAAAAACTTATTTTGGCACGTTTTCTTATAAGGCCCATTTTAGACCCCAAACTTCCTCTAATGAGGATGATGATAATTAGGATGAGGATGATGATGATGATGATGATGATGATGATGATGATGATGAAAATGAAGATGATGATGATGGTGACGGTGATGATGATGAATACGATGATGATGATGATGATGTGATGGAAAGATCTTTACCTTGCTCTTCACTAAATTGTTCTAAGCTTCGCCAAGATTATAATAGAATGGTTATGAGTGATTATTCACTCCTATAAAGAATGCATTTTATGGAACTACCAAACTGCTCAGTTTTGATATTCCTGTTTAAGACACTGGACTAGGTCCATGAGTCATGATTCTTCATGTACACAAATCTAAGAACAAGAGGCTTCATATGGCCCAAAACATTGTATTTTTTTTTACTACTTCCTCGGATCATATTGAATTGTCAGATTAGCCCTTGGAATGGGTGTTAGGAGCAATCCTTAATTTTTCACTCAACTGGATGCTCCCCCTATCATGTAGACGTCTTCATTCACTGAGCTCCCCCTAAAATTGCGATGATGAAGAAGATGATGATGATGACGAATATGATGATGATGATGAAGATGATGACGATGATAATGAAAATGATGATGATGACGATGATGATCATGATAATGGAGATGCTGATGAATTGGATGACGATGATGTTGATGATGAATATGATGATGAAGATGCAAATGATGATGATGATGATGCTGATGAATATGATGATGATGGTGATAACGACGACGTTGATGATGAAGATGATGATTATGATCATGATGATAAGGAAGATGACAATGATGAAGAAGATCATGATGGTGATGATGATGACGACGATGATGTTGATTATGAAGATGATGATATTGATGAAGATGACGAAGATGATGACAAGGATGATGATGAGGATAATGATGATGATGATCAGTGTCATTTTTGTTGTCATCACCATCATCTTCACCATCTTCATCGTCATCATCATCGTGTTCATCCTTGAAGGGACTTATGTATAGGATCTCACTATAAGTAATGCAACCAATACAAATTATGACAAAATCATAGTTAAATTAAATTAAATTAAATTAAACTACACTAAATTAAAAACATAGAGTTGTTTAACTATAATTAATTTAAAATGCAACAAAATATAAAATATGCAAATAAAAAAAACCCAAAATAAACTAAACAAAAGATAAATATGCAAAATAAAAAAACAAAACAAAACACAAAATATAAAATATGCAAATAATCAAACAAAAAGCATAGAATTCAAAAACACCTGCACACTAGCTCATTAGCATTCAAAAACACCAGCGCAGGATCTGCTCCGACTCCCATTTGGGGGTTTTCGATTTTGAACTTTCACTAAAAGATCTGGAACAGGCTATGATGTTTTTTTTATAGGAAGGGTGGGAGAAGGAATTTTCCTATTATTGCATCATCCACTCCCTTCACATGAGAGCCCATGCTTCTAGAACCACCTTCCCCACCTCCAGAATGGCAGCAATGTTTAGATCTTCAGGTTTGTTTCCTTCTATGTTTTTATTGATTACCTATTGTGTTTTTATTTTATTCATGGTTTTTTTCATTGTTATAAATGTGGTGGAGATGAAATGGCTCAAATATCCTTGCAGGAATGAAGCACGAACTATCCAGGTAAACATGGGAAATTCAATGTGAGAAATAAAACCAGCAGTTATCGAGGAAAAGGAGGAACGAAATGAGATATTTTAATGCTGCCATGCCTGTGTTTGCTTGTTGTGAGATATTTTGACAATATGCCTAATTGGAATGTGGTGGTTTTGTGGAGCTATATGATTGTATGGTATGCTTTGAATGGGAAAGATGAAGAGGCTCTCAAGATGCGTTGGCAAGCGTTGATGATGGGGATGAGGCCGAATGATTTTACTTTTTCAATGGTGCTTCTGATTTGTACAAACATCATAGCTTATGATCAAGGCAAGCAAGTTCATATCCTCACCATAAAATATGGATTTGATTCATATGATTTTTGTGGGTATTTATCTAGTTGGCATGTCTGCAAAATGTGGGTTTGTTTCTAGTTTTGTTCAATCCTTTTGGGCATCATGTCAAAATTACCATGAATTGACAGTTCAAAGCTAGATTGTGAATGTTTTTAATAGGATATGTAAGTGGCTATTGTGTTAATTATAATACAATAACTGGTGCTATATGGAATCTAAAACCCAATTCTCTTAGGTGCCAAGATAGCTCCATGCCATGTTTTTTCTTTAAATTGCCACTAGGTATTCTATATGAGAGGAATCTATGTTGGTTGTTACCATTTCAGCAACCATTTTGAAAAAAAGGCTATAACATCCCTATATCAATTTTTTTTTTTACCTACTGCCTACAATTTGCAATAAATTGCAAACTGTCAAACTTTGACAGCCCTCCCTACCCACAACCATATTAAACACCAAATTGAATCAAAGGTTAACTTTTAGTTGGATGGTGATCTTGTTTAAGAGAGGTAAATAAAGTCTGAAAAATTAAATTATTTGCATAGCTACAAGTCTGGAACATACATTTGGTGGTTTTCCTATATTGCTAAGAATAGTGTTCAAGGTTTGGAGTGGTGTGGTTTACATTGAATGCAAAACTAAAACTCTTATACACCTTATATTGGTAACCTTCACCGCTGCTATAAAATTGTCATAATTAGAACTATCATACTATATTATTGCTGCTATATTTATATGAGTCTTCATACTTGAATGGAAGGTTATTGGTTGGTTAGATACTGCAATTGAATTGTATATGGTTATGTGGCTAATGATTTCTTGTATGTTAAATTTTCATATGCTTAGCTAAGACATCAGTACTTCATTTCATTTTCATAACAAAAGCATATAAACAGGATCACTGAAAGATAGACAAGCATAGCCATACAAAAGGAACACAAAGATTTATCCTGGGAAAACCCTAAAGGGAAAAACCCAGCAAAATCTTCCTCAATATAGATGCCCCCAAAAGATAAAAGATAAAACCAGCAAGGAGATCAAAGCCCGATCCTCCACCTTCTCCGACTACTTCTCTTCTCCACTAATGCGCTGCACAAGTGAGAGTGTGTGTGTCTCAAATGAGGACCACCACACCTCTATTTATATTCATCCGTTCACTTGAATTAACTCATTCGACATGTAGGCTTGAGTTAAATCATGTAGGCTCGAGTTACACATGTAGGCTCAAGTAACCACACTGAGGTGCTAATGACCCACCTTTACAATTAGAGGGGACTACCTCATGAATATTATTAGTTCTTATGATTATAAGCATCGGGGTACAAATTAATACAAGTGGTTTTCCCGGTAGGACCATCAGGGACCACAAAAGATACATATAGAATATTCTTCGAAGTTACAATATTTCAACACTCCCCCTTAACGAAAAGGGTATTGTACAACAATATCAACAACAACAATAGTAGGAGAGGACATCATCAACATCATCCGTGTAACACATCTATAAATCATTGGAAGCTTTTCAACATCATATAGTCTTCGTCTTCAATATTCGACAACAACAACTTCTTTAATCAACATTAGCAACATCTTCAACACTTTGACCTTTCAATCAGCAACATATTTCAGCAACATCTTCAGCAACATCTTCAGCACTTTGACCTTTCGATCAGCAACATCTTCAGCACTTAGACCTTTCGATCATCAGCAACATGTTCAGCACTTTGACCTTTCGATCAACAACATCTTCAGCACTTTGACCTTTCGATCAGCAACATCTTCAACACTTAGACCTTTCGATCAGCAGCAAAATCTTTAGCACTTTGACCTTTCGATCAGCAACATCTTCAGCACTTTGACCTTTCGATCAGCAACATCATCTTCAACACTTTGACCTTTCGATCAACAACATCTTCTTCAGCACTTTGGCCTTTTGATCAGCAACAACATCATCATCATACTCTGATCTTTCGATTAGAAACATCATCATGAAAACATCATTATTATCAACACATCAACATCATCAAAACATCAACATCATCATCATCAAAACATCAACATGATCCTTCCTTTCGGAATTACGGAACTAACATGTCTGTGGTACTCAGACAATCCTTCCTATCATAATTATGGGATTTAGGTCTTTACAGAGTTACTAATGATTCTTCCTTTCAGAATTATGGGATCAACACATTTGTGGAACTCAGACAATCCTTCCTATTGGAATTACGGGATCAAGTCAATGATCCTTCCTTTTGGAATTACGGGATTTAGGCCTTTACAGAGTTACTAATGATCCTTCCTTTCGAAATTACGGGATCAACACAGTTGTGAAACTCAGACAATCCTTCCTATTGGAATTACAGGATCAAGTCAATGATCCTTCATTTTGGAATTATGGGATTTAGGTCTTTACGGAGTTACTAATGATCCTTCCTTTCGGAATTACAGGATCAACACATCTGTGGAACTCAGAAAATCCTTCCTATTGGAATTACGGGATCAATTCAATGATCCTTCCTTTCGGAATTATGAGATTTAGGTCTTTACGGAGTTACTAATGATCCTTCATTTTGGAATTACGGGATCAACACAGATGTGGAACTCAGACAATCCTTCCTATTAGAATTATGGGATCAACACATCTGTGGAACTCAGAAAAACCTTCCTATTGGAATTACATGATCAATTCAATGATCCTTCCTTTAGTAATTACGGGATTTAGGTCTTTACAGAGTTACTAACGATCCTTCCTTTCGGAATTACGGGATCAACACAGATGTGGAACTCAGACAATCCTTCCTCTAGGAATTACAGGATCAACACACGTTCTCGAGTACCAAAGTCATCGGATCCATTCTGAACTGAAGTTCAAGGATGATACAATCCTACCACATTCATGGGGACCAAGATCTCTGGATACATTTTGAACTGAGGTTCAGGGATGATGCAATCCACCACTTTCATGGGGGTCGAGACCTCTGGATACATTTTAAACCGAAGTTTAGGGATGATGCAATCCTACCACTTTCATGGGGGCTGAGACCTCTGGATACATTTTGAACCGAGGTTCAGGGACGATGCAATCCACCACTTTCACGGGGGCCAAGACCTCTGGATACATTTTGAACCGAAGTTCAGGGATGATGCAATCCTACCACATTCACGGGGGCCGAGACCTTTGGATACATTTTGAACCGAAGTTCAAGGATGATGCAATCCCATCACATTCACGAGGACCGAGGTCACTAGATCAATTTTGGATAGATGTCCCGGGATGATACAATCCCTCTTCATTCTCGAAGACCGAGGTCTCTGGGTCACTTTTGGGAAAGTGCCCAGGGATGATACAATCCCACCACATTCTCAATGACCGAAGTCACCAAATCACTGCTGGACATATGTCCCAAGATGATATAATCCCTCTTCATTCTCGAAGATTGAGGTCTCTGGGTCACTTTAGGGCAAGTGTCCAGGGATGATACAATCCCACTGCAACATCACTACTCCCCCTTTCAAGGAAGGTCTTTCTAAACCACACCAAGATTGTTTCAAACTTTACCCGAGACAGAGGCTTTGTCAGCGCATCATCATCTAAACCATTTTCATATACATCTTCAGTATGTGAATACTGAACTATCACCATCTGTATCTCCAGTATGTGAGTACTGAAAGCATCATCATCTGCATCTTTATCTTGAATGTAGAAATACCGAATTTCTATGTGTTACGATGGAACACAAGGTTCTCTGTTATCACAAATCTCGTTATCACATAGAATCAATGTAGTATCCATCTTTAGTTCAAATAGACCTGATATCAGCTTCTGAAGCCATATGGCTTCACAACTTAGTAGATCAATATGCTATGTATTCTGCTTTAGCCATGCTATGAGAAACACTGGACTGTTTCGTGCTAAACCATGAACTCATAGCAAACCCCAAACAAAAGCATCTACCTAATGTGTTTTTCCTGTCTGAGATACTTCTGGCCCAATTTGCATTTGTGTATCCATACAATCTATACTCATGGCTACCATCATAATATAAACCAAAGTCTATAGTCCCTTTCAGATATCTCATCACATGCTTTGTAGTTATTAGGTGAACCCATCTTGGTTGAACAAGATATTGACTTAAGGTGTTCACAGCAAAACAAATGTCTGGTCTGGTATTTGTTAAGTACATCAATGACCCAATGATCTATCTATAATGAGTCATATCCACTAACTCTGATGAGTCATCAACTAACAGCTTCAGGTTGGAGTCCATGGGTGTGGCCATGACTTTGCATTCCAACATATTGAATCTCTTCAATATCTCTACCGCATACTTTCCCTGGTTGAGAAATATTTCTTCTGAACTTTGCCATACTTCCAGACCTAGGAAATAATGCATTAACCCAAGGTCTTTCATCTCAAATTCTTCTGCTAGTTTCTTCTTTCTTTCCATGATCTGTTTCTGATTTCCTGTCAAGCATAAGTTATCCACATATAATAACAGGATGACAAGTTCATCTTCTACAACCTTGAGATAAAGGTTAGAATCAACTTTATTCTTGATAAATCCCATGCTCGACAAGAATCTATCTATTCTTTCATACCAAGATTTGGGAGCTTACTTCAGGCCATAGAGGGCCTTCTTCAACTTGCATACGTGATTCCATCTGGCTTCAACTTCAAATCCTCATGACTATTCGATGTAAAACTCTTTCTCAATCATACCATTAAGGAAGGCTTGTCTTTACTTCACCATGGAAGAAACTACCATGATATTTCTAAAGGAAGTGTACCTTACTTCCTGGAGTAAGTGTCTCTTCAGAATCAATTCCCTTTTCCTGAAAGAAACCTCTGGCCACAAATCTTGCTTTATACTTCTCGATACTTTCGTCAGTTGCATGCTCTATTTTATATATCCATTTGGAGGATACAATACTCTTTCCTTCTGGTTTGGGAACTATATCCCATACATCATTCTAGTATTCTTTCATCATAACATCTTCCATGAGTTCATCTTGTCAGATCATCAACATATCCTAGTCTTCTACATTCAACTTTGAGGGTTGGAACCCACTTTACTCTTGGTAAAGTCTCAATCCATCAAGAAGCTGTCCATCATGTCGTACCGTGTTGAACTCAGATATCTTCTATAGTCACTCCCCCTGAAGTGGAGTATTATCTTCCTTCTTCATTCTATACAAGTGGTTCTATGCTTGATATATACTGGTCAATAGAGTATGTCATGTCATAGTCTATTCTTTCTGAGGCAAATCACGAACCTTTCTTTGTACACTTGTTCTTGTAGATCCATATAGAGGATACTATGTACATCCCTTTATGTCTCGAAATCATATCGTATACATCATTCCCCATGATCAATTGTTATTATTTGATCATAGTTTCTTTCATAGCATTCTTTTCTTCATCTTGAGTTATCTCTCATACCCATGGTGGTCTTCATCCTTTGAGGTGGATCTACTTCTCTCTGAAGCTCTTTCTTTCGTCATGGTGTCTCTGACCGTGGGAGCTTCATATTCATGTTTATTGAATTGTCATCACTTGTTCTTCGGAATAAGTCTCATCCTTATTTTCTTGTAGGAGGTTGTATAGGACATTTCCTACAATTCAAATGCACCAGTTGCATGGTTAGAAATATTTCATAAAACATATGCATAACGACAAATTCTTATGCATCATGCAACTATTTAGCCAATACAACATTCATCCATATTTCACAGAATCTTTCTAGATGCCTTCTATATCTACCATGACATCATTGAGATCGTGCACTAATCCAATATGTCAGTAAAGAGGTTTTATAAGTAGCACTGGAGAGTTGTATAGCACCATGAGCTACTTACCCATCACATGCATATTAGTAGTATTAATGTAAACAATCTATCATGCATAACACATCAACTGAATACAATCAAATGCATAACAAAACAATATCATGAAATGGCAATTGAATACTTATCTTTTATTTGTTTCGTGGGTAGACTCCATCTTGATCATTCTGCTTTATCATCTTCTTCATTCATGAAATCATCATTTCTTATCCAAATGATAAGATGAATAAGAGGTTCTTCAAGAATTGAGTTTTTCATATTCCTCATCGCTTGAGGGATCTTCTTTGAATGGTGAGAGCCTGATTTTCAATTGATCCCATCTTCTTCTTCTCTTCTTATTAGTCGAGCTGAAAGTAATCACTTACTTCTGGCATACATTCTTCACATGAATGAATCCCATGATCCTAGGAGGCCATTCAAGGTGGCTATCACCACCTCTGCATACTTCTTCTTCTACCGCTTCAAGTTGTTCTGCATTATGGATCTTCACATTCTTCAACTATTTTCTCAAAGACATCTTCTAATTTAAGTTCTTATCTTCAAATAGCTTGATCAAGGAATCAAACATCTTTGGTGTCTTTAGGGAAGACACTTGTGGTATAATTTAATCCGTGATTGAATCAACAATGATCTTCTTGGCCTTGATCAAGTTCTTCTTGTGTAAGTATTTGAGGCTCATCTCCCTCTAGAACTGGAACCTCTCTACTCATGTAGGTGTCTAATTCATTTTCTTCAGAGAGATCAAATACTTCCATGCTTGGAAGTTTTCAACTTCACCAAGCTTATCATCAAGCTGATGAGATAGATCATTTTGAAATGAGAACCTCAAATGCAAATAGCAAAAGATTAGATCTTATCGATTTGAGGTGTCTGTCCTGCTTCCGGAGCTGGCTGATCTAGGGTTTGTCAGAGAAACCCTAATTTTAAAAACTTGGAATCTTTCATATCTGATTGGATATAAATATATATCTCTTTAAATGGAGCTATCCAATGTACTCCTTTTCTGAAAACAGTGGAGGGAAGCTCCCGGAACAGGAAGCCCTAGTTTTCCAATTTCTTCTCCAGAAATGCCTGTTACTGTTTCTATTATATCTCCTAAATTTATGCTCCTATGTGTCTAAAATTGTGTACTGAGGTAACTGCACATGTCCCTGATCCAACAGCATAAGTTTCATCAGAATTGGTTTCACCAATTTGAATTTATGATCATTTTCCCAAGGTGACCTCTTATAGGACTGTTCAAGAAAAGTGCAGTTGTACGGCATGCCACGTGTCACTGGTTCATCTTCAGGTTCTGAAATTTGGATCAAAGAAGTTACAGGCCATTCTATTTCTGGAAAATATTCAGGAATTCCATTTGGACCTCTGTATCCCATGCTACAACAATTCTCCCGAGGTGTCCTGTTTAGGGATGAATTCTGGAAGAGGTTGGAACCCTAACTTGGAGGGATCATATCTCCTAGAATATAGCAAATCTGAGGCTGAATTTCGGAAAAAGTGTAAATCAATATTTTATCTTTGGCCTATGAAATTTTCAACTCTTGATCCTTCTCCAATATGAGGATATAGCGAATGTACCAAAAATTAGTAGTTTAGTATTTAAGGTTTTTTTTTTAAATTTTATTTTTTATTTTTTATAGATCGGGGTCAAACTAGGGTTTGAATTTCCCAGAGTTTCACCCAACCAAATTTCTTGATCCAGGTCTCTAAACTTCGATTTTGATGAGGATTAAAATCCTATGCTGGGCTCACTCAAAAATTCTTCTTCTGTAGAAAGCCCTAATTTTTCGCACCAAAACTGAAAATGCTCGGAATCGAATTCCGCTTCTACAGAAAGATGCACCCTTCAATGGAGAGTTAGTATAGCCTTCTTTTGCTGATTGATCATGGATAAAGACTCCCCCCCCCCCCCCCCCCTCCCCGCAAAAAAAAAAGCCATAGATTCTTTAGCTGCACAATGTCTTCTTTTAGGGTGGCTCTGATACCATGTTAAATTTTCATATGCTTAGCTAAGACATCAGTACTTCATTTCATTTTCATAACAAAAGCATATAAACAGGATCACTGAAAGATAGACAAGCACAACCATACAAAAGGAACACAAAGATTTATCTTGGGAAAACCCTAAAGGGAAAAACCCAACAAAAACTTCCTCAATATAGATGCCCCAAAAAGATAAAAGATAAAAGATAAAACCAGCAAGGAGATTAAAGCCTGATCCTCCTCCTTCTCTAGCTACTTCTCTTCTCCACTAATGCGCTACACGAGTGAGAGTGTGTGTGTCTCAAATGAGGAGCACCAAACCTCTATTTATATTCATCTGTTCACTTGAATTAACTCATTCGACATGTAAGCTCGAGTTAAATCATGTAGGATCGAGTTACACATGTAGGCTTAAGTAACCACACTGGGGTGCTAATGACCCACCTTTACAATTAGAGGGGACTACCTCATGGCTCTTATTAGTTCTTCTGATTAGAAGCATAGGGGTACAAATTAATACAAGTGGTTCTCCCGGTAGGACCATCAGGGACTATAAAAGATACATATAGAATATTGTTCGAAGTTACAATATTTCAACATTGTATGCTAAAGTGCTACTAGATGAACTTGCTACTAATTCCATATATCTTGAATTGAATACATTGACTTGATATCATTTACATTTGCATCTATAAGCACTAAATCAACTTAGTATGTCTTCTTCATTCATAGAGGTGATTGATTAAAAGGCACTGGTCACTAATACAATTGTGTAGAAGATATAGTTGTTTGTCCTTGTAATTAAATAGAAAGAAGGTTCCCTGCAACCAAATGCATTTTCCATGGCACTAGAGTCCATGGCTAAGTTGTCGGAAAGACCAGAATAGGTGTCATGCCATGAACATTTTGGTACAGAAATGTGTGGTAAAGACTAGAAATGTGTTACCAGTTACCACTACTAGCCATAAAGACAGGTCCAATGGAAGCATGTTTCTATAGCTGGAAAAGAATTTCCATGCCATACCAATGTCCATACAAGATGTTTTCTTCTCTACATCCATCTATTTTGACTTGGTTTGACTTAGTTTTTTACTAGACTTGAACAAAAATGCTGGTAAAAGTTGTCCTTTCCTCTATCTTCCCTTTTCTATTTTTTTACTTAAATTTTTAACATTACCACTAATTGTTCCAGTATGTTTGAGAAAGTTTCCAACCTCATCAAACTTCATATGGAGAAAGTATAATTTCATACTCCATTCAAAATTCAACAGACTTAACAGTTTAAAGGATTTCAGGATTGGCAAGATTACAGTCGTTTGATTGGATTCTATCATGTATCAAGGAATGGGATTGGCATTTAATCAAGAGCACCAAGCCCTTTATGTAACTCAATTTTGGTGCCATTGATTGTCGAATTCCTCTATCATGGCCTTAGCAAAAATGTACCCTTCACTCAAGCCAAAATCATTGATTAGGCATGATATTTTTCTATGATATTTTAAGGCTTGTATTAGGTAGTTTCATCAAAATTGAATGGTGTTAATCGATGTCCCTGGAGGATTGAGGTAGATCCAAAGGATAGATGAAGAGGCAAAGGATAATACAAATGGTGAGGATCCCAATATAAGCGATGGTGGAAATTTGCTTATCATTTAAATGTTCTTTCTCATTTATTCATAATCCTTTCTTTCAAAGTTGCAATATAATGTGCTATTTATAAATGAGTGGTCGCGTTTCCGGTGTGTTTCAGTTTTGGAAACACATACCTATTTCCCTGTATCGTGTAACTTAGGTCCACAACCATAAATGGAATTGATTTAACTTCATTGCAATTAAATTTGTGGCACTACTGTGAACTTCCCTAGCCATTATTTGACTAGAATTCAATAAACCCTTTTTCAAAGCTAATATTAAATGTCAAACTGGAAGCAAGGCAATACACATGGTAAAGGGCAATGTGCAGTAAGAGGAAGAAGATAGAGATTACCAACATAGGACAGACCAAGGAATTTTATAGTCAAACAAAAAATATGTTGAGAGAGAAACCAACCTTAGTGAGTTCTTCTTGTGAGTGATCAACTGCAGGAGATGTAGATCCAGTAGGGGCAACATGATCATTTATAGCATTATTGATAGCTGCATCTACAAAAGGATCGGAGTGTTTCCACCGTCCTTATTTTTTTCAGTTTCCATAAGCTCCACCTCCTCCTCTTCTATCAACCGAACCATAAGAGGTTAGAATACAAAGATATGCCTACAAATTCATGCATCTCGAATGTAGTGGCTTACTAATATAAATGCCTTCATAACAACCAACTGAAATATCTAATTGTGGTAAAAAACAAGCAGAAGTTGTGAAGAGAATTATTATACTATTGTTTAGTACTCTTATTTGATGCTTATGGATGGTTGATTGGAAGTCTTTGATACTTGATTCTTTGTCAATGGATATCATCTTCAATTGTCTCTTGATAATAAATTATAATTGGGTAAGACTTTTGTCTATTATATTGGATGCTTTTCATTGAAAAGTTTAATAGTGTGCATGTTTCTCAAATTTGGTTGTGTTTATCTTAACACTTGTTATGTCACTACAAGCGGTGATATATATGGATGGATTATGTCTATTAATCCAACCAACCGTACATTGTTTAATTTTTCATGGTTGTAAAGTTTTTTAAAGTTTTTAAAATTTATATTAAATAAAATTATTTTAATATTATTTATTTGATTGTTGATTCGGATATATTTCAGTGATGCAGGTTTTGATATCGGCTCCTCCAGTGTTGGCGACATATCATACGTCATAGCTGTCAGCTGGATGTACTGCAATTAAATTAAACCCTGAGTACAGTTGTTAGTTTTTATTTGATAATGGCAACTTTTTGGAATTTGAAGCCCAAATGTTCTATAGAAAACTGTTTTTATTTGCTCAGAGTGGTTTTGAGTATACTGAGCAGAGTTTTGTAGCAATTATGGAATTCTAGAGCTTGTATTGAGTTGTACATGCAGAATTTCTTTGAGTAATCAATGAGATATCGACCCCAGCCATAGCATTCTCTATATAAACTAGCAAAATCCCATTGCATGCATCAATTCTTGCAAATTCTAAGTGTAGGCAAGCGTTGCGATAGAAGAACACAATATTTTCTCTGCGGTTTGTCGTTTCTTGTGTCCAATATTGCAGAATATTCTACCAGGAGGAAAAGAAGCAACAATGAGGACTACTTTGGATTGCTTCCTAAGAAGAAACCCAAGCTTGAACCTAAGGAGAACAAATTCATGTTCAGGGTTTTGCTTCTTAATGGTTTGAATTTAACTCTGTAGTTGGAGGATGCCGTTGAAAAGATGTTGGTGGCCGAGTTTGTAAGGACTGTTAGGATAAAATCTGAGAAATAAATGATAGAAAAGAGGTCAAGAAAGATCCACTGCGGTCCCCAACTCTATGTGGAATATGCAATGGGAGAACGAATAATGATGAAAAAATCATATGCAATGATTCTCACAACAAGCCCATGCTCGTAGCTCTACAGGTTCATCCCTAAAATTCCTCCCCTAAATTGTTTCTTTAGTTTTTTTTATAAGTAAAAAAAAATGTATTAATATGTGCGCTACAAAATCATTCCATGAGCTCCTCAAAGTACATTCAGTTAGAACAAATATTTCCATATCTAAATATTATTTACTGGAAAGTTTTTTTTTTAGTAACTAGGGGAATTAGCAACTGGAGATGGGATGGTACTCGTGTGACATGGGGTCTAGGGATCCATTCCAGCTACCACTATACCGCTAGGTTCTCCACACCCTTCATAAGACATGGGACACTGGTAAACCCAGGTGGGATTTGATCTCCTGAACTCCAATTTACAACAAGTGACTTCATAACAACTGAACTGCTAATGAGCTACACACGTGCAGGCTATTATTTACTAGAAAGTTAACATTTCATAGATAACAAATATTTATCCATAGTATTTAGTGATATTTTATTCATATACTAAGACAACATGACTCTTTCCTCTGTTTTTTGTTTTGTATTGTTTGGCATGATGGTGGTATTAACAGTGTCCCCACATTTCTAGTAAAAACCTATTTATATGTGTATTTAATATATTTCTGTCTTAAACTTTAAAATTTGTGTGTTGTTTTCGTTTTAATACAATGGTTAAAGAAATATTTTCAAACACAAACACAAGTTTCCACATCAGTGAGGCAACAGTATTGTAATATAACATTTAAATGCGAGTTGATATTCTGGTGGAAAATGTGTGCTCGATAGATTGATTGTTGATTTCCTTCGCATTACATGTGGAATGTGATTCCAGAACCACATCTCTTGGTGGAATTACCCCAAGAACACACTTTCTAGACAACAGTAGCTGATTTAATTGTATGCCCATTTTTTATTTCATAGATTATTTTGATATTTTCTAGGAATAGATTATTTATTTCATTTATAAATTTAATTGCCAACCAACACAGTGGTTTCCATTTATTAGGACAACTCTTTGCAAGTAGTATCGACCAATGGACCTAGAGAAAGGTGATTGATAAGGTAAGGGTTCTTGCATTGCCTACATTCTCCCTAGGCATTAATATTTTATATGACTTGCTTGTACCTGTCGTATAATATAATTTTGCTATTTTCATTTCTAGCCTCTTCATCATGCTTCCTATCCAATGTTTGTATAGAAACATAATAATATCAAACTTAAATGTCTTTGTTGTGTTCTTGCTGTAATGATTCCCTGCTTTTATCACTCTTATGTTCTCTCTGTGCATTTCCCACCTTTGTTTTTTAACCACTTTACCTCTATCAGAATTGTTTGTTTTTAGCTTTTGGTTCCATTTCTTCATCGTTTATTTAAATTACTATTCAAAATTGTGTTTTAGATTTCATTTTCCACCAAAAGCTTGGAAGTTTTTGTTCCTTTTTATTTTCTACCAAACCAAAATATTGCACGAGAAGCCTTTTCTGGGTGGAAATGGAGGTGCTTTTCCTGTTGTCCAAGCTTCTTCCAACCTTCTCATGGGGAATAGGAGTCTTGCTTTTTAAAACCTAGTAAGAGCAATTATCCTTTATCCTCCATCTCTTAAGCTACCATTTGTAGTTATATTACAAGTGTATTATGATGGATTTCTTGGTTTGGCATGGGAAGCTTTGTTGGGGTTGAAATAGAGGTATATTGCCATTCTATAACATTTGTCTTGTAGTAATAATTTTTAGGAATTGCGGTGACATTGCAACCTCATGGCTCTTGTTTGACAAATATCTAATGTCTAGCTTAGGATTTTCCTATTAAAGATTTATGATGTGGATCTAGTTATTAAGGAGCATATTGGATTTGAACCATTCAACCCTATCTACTCTTTAATCACTAAATCCTCCATGAGATCCTCAATTGACCCCATATGCCTAACTTGTATTTGTTAGGAACTAATCACAGCTTTTATGCCATTTTAAATCTTAATTCATCTTTCATTTTCTGTTTGATAAGATCTGAATTTTTTTGTCATTTACATGTATTAAACTCATCCCTAAAACATCAAATCATATGGTAGGATTTCCCCAGTTTGTGGATCAGAATTACCTTCTAGAAATCTGCTTTGTAGCGGTGATTAAATCTTGTCTAAAACAGAATTAAAAGGTCCACAAGTCTGTACATCAATCAGAAGCACTTATTGAAGATCCAAAACCGTGGAAAGGAATGTGCCTTTCCATGGTTTTTAAATTTTTTAAAACCTCCAGGTTTCGTCATAATATCGACGAACTTTCGTCGTGGGTATTACAAAACCATCAAAACCCTGGGTGGCTTTCCACGAATACCGTATCTAAAGCGACACAGTTTTGTGGAAAAATTACCGTTCAACTTGCAGATTTCATCGATAGGGATTGGTTTTCCACGATTTTGCATGGAAGAAATTTTTGTTCAAATTCCAGAATTTGTCGATAGAGAGACAAAATTTTGTCGAAACTGTTCCATGATTTTGTGTGGAACCAAAATTTTTCCCAATAGTTTTTTGCCATATTTTTGTTGTTATCGAGATGACAATTTCATCGATAGAGTGACGAAACATAGAAAATGAATTAAAAATAATCAATTCCAAGGCCACTGTATAGAAGACACGTGGAGGCCATTTTTTGTCTCTATATCGACAGCTTATAAAGTTCATTGTTATAGAGATGAAATAAGTGCCACGAAACATCGCAGTCATTATTGTCGCAATTGAGACGACCAAACGTGGAAATAGCAATGAAAAACCGTCACAAATTCCATTGAGAGAGATTGGTTTTCCACGGTTTTGTGTGGAAGAGATTTCTGTTCAAATTCCATAGTTCGTCGATAGAGACACAAACATTCGTTGAAACTGTTCCACGGTTTTGCGTGGAACCAAAATTTTGACCAGTAGTTTTTGGCCATATTTTTCGTCGTTATAGGGATGATAATTTTGTCGATAGAGCAACTAAACGTAGAAAATGAATTAAAAAAAATCAATTTCAAGGCCACCATATAAAATACACGTGGCGACCAGTTTTTGTCTGTATATCGATGGATTATAAATTTCATCGTTATAGAGATGAAATAAGTGCCACGAAACATCACGGACATTATTGTCGCAATTGAGACGACGAAACATGGAAATAGCAATGAAAAACCATCGCAAGTTTGCTCATATGTATTAGTGTGGAAGGAATGAAATCTGTTGGAGAATTTTAATCTTTGGACTGAGAAAGTTAACTTCTTGTTGTATCTGCCTTGTTTTTATATTTGGAGTATATGAAATTCCCCCAACAAATACATATTTGATGATCACGCCCCTAGAGTGGATACAGTATGCTACAATATTTTAGAACTGGTACATTCCTTTCCGGTTAGTGAAAAAAAGCAGGCTTCCAGGGTTATTGGATCACCACTTGTGGTTACATACGCATTGGGATTATTCGAGGGTGATGTTGCCTCAAATGTTGGTGGTGCTGGTTTTACAATTCATATTAGCTCCACACATTTCTTTCATGTACAAATGGGTTTTCAAGTGTCAACACTAATACTAGGGTTGAGTTGTTGGCCCTTTGGGAACTCCTGGTATTTGCGGATAATATTGTCCTTCCTTCTCTCTTTGTCTATGGATATTCACAAGTTATTATAAATTGAGAAAACTCTATGGCACGTCTTGATGTGGTGGACTTGGATCACTAGTGTAATCGCATAATTGAGGTAAAATACTCTTTCCTCTCCATAAACTCTAAACACATTTACAGGCAGCACAATCAAAGTGTTGATAACTTATCCAAGGAAGCTCTATCACTTGAGATGGGGAAACTTACTTATGAGGAATTTTTGGATGGTGAATCCATCAGAAGGAATATTATCTCGTTCTTTTAAGGGATGTGAGATTTTATTGATGAAGATATTTCCATAACTTGTTTCGAGTTTGTTACGCCTTCTCTTTTGCTTAGAAGAGAATTACTTTGGCATATTTTTGTATTATCCTCGGGACCTTTCACCCCATAGAGTTTCCTCAGATAAGCTTCGAAGATTGTGATTGCAATCCCTTGGAATGTGTTGAAGTTTACTTGTTGAAAGTGTGAGGTTTTACTGATCATCTTTTTTGGTCATACTCTTTCCTAATGGGTCTAAGATATTGATGTTATTTTTTTATAGAGGTATATATGATACTTGGTATCATAAGTTATGTATTAGGTACCTTTGATTCTTATTGAATATCAATGAATTGCTCTTTTTCTCCTGAAAAAAGGCTTTACACAGTGGGCATCAATAACTCGAGATACTCCAAAATTTCATAAGCATTAAATTCCTAAGACCTTTAGCTCAATAAAATATGGCCTATAGCACAATTAATATGGTTGGCATTGAAGTGTGACATCATGATTGCACCGAGAGGAGCTCTACAGCCCAGTATGGGGGAGATCTTGTAACATTACATAACGTTATGTAACATTACGTAACGTTATTTTTATTAATAAAAAATATTTTTTTTAATTATAGGACAAAATAAATGTCAGCCAAAAAAAATCTAATATGGGGGAGATGTTGTCATTCCTACCTAACAAAACAATAAAAAAGTAAAAATTTAATTATCCGTAAAAAAAATGTGGGTCACAAAAAAAACACAATATGGGGGAGATGTTGTAATGTTTCTACCTAACAAAATAATAAAAAATAACAAATTGAATTATGCTCAAAAAAATGTTGGGCTTGCACATGGTTTTAAAACCATGTGCAACCCATGGTTTAGGAGGGCCTTGCACATGGTTTTAAAACCATGTGCAAGGCCTCCTAAACAACCCATGGTTTTATTGTACATGGTTTAGGAGGGCCTTGCAAATGGTTTTAAGAGCATGTGCAAGGCCTCCTAAACAACCCATGGTTGTAGGAGGGCCTTGCATGTGGTTTTAAGAGCATGTGTAAGGCCTCCTAAACAACCCATGGTTGTAGGAGGGCCTTCCATGTGGTTTTAAAACCATGTATGGAGAAATGTTGTAATGTTTGTTCCTAACAAAATAAAAAATAATAAAAAATATTATATGTCGAACATAAATAATATTAAATATTAATAATACAAATATTATATGTGGACCTTAAATAAAAAGATGCATCTTTTGGTTTTAATCAAATCAATGGATACCTAAGAAGAGGTTTGCACCTGAGAGATTTGATCCCTCTCGGTGCTTGATAGAGCCTAGGATTTGTATCTATGCTGGTTTATGCATCTCAATTGAGTTATATTTTAATATTAAATTATTGATTCTAATTACCAATTAATATGGTTGGCATTGAAGTGTGACATGATGATTTATGCATATCAGTTGAGTTATATTTTAATATTAAATTATTAATTCTACTTAAGGGTAATTATTGTCTTTTTGAGATGCATACTTAACTTGTTATCATTATTGCGTTATATGTTAATGTATTGTATTAAAATAATAATTTTTTTTATATTAATATTGAATTTTTTAAATTTAATTTAAGTAAAAATGTGTAGAATTATAGTTAATTTTTACTAAATTATAATTAATTTATGTATTATAATAATATATTTTCTTTATTAATATTGAAATTTTTAGTTTAATTTAAATATAAATCAATGAAGATATAATTAAATAATTATAATCAATTTTTTACTAAATTATAATAAAGTTATGTATCTTTCTATAATGTATACATTTTATTTCATATTAATATTTTTGTTAGAAAAATGTTAAAAATTAAAGTTAAATTATTTGTGAAAAATTTCATTAATGATAATGATACTGGTTAATATCTAACATGCCTAAATTACTAATAATATTATATTAAATTATACATCAAAACTTATAAAACACATCACATAAAACAAAGTATTTAACCATGTTTATCAACTTAAAAAAACCATGTTTAACATAGTTGTTGTCACCCATTGTTCAAATTTCATATTATGCACCATATATATCTATATCTATCTATCTATATATATATAGTAAAGAAAGAATACATTTTGATAGCTTTTTTAATGATTACTAGTCTCATCAAATCAACACTAACTCTTATCTTTTGCCTACTAACAATGTATTTCTTTAAAAGACATTCTTGTAATAATATAAAAATTCATATGTAAGTTTTCTTTATATATAACTAATAACTAAAATTTAATAATAATATATATTTATTTTGATAGATGTTAATATCTTAGACTATCATTTATGCTTTCTTATTTATGGATGAGGATTAGACAAGTGTATTGTCTAGATTGATTTTTTGGCATTTGTTCCAATTTCAAAACAACAATTATAAGAAAAAAATAAAATAACTGGTAGGTGATGAATCACTAACTAATAGCTAATGCATGTATAACGTGTAGCCAATGAATGGATAACGAACAGTATGGTAGACAACTAGAAGAACGAGAGAGAGAAAAAAATAATATAAAAAATAATTGATGGTTCTTAAATGGATAACTCGTAGTTGATTCATGAATGTATGGATAACATATAATTTGAGTTCATGATATACAACTAGAAGAATGAGAGAGAGAAAAAAAAGAATATAAAAAATAAGTGATGGTTGATAAATGGTTAACTCGAAGGTGATGCATGAATGTATGGATAACATATAATTTGAGGTGGACTGTAGTTGGTGCATAGATAAAATTTATTTTGTGGTACTTAACTTGCACTCCTCTCCGTCCACCAACCACAAATTAAGTAGTTGTGCAAGTTATCTTCAAGTCCCCTCCTCTCTCAGTGAGGAGAGGACACGACTACTACTGTTGCTGCTATCCAACCAGGGATCTAGCCCCATGAACATAAACATAAATGCATTGAATATAAAAATACATATACAGATGCATAATACATGAAAATACAGTGTAAGTAAATCTCATTCAACACATTCATATGTTCATAATAATTCTTAAACAAATACAGTTGTAGAAATTGAATACACAGAGAATACTTATCTTGAAAATTAGTTGTCCCGCATCTAGCTATGTCGTTGTAATGTTCCACCCAACCATTTCAGAAACATATATGGGCTTCACAGGAGCAAAAACGACCTCAATAAACTCCGAAATCATGAATCTCTTATGCCCATCCACTGTGCAACACCAAATTGGGTTTCCCAACCATGGAAAATGGGGGAAATTGCAGAAAAACGGGCTGAAAACGCCCCAGCTTACTCTGGAAACAGCGTGAGAAAGAGAAATGCATGGGTGAATAATGGAATTGGCATGCATTTCTAGGTATTTACTTCCCCAATAAGCAAAAACACGATTTTCCAAAAGTGATTGCTTCCCTAATGCGAATTTTGATTGCCATACTCTTCCATTCCCAAGGCATTAACTACCTCAACCAACTTCTGGAAGAAATAAATGATTGGGTGAATAAAACAAAATGGTAGTTGAGAGTTTTATGGGTTCTCCCATTGACATTTGGTTCAACACTATTGGCTCAAGGGTTTGAATTATTTCCCTCCCTATTCCTTTTGAAATCATGCCCCCATCTCTTTGTTGCATTGCATGGTTAGTTGTGGGTATTTTATTAAATTGCATATTTACATGATGTCTCAATGAGTCAAAATTGGAATATTACACTAATACACTAAAAAAAAATTAATATACAAGTTTTCCTTATATATAACCAATAACCAACAATATATTTTCACATTTCATATGTATATTAATTCATATAAAAAAATTCTTTTATATAATCAATAACTAAAATTTAACTTTAATTACATTTGGTTAATATATATGTATATATTTCTTGTGTATACCCCTTTAATAAAATTCAACTTCAATTACATTTTATGTAAAACAATAAGAGGTATAGTCATCAAATCAACACCCACTCTTACCCTCAACACATTAAAAATTGGACCAAAAAATATATAGATTTATAGAATAAGAACAATTCCATATAAAAGCTTTATTTAAGATATCCAATATAACTAAAATCCACCTCCAATGACATTTTGTGTGACCCATCTTTCGTGATTGTGAAGAAATACCATTTTAGAAATAACAAAAATCCAACCATCTATCAATAATATTTAACACATGCCACTAATTTCATATATTCACAAAGTGAGGTGACGGTACATGTTGCGTGGCCTTTTGATTGTTTGGTTGTCGAGCACTGGACTTGCTTTTCCGAACAAGCTTGTGGACACATGAGCGCTAATCTAAAAATTTAAAGCCGTCGACACATGAGCGCTAATCTAAACTTTAAAGCCGTGGACACATGAGCATCGGATTCATTCCATCCATTTGCATTTGGACTGTGATGATCCCCGATTCCCCCGCCCTGCCTATCAAATAAAATATCTTTCTCCCTTTCTTTACTTTCTTGCAGAGCAACCGCTGAAACAAAGAAATCAAATTTATTTTCGGCTCAATCAGCTTCTTCCTGGTTCTTCAATGGTTAATAATAATAATATGTCTGCTTCTCATGTTTATTCCTCTAACGCCGAGGGGCGTTCGCCTGTGCCTTATCTTCTCGCGGGGTTGGCCGCCATGTTGATTCTTCTGGCCATGGCGTTGCTCATGCTGGGTTGCAGCTTCAGGACGATGCTCGATTCAGATAATATATCAAATTCAACCGCCTCAGCTCCCAATATTGGCACCGAGAAGGAAGTGAGGAACAGAGAATCGCAGTTATCATGGCTGGAGATGACAAACCCACATTCCTGGCTATGCCCAAGCCTGTCATGGCCTAATTTCAACTCCAAATTTCTTCAGGAGAACTAGCGCGAGCTTAGCATAAGCTCCTATTGTAAATATACCATCAAATTATCTCCTGGAGAGACTTGGAATTGGGATTCTCTGAACAAAAATAATTTTTCGGCGGTGATTTGTATGCTTTTCATTGTGATTTTGGATTTAAAGAGATAATCAAGACTGACGTTTCAGTAATGAAAATGTTCATTTCATTTTCTGTTTTCTTTGTTTTTCATATGTGAAAGTTTGATTCTTGAACTTACTTTTTATATCTATGTGTATTTCATACGTTAAAGTTTGGTTCTTGAACTTGCTTTTATATGAAAAGTCTAGCAAGAAAGCTTACATGATGAGTTTGTTAGATTACAAAGATTCGAAACTGTAAAGCTGTTATTGAACATGAGTTTGTTGGATTACAAAGGTTCGAACTCACCGGTACACTATACCCATCAAAGCTCTGTTCTGTGTTATGTTTGCTCTTCTATTCTGCACATTCATTCATTTTTGGTTCTCCCAAGTTTAGAATTTCTTATTATTAGCCTGTCATAGAATCTGCGCTCATACACTGAAAGATCTGCGAGATAAATAAAGTGAAGTATCAGTGCTTATCCCACTTTAGTAAAGTGTCATGAAAGAATCATCTGAATAAATAGAATTCCCGTGTTAGATATTCTCCACAATTTTCAAAGCTTTATAGATTTTGCCGTGTAATCCTTAATTTTCACAGCTTTATAGATTATATTCTCCACAATTTTCAGAGCTTTATGGAGCTTTTCCTGTACAGCTCTAAAAGTAAAAGAAAGGACAAAGCATGCCATTATCATCAAAATTACAGAGAGGGCATGGACATTCTTGTTGCACGCAGGTCCCGGCCCCGGGTTGGATTTAAATAACTTTAAATCCAATCGAACGGTGCACGCCACACGGCTGAGTACAATGCATCGGCCTCATCATTCATTAGAGTACTGTGCTGAAGTTAACAATTGTCATAAATTCTACTCTGAAGGAATTTGTGGGGCAAATTGCTCGTTTGCCTGTAAAATATGGCTACAAATGAAGCTTTTCTTTCCCGTGACAAACTAAGTAAAATGCATCATTTTTTTCAAAAACGTTTAAATCCTCAAATTTATTTTCAAAGAGTTGGATTTCAGATTTCAATTCTACTCTTTTTTTTTCATAAACAAAAATTTCTATAATTTAAATAATTTATTATTTAAATTATGATTTTTTAAGATTTGGATTAATCTAGAACTTATGCTTAAAGGGTTGGATCCATTAGTGAAGAGGGAGGAGTTTTTTTTATCAGTGGTCAAGGTTGAATTTCAATGAGGGCTGAACTTAGAGCCATGGGGCACCTTGAGGTAGTGGTCGAACTTGTGATTCAACCCATAAAGATTGTATTAAATGATCTAGTAACCCTTAAACACATAAGTAGATCAAAGCCCACCCATGTCTTAACATTTTATTAAAAGCCCATAAAAGAGGTCACAAGTTCAATCCACACCAGGTTTTACGAGTGTCCCATGATAGGAAACGGTTGTGAGACACTTAGAGGTATATTTTAAAATGCTCAAATTACATATTATTTCAAAAAAATAAAATTATAACTATACATTTTGGATAAAATTTTACTTAAAAATGATATATATATTTTTAATGAGATATTTTAATTAGATATTACATAAAAGTTAATTTTTTAAATTTTTTTTTTAATACTTTGAAGTTCATTCAAAGTGTGATTAGTATAAATTTTTAATGCTTTGAAATTTATTTTAAAGTTTTGAAATTCATTCAACTTGTAATTAATAATTATACTCCAAAACTCTTGATTTATATTTATTATTATTATTATTATTTTTAATTTAACTGAAATTATGAAATCTTAAATACTCATTATAATATTTTTATAGAAAATAAAGCGATGCACAAACACAATTATAATTTTAAAAAAAACTCTTTTATTTTTAATATTGAAAATATTATACTTATATTAAAAACATATGTCCTTATACTTATATTAAAAGCATATGTCTATATAGTCAATTACATCTTTCCAATATAAGAGAAAACACTATATGATCCCAAAGTAAAGACACCCATAGTCCACAAAAAAGCTCATACAATCCACAAATTGGCTCCATGAGAAACAACCAACAAGAGATAGTCCATAAACTCAGTACTGTAAAGATCCATAAACATGAAAACATCATATAATGTATTCTATACTATGCTATATACTAAATAAATATGCCATACTATAGAGGCAACCTATATAATCAAGTTTCTGGTTCAATAAGATACTGAGACCATAACTCCATCCCATATTTAACCTGTTTCAAAAAAATATTGTTATCCCATCATTCAAGATATACCTGTACCAAAAGCATGTTAAAAATCAAAATGTATGTGTAAAACTGTAATTCAAAAACATATTATTCCCCTATATGAGCATGATCAAGAGCCTACTTCACTGATGGATCATTCATTCCATATGCTCAGAAAATTTTGACTCTTCCATGATGAAAACTCCTATTGTTTTGAAAAGACTAAAAACCTATATAGCCTTCCTCCATACTAAAAGCATTCTTTGACAATGCATCTGCATCATCATCTAATTCTGTATATATGTGTTTGAAGCTAATTTTATCAAAACCATTGACCATCCATCTAATCATCACTAACCAACTATTTAGAGAGATAACTTGTAGTTTTCCACATCCATTTATCCATTTGATTACCAACTTAGAGTCTCTAAGGACTCTTAACTCTTTTAGACCCAATTTTTTTGCACATAAAAGGAGAGTCCATAAAAAAATAACCTAAGATCTAGTGTTCGTTCTGGGACCACAATTTAGTGCAATTTTATATACTTATGTATCATTAAGCCAAATAACTACTCCAAAACCACCATAGGCATTTCCTGATTGAGATGCCCCATAAAAAAACGCCTTGCAACAATTTGGCTCAAAAACTGGTGCTTTGTGTATTTTAGGTAATTTCTTCTTATGGGTGACAGGAACCTCATCAAGAGAAATTAAGATTTTTTTTGCAAATCGCCTTTGCATATGGTTTTTTGGTTTTTTGGTTTTTTATCCTAAACAATTGCACTATTCTTGACCCTCCAAATTTCCCAACAAATAATCATAGGTAGGTGAATTAGATCCTTGTTAGTTTTTTTCCATTCGTCCATGCATTCAGTTAGGGATTCACCCTTCTATTAATTAATAATAGACATAGTGTGTCTTGAAGTTGGTCCATATCATTTGACTGAAAACACAGTTGACAAAAATGTGTACCCTGGATTCAAAATCGAGCATACATAAGATGCATATCCCTGGTCCTTGTATACCTATCCTTAATAAATTATCCCAAGTTAAAATGCAATCTTTAAGAGCAAGCCATATTTTTTTTTGCACTTTAGTGGTACCTGCCATTTCCAGACTTCATGAATCCAACGAATGGATTCCACCTTATGATCATACCACAATGCCTCATATGCCATTTTTGCAGTGAGATGTTTGGAGCATGTGCTCCAAGTCCACACAATCGTGTCCACTGTATTATTTAAAGAAACACTTCCTCTTTTTAATCCCACACAGAAACCGTTCCATTCCATGCCGCATTGATCATCTAAGTGAATGTTTGCATGAGTCTTCTAATCTATTCCATTATATCCCAGTTGAATATTTGAAGCAACCTAATCCCCTATAGGTGAACAACATTTAATAATTTAATAGAAAGACGGTATTTCATCAAACCTCCCATAATGGGATCCAATCCTACCCTGATGGATTCTCCGTTTCCTGATATCCATGCCAACCATTGGCCTACAATATTAACAACTTGCATCAGTTCGCCCCAAATGTTGGATATGTCTCTCGATGGTTTCTTTTTTGCTTGAAACCATTGAATGATCTCAAAAGTTTTAAAATACTTAGCCATGATAATCTTGTGCCATAAGTTATAAGTGAATAGTATCCTCTATAAGCTCTTAACACTTAATGACAAGGAAAATTTGAAAATAACTTTTGTTCCCCATCCCCAAAAAATTTAAGGTTTTGCAATTGATTGCCATCTTACCAGGTGATATTTATTTCAACCACCCATGCCAGTCCATAAAAAATTAAAGATCCTTCTATTGATGGCATTCAAAATATATTTCAGGATTTTCGACAGTGATATCCAATAGATCGACATATTGTTCAGAACAAAATTTATCAACGTAAGTCTTCCACCCATAGACAACCATTTCAATCTCCAGTGACTAATGTGAATTTCAAACCATTTATTCAGCCAAAGCCAATCCATATCATTGTAATTGTTAGGCTTTAATGTATAGCCCAAGTACTTTGTTCCATTCTCAATCGGCTTAAAATCTATCTGATATAACTGTTGAATCTCACATAATTATGTATTATCCATCCCATGGTGTAGAAATATTATTTATTTCTCACTTACCAACATTCCTAAAGCATTACAAAATTTATCAAGTATATATTTATACCTACACCATTCACCGATAGCGCGCAGAACAAAAATCGTCACATCATTTACAAAAAGTAGATGTGTGCTTTTAATAACAGGTGTAATAGATATACCATGTCTATTACCCTAATCAGTCTCATGTATAATCATTATACCTAGACCTTCAAAATCAAGAGAAAAAGGAAAGGAGAGAGAGGCAAACTCTATCAGATACCTTGAGTGCCTCTGAAAAAACTAGTGGGCAATCCATTTATGATAACAATATAAGAAGCATGCCTCACAAAAGCCATTATCCAATTAGTGGTAGCTAAATCCAATCCAATTTGTAGCAAAATAAGTCTGAGAAAGCCCCATTCAACTTAGTCATATGCCTTTACCAGATCCAGTTTTAAAACCAAAGTTTTTTTCCTGGTTTTTATGTTATGAAAAACCTCCCGTGCCACACCCACCGCATCATGAATCTATGGATTATCCAAGAAGCCATACTGCTTCGATGTGATGTATTTGGATAATATTGGCTTTATCCTAGAATCAATAATATTAGATATGACTTTATACACCTAATTACGCAATGATATGGGTCCGAAGTACCAAAATATTCCGGTCTCTTGACTTTGGGGAGTAATGCTATATATGTAGAATTCAATCCATCGTACACTTGCCCAAGAATTATTGACTCCTCCACTGCATCCAATAAGTCTTGGCCAGGGATGGAATTTGATGGGTAAATGCCCATCATGGGCCAATTTACCTGTCAAATACAGCTAAAATTTTAAGGAAACCGTTAAGATCTAGCTTAGAAATCAGAAAACGTTTCAGATTTGGATTGTTACCAGCAATTTTGATGGGTGTCCTCCATTTGAAATTCCTACCCTGGTCCTGGCCCATGATATCTAAGAATTCAACAAGGCAACCATTTGGTCCCAAGATCTTCGACTTAGAGAAACCCTTGAGAACTGATTCGATCTCTACAATTGTTATTGGATTATTTTCCAAAACTCCCTCATCTTCATTGAAGAAGCGAGGAAGTTTCTGAATAATCTGATCAACAATGCATTCATTACCTGGACCAAAAAATAATTGATTATTCATCTTACCTGGAAAAGATAATGATCAATTATACTTGCAAAGATAAAAAATATAAAAAAACATTTATAAATACAAACAAACCATACTTATTTTTCTTAATTATTTTATTATTATTATTTATTATCAAATAAAATGCATTCAAATTATGATTGTTTGTTTAATAAATAAAATTAAAATTAAAATTATATATTTGAAATGCATTTTAATTATGATTTTTTATTTAATAAATTAAATTTAAAATTTAAATTATATATTTGTTAATGTTTTTAGATATATACATTTTAAAAATATTAAATTGATAATAAACTATTTAAATAAATAAAAATTGAGGGTTATGATTAAAGGTTGCATGTGACAAGACCTCATAATAATTTGAAAACTTTTAATGCCTCCCACGTGGAGCATAAAGCCCTTTACATGTACTCCATATTTTGACATTATTTGAATTTTCTTTCACCATCATAATATCAGTTGAGAAGGTATTTATATGGGATACATAGTTGTGTTTATTGGAAGGTTGTTAGGTTGTTTTATATGGAGTTTTTATTTATTTTAGATTTGATTTTGTTATTTTTTATTTAAGTTAATTTTGGTTTATTATTTTTTAAGAAAAATAATTAGAATTTTAATTAATTTGTTTAAAATTTTTATTTTGATATTTGAAAAGTGTGAAGGAATTTTTCTTTTAATTTTTATGGTTTTCATATTATATTGGCATAATCACAAGTAAAGTGGCTTGTAAATGTTGATATGCACAACCAACCACTTAGTTTTGTGAAGATAACTGGTTGTTAAACAAAGGCTAAAATATATAATTTTATATCCATTATTCATACGATATTGTTAGACTTAATATAAAGACAAAACAAATACTATTTAATAAACCAAAAAAACAAAAAATGACATGAAAAAACAAAAACAAATTGTTACTGGTTTCTTTAACCACCCTTTAACTAAAGCTTATTTAAATCTTACTCAAGATGCATTTAAGCATAACAAGATACGATGACCATGAAATGAATTCCTGCTATACACTTGTTACACTTGGGTTAATCTTGTTGATCCACTCAACTAAGTTCAAAATATGAGATAATATCTTAATGCCCATCGACATAATTTGCAGTTGGATGTTGATATCTATTTTAGTTTGGATTAATCTCTAATGACAAGTCTTTCATATTCACTTGTTCATTTCCACTTGTATTTATTTGAATATTTTATATGTTTTAATGTCTATGATGATGCATGAGAATTTGTATATTGACTAGAGTGTGGAGATATGTATATAAGATAGGTTAAAAAGTTAGTGCAAAAAACACTAGAAATAGAGGCATAGAGATAATGTGGGTGTGTGGGAATTGTAAGTGCACAGGAATGTATGCATAAGAAAGAAACAAATTGGGAACAAATATGATTCAAGTGTAATAAATGGTATTCAATGAAGAGTCTCATGAATGGAATAAATTTCACATCATATGCACTGATTTTGTCCAACTAGTCATCCTCAATCCCTAATTCATTTTATAGGGTCTAGGGGAAATGTATATAGCGAGTTCCATTATCATTGACATACAAGGTTAAGGGGATGCACCATTGCAAGGTTTGATGTGATGCCTCAAAACCTCTATAGCATTTGTCATAGAAAACATATGTCCACCAAGTTCCTTAGCTTTTGCATGACAATCTCCAATATCCACACACACATTTCAACATCCACATACATACTTTAGCACCTTAAAGAACACTTCAACATTATGCATGAGAACCTACTATTATTATAGGAATCCTAATCTACATTCCTACAACCATAAGTGACAACTATCACTAGTACTATTGCATGCACCCCACAACATCAACAGTGCAATGAGAAGATGAACAATTGACACATCAACAATGACATAATAAAAATAAACTTCAACAATTTAAGGAGCATTTTTTTGACTAAAATGTAGGCTCCTGTATATAATATGTAGGATATGAAGCATATCATAGAGAAGAAATCCTAGTATAATTAGTCATCCTCTTTTCTCTTACATGCTTCCATTCACAAAGCATGCATCACATTTATACAATACAAATATTATTACAATGTTATAGTTTCTTTATGCACAACTTATTCAATATTTTCCAACATATTTATCCATGATTCTAACCCATAACTTAATTAGTACCAACATAGATCCATCTTAAACATGGATCCTTCAAGCATCGAGAGGGATCCAATTTTTATTGAAGTGTAAATTCCATTTATCTTATTTTTTTACACATTAAGAAAAATTCACACCTCAAGATGTTTGATCCCTATTGGTTCTTGATATATCTAGGTTTAATCTCAAATGAATATAATATAATTTTTTTTGTTTAATATGACATAATTTGCATATTTATTTATTTATTTATGGGAACGCCATGTTACATAATGTTACACATTAAAACATCTCCTCTATACTAGGTTGTAAGCACCTCACTACTCTCTGTGCAATAATGTGTTCAATTTTTCCTCAAGTTTGCATATTATATTTGTCCTCTGATTTGCATCCTAGAATCAAATCAACAAATGTGGGAATATGAAGCCAAAAGGTTATGGAGGTGGCAATCATGTCAAGACAATAAATGTAGAAGATGAATCATTATCAAGGAGGAGTTGAGTTGGCTCACAAACCAAGGGTCGCGGAGTAGAAGATATGAAGAAGAATGGAAATTAAGCTATCTTCAAGGGAAAGCATGTTGGTTTCATGAAAGATATAGTTGGTTACATAAGTACAATGTTTTTTGTGAGGAATTGACTCTTGAGATAGAGAAAGAATAGAAGGAAAATTTGTTGGGATTATGGTTATACTAAGAGGAAGGGGAATCAATATAAGCTACCTTTTCTTATTTTAACCATTCATCAATCATTCATGGAACAAAAGATACACCTAAGCTCAAATAAGGGTTACACACAAGATATAACGTGGATATAACATGGAAATAATTTTGGGAGAAAAGCACAAAACCTATCTTTATGAATTCATGTAGGCACCAACCTACTATTACATAGTTTGTAGGAGCCAACCTAATAGAGATACCAATCCCCTCAAATGAGCGCCAAATCAACAATATGAAGGAGCCGATTTATTGGAGACACCAATCTCCTCAACTAAGGACCAACTCAACAATATGTAGGCACCAATCTCCTATTACCGCTATTGTTGTTTATACTACTACTTTTTCCACTTATGTTTGTACTTCCTTTTGTGTTATGACCCTATGTCATTTTGCTCTCTTTCAATAGAAAAAAGGTCTTTCTATAGATGCATCATAATTTGCTTCAATTAGCCCTAATTATGTCATATGATCACCTTCAAGTCATCTCCAAAATCCGACATAATATCCTTCTATTTTAGTCTCATCTAAAGAAGAACCTACAAGGAAACATCCCTTCCTCTTGACAAGGTGTGTATTCTTTAGAAAACTTTAGAAACCCTTGGAAAAACCTTCAAGAGAATATCATCAAGAATATCTTAAAAACATCTTCAAATCCATCTTCAAACCCTAGAAGACCTTCCTCTTCTACAACTGTGCACCTTTTTTCAGAGCACATAACATTGTTCAATATCCTATCAAGGACGAACTGGAATTCTCGCTCAGTTGACTTTACAAATTATTTCATATCTCCTCATTCCTACGAGGTTAGATGAAGTTACATATACCGTTGGAAACATATCAAAATAAGATTTCCAACCATGTAACTAATACTCCAATTTGAGCTAGATATATAGAGAAAAAATTTCTTCAAAGATAAGGTATCCAAAACAAGCATCAAACATCCAAAAACTATAATTCCAACAATCTTCATATTTCAATTTTATCTTGGATATTTGTGAGTCTCTCCTTGCCTTTGAAATCAATGACAATAATATTTACAACAAAATTCCTAAGTCACCGGTTCCAAGAGGAGGAGGTGTATAAAGGATGAAGAATGTTTATGAAAACATAGAATACTAGAGCCAAGGAAAAACATTCATGAGTATGAACCATTTACAGAGTAGAAGCAAATACTGAATACATACTTTGTAAAAGATTGAATGTTTAGAAGATAGATTGAGCATGAAAAATAAGACAAACAATGTAAACCTGATATATTCCAAATTTTATATATAATTCTAAATCATGTGTGGATTGGTGGATGAGAATTAATAAATGATTTAAATAATTTTGTTAAATTTGTTTGTATAATTTCCATTTATGTTCTGAGTCCATTCTTAAAAAAAACTATGAGGTAAGAACCTGACACAAGGCCAATTTATGCCCATTGTGTTTCCCCTATGGTTCAAATGATTATGTATTTGTCCTGTTAGGGTCCTACCCTAACCTACATTACTTTAGGAGTTATTCATACTATGTATACAACCATCTGAAATAAGGCTGAGTAAGCTAGTGGTCAACAATCATTGTAAAAAGGGCATGTTTATTAATTGAGACCCACTAGGAAGTTGGTAATTGTTAATTATTTGGATATGTCAAGTAGTTAAAATTTTGGATCTTGGAATCCTTTTTAAAGAGCTACAAGGATACAGAGGGGTATGTCAAGAGTTATTGGAACGAAGCTCTGCTTAAGTGAAAGGTTTCCCTACCTCAATAGGCCTATGAAAATTTATTCCTGAAGTTATTCTCATAACACAAAGCTTATTTCTTTCCCTATTTAACTTTATATTGTCTAATGTTTCTAGTTATGCTCTATAAATAATGGTGTATTTCATCTTAACCTCTACATATTTATGTTGTATTAAGTTTTAGGGATAAAGAACACTGAAAGTGGTATTATAGCCATGTTCATAAGCTAGCACAACTCTTATATTTTATATTTTTTTTAGGATGGAGACATTTTATGGTGTCTTTAAATCATTGCAAAGATTAATAATTCATTGACTAAACCTATGACCAGGGAACAATACACATAATAAATACAACTGGTACTTAGTCATGTTGTACCCTTGATTGGTACAATTATTGTACATCGATGTAATCCTTATTGGAACCCATTCAAGTAGTATCGCATTAGACAACACTTGCAAATAGAATCTCACTTCCACATACCCTCAGGCATGTTGGAAGTCCTCTAGGTTACCTCAAACCATTTGTAGAACACTGAATCGAATGTCTTATTGATATAATGACATTGAGGGCATCACATAGGAATATATTCGTGTATACTTGTGTAGTCGGGTAGTACGATTAAGGGAATAGTTGAGCCTCCTTAGTTAGTGACCCGAGAGATTGGGTTGAGTACTCCTGTTGGACCCTAGATATATATCAGAAACTTATATGACCTAACAAGCCCTTGTCTTCGATACCCTACAAACCCTTGCCTCTACAACGCATTAGTAAAAATTCTTCATTCTATCAAAGTAATCAATTCAACAACTAGATTCTTTGTGGACGACCATGCTAAGTTCATACATCTTTGCACCTAGAAAGAATATGGAAATTATGTCAACATAATAATAATTGACACGGACAAATACCCTTATTAGATATTTTTTATAAATTCACTCGGGGGGAGGGGGGGTGCGTCCCATAAACCCTTATTTGTGACCTACCTCATATGAATCATTGCATCATGCTAATAATTTTGATATATATCTCTAACAACCCTTTTTTTGGGGTCTTGAAAGCCCTTATTTGTGAGCAATTTCAACATTATCCTTATTTCATGATGATCATTTTGATATGCATCTCTTCTAACCATTTTTATGTGGACCCACAACTCATACCATTAAACACCGATGGTAAACACCTGGAACCAAAGAAACAAAGGAAACCAAAGAAACTCAAGCAACCAGGGTGACATGAAGGCGATAAACCAAAATATGCCCCAAGTCAACATGGACACCATATAAGCCATGCTTCATTCCTTCCAATAGTTAATGGGAAATATCAACACTATTCGACTAAATGATAGGATAATGATGGATGCTATAGATAAACATATTAGATATGTTCAGAAAACATGTGAATTTCACTTATGAATCCTTTGGAACTAAATTATTAGGATCTCACACTTTGTTTCTAGAAACATTTCCTCACTCAATTTTGAAGATAAATATCCATGGCATCCGTTTTGAAAGAATGACATGTACAAATTGTTGACACAATTATATCGATAGGGGTTCACTTCACACTATTATCTATAGCCATCGACAGAGGCTCCCTAAAAATCGACTCTGAAGGGTTTTTACACCTTCCTGCAACACCTGAAGAGTAGGTGTAGTCTCACTCGAGATGTTCGAGGGAGGGCTACAAGAACCAAGTTTCTACAGAGTGAAGAAGACTTCACATTATCTTCTATCCAATCACAATATCACCCATAAATCCAGGTTCGTAACCCTACTATTAACCAAATCTACTTATCATCACTATTTCCAATCATATTGACCCAGATTTAGATTGACAAAGACATCAACATACATTAAATCGATAAGTATTGTGATACTTTGCATCATTCACATAACAATTAAAGGGAAAAACATAGATGTAGCATAATCATTCATCAACTTATCCGATGCATCGCAGATTGAACCCAATAATGCATAAAATATTTTATCAACACATAATTCATATTGGACACATCTTCAAATACAGTGTACTCCACAAAACAAGACATTACAACCAAAAATATCGAAACGCTGATCAAATTCAATTCATAAGAAAGAGTCTTCCCCAAAACAAATAACCAAAGGCAAATTCATTCCTTAGTTGATAAATCGATAGATTCTTCAATGCTCATCTTCTTATATTTTATTTACAAGTATAACTCTATTTATAGGCTCACTAGGCCGTTACAAAATGGTCCACCTGACCAATCACTAACTAACTCAACCAAAATATCCTAGTTTGTCAGTTTCTTCATCCTCCGCAGTTGACTTTTATCTTCGTCGACATCCTTCTTGTTAGTTTCGGTACCACACTTTGTGTGCTCTAACCCCTTTCCAACACCCCCCCATTAAAAACTTGTGGCTTTTCCTCAAGCCACCTCATCTAGAAGCAACCGATGTGTTCAAATTTTCCTTGAAGTCATCATACTCTGTTCTGACTTGGTCGATGACTTCCCTAACATTTTCCTTGAGTGATTCACACTCTTCCACCTCCTGCTCTATAGGATGATGTTCACTAATCTGCTTTACTCTTCTTAGCTCTGCCTTAGTCTTCATGATTTTGTCAATGGCTTTGAGAACCAATTGAACTACTTTACATTGTAGTTCCTCCAAGTGTGATGTTCTCGACTGGTGCCTTGTACGAGCCTTGTTAACATGCTGCAACTCTTTTAGATCTATCTCTTTGGTTACTTGCATAAGTGTGGGCATCGTTTTAAGTGATCTCCTCAATGTTATCAACTGTGCTTTTACCTCACCAAGTTGCATGTCTAGTTGGTGCAACTGCTTGTCTTGTACCAAGCTACCCCAAAACTATGTTATTTCCTCTATAATCAATTGTGATGCCTTCTCTAGTTTTGGAATAGCTATTGCGGCATATTATATCACACTTATGCTTTCTACAAGTTGATTTGGTGGTGTGTTGGGTACCTCTCTATCCTGGAACTCATCATTTTCCTTTCCTAGATCTGTGACAACTTTCCCTAGTCGCAATACTTTTGCTTCTGCAAACATTTCTAGAATAAATTTTGGTACCTCTTCGCAAGACAAGGAGAATACCCTCTCCAGTATTGTCTTGTATTCAAATTCCTTTGTCTTTTCATTTATGGTTTCCTCCTTTTCCACTTTTAGCCACTGAATATCCTCTTCAACACTTTTTTTGTTGTTGTTTGGACTGGACTAGCTGATCATGGGATTTTTCTTCGTGATCTCTAGTCTCCTAGCTTGTTACAATATGAAGTCTTTCTAGCGTAGAATTTGGAAGCAGGTTTAGGGAGAGACCTACCAAGTCGTGCCCTCTTAGTGGAGCATCTGCATCCTCATCCCTCGTTGTGATCACTTGTGGTAGGATCTGCACTAGTCGCACTCTTGTGCCAATATTGACTTCAACCTCCCTTTGCGCCGCTCCTTATTGCAGTATCCTTGTCTCAAGCATTGCATACGTGAGTATCTGCAATAGCCATGTAACTTGATGGAAGTATCCCATTGCATGTTGTGTCACATTTTCCTATTTCTCATTGGTCATCATCGTGATTGCTTCCAATAGTTTGTTTACCTGGTCATCAGAGAGTCTTGTGGTGTTGCTCCCCTAAGCTTGCTCAAACCGACACTTAATCTTTGCTTCTTCTTGTTATTTCTCTAACTCCAACTTTATTGGAGTTTCTGATGATTCTTCATCTTGTGATTTTTCTTCCTCCTTTGAGTCCTTGGGATCATCCTGTTCTTTTGGGACATCCACTAGTGGTCCATTTCCTAGGTTTGATAGTTCTTAGTCTCTTGCTAAAAAATTTCCATTTCACTGGCCATTCCTCTATGATGGAATCCAACTCTTTTTTAGTTAGCTTATATTTGTCATAATCCATTTATTGTCCAGATATAACTGCTCCTAAATATGTGTGGCAATGGGAGCATTCAATCCTATGGTAATTATTTGTAGCTTGGTTTGTTAGATGCAACACCTCAACTGCTTCCTCTCACAGTGTGTCTAAGTATAGGTAGAAATGATTGTTGTTGGTCATTTTTCATTCCTTTTCGTTGAGCACAAATATATTTTTATACCTTCCACCTTGGAATATGTGGAAAACATAGACCTCCATTCCTTGATAATGTGTTGGTTCCATCCATTTGACTAGCACAATGAGTATTAGCAACCAGGAATAAGTGAACAACTAACCAGTATCTTGTGCTAACGATGCATCCTCCATCATCTCGTTGAGTAGGAAAGGGGAACAATTCATCTACACTCCATCTACGCACTTCTCTGTAGATGCGATGACCCCCAACATGCACTCATTCACGCGATTCTTCTGCACTATTTTGATTGTCAACAACTTTGTTGTAATTCAAACTACTTGATCGTTAATGGTATCGATCATATATTCCCTCTTATACTTTACTACCCCATATTTTTTTCGTATCTTTGCTACCAACTTCTTATCTTTTTCCTTTCATTGTAAATACTATCACGGATCGACCCCTACCTTGGGTAGTCCTGTGATTTGGGATATCAAGTCGACTATAATTAGGATCTTTGTTCTTAGCCATAAATAACAGCCTTGGAAACATGTCAACAACTGCTTCATGCATGCATTAACTTCTGTGGATTGCCCAAAATGTGGCATATGGATGATTGAAAACTACCCAGACTGCTACAATTCCAATTCCCATTGTGTAGGATCTTTGGTGATTAAACCTCCTTCTCCGTGTGTTCTTTCCTCATACGTGCCCTTGGTGTATTCTAGAAAGGCTAGGATGTCATGGTCGTTGTACTGTAGCTTCTTCCATTTCGACACTATATTTGTCATCACATGGACACCTCAAGGCGTTGCCGACATATTGATGGTATACTTGTTTTTTTTCCAACCCATACTAATAGTGCCCCTTCCTTCCTTGGTTGTACATACCTAGGAATGTCTTCTACCGTCTGCCCTGGTGGCTTTCCTGTTTCCGTCATTTCCTCTTCTTCCATAGTTGGACCTGATTCTCCCTCAGCTGTAGTCCCCCTTGTTGAACTTTAGATTGTATTGGTTCTTCTATCCAGGGTGCTCAAATGATTGGTGCTCCTCTTTTTCCTAATCGACCTCCTTGCTGTAGACATAATCTATTGCATTTCTTATACTATAGTTTCCCTTGCAATTGGTGTTTCTTGTGTGCTTCTACTTGAAATAAATTGTTCCATGGCCTCTACAACACTTCTCTTAGCTTTAAATATTCTTCTCTTTGCTTTGATTCTTCCTCTCGACGCATACAATGCGTTGAACCATGCCACTCGATATGATTTTGTAGCCTTTGATATTTCCATGCGAGAGGTTTAAACCATCATTACTAAATCCTCATTGATTGACTAGATCCTCCACCAATTCTGAAAATCCAATGTGTGCCTTGGTCATTAAATGCAAGTCTTTCCAACTTGCGTTGTCGCCCTCCTATTATAATTGATTCATTTATTGCTTGATTTGAACAGTTTATGCTTCGTATGGTATCGAAAAGTTCCAAACCTTGTCGTGATTCAACTTTTCTCATCACTCTTCCTCCTATCGACATACCGTTCTTCATCAATTTTTTATTTTCGCGGTTGTTAACATTGGTGTCATGCCTGGCTATCCCGATAGGGATTTAGATGACTCCCATTCACTAGTTTTGGAAAAATTAATCCATCTCAATGTTGCAATTGTATCGCACCTCCGTTGGTAATTAAATATATGATGTAGGGACCAAGCCAATGCATATGAAGCTTATCTGGGTGCTTCACAAACTACTGTCGAAGAGCAGAACCATGTATCCATGCTGAAAGTGTTTTGTTTTTACATGGAGATCATGCCATAGATTCTGTCAATCCTTCTCTTCTTGCTGATAAAAACCTGCGATGAAGCAGTCCTCTTTAAGGCATACTAACTACACCAGTTTTTATTCAATTTCTTCTTCTTCACTAATTCTTTTTACGACTGCTATGCGTAGATTGGGGACAATATATTCCATCGGCATCACGTATTCTTGTCCATAAACCAACTTGAATGGTTTCTATCATGTCAACCTTTCACATGTCATACTGTAGGCCCATAGTATCGCAGGGATTTTCAAATCCCAATCATCACAGCTTGTATCGCAGACCTTAATAAGTTCATTTTCCAGTATCTTGTTGAACGCCTTTATAGCTCCATTCGCTTGTGGATGGTATGGAGTACTTTTCTTGTGTTGTATATGGAATTCTTCATTCATGACTAATTGCCTGATTGATGAAGTGATCTCCTTGATCATTCATCAATATATTTGGAAATGCAAATTGGGAAACCACATTGTCAAACATGAACCTTACTATCATCAAAACTGTGCAATCCTTTACTGGTGCTACCTCAACCCATCTTGTTAGATAATCAGTTGCAGTGATGATGTATCTTGCACCTGTTCTTTTTCCTGGTGGATTGATTGGTCCCACGAAATAAACTTCCCACTTTTCAAATGGTTATAGTGTTACCTGGGGTACTAACGACATCTCATCTCTCCGCAATGATTTTCCTGTTCTTTGACATACATTAAAACTTTTAGCATAATTTGCAGCGTCGACATGTATTGTTGACCACCATAATCCATCTCTAAGTATTTTTCTAGCGGTTTCACATCCTCCATAATGTCTTGCAATCCCAGCATGTTCTTCTTCCAACACTCTTTCTTTCTTATGCAAAAGAACATATCGACGTAGAATTTCATCTGACCCCATATTGTATAGCTGCCCTGCGATCAGTTGGAAGTCAATGACCCTAAAAACTAGTTGTTTCTTCTGACTAGTGGTGAAGTCCTCATGGGATTTTCCTGTTTCTAAATATTGAATAATTTGTTCATAATGGTCATTGACCATTCCGACTCTAAACAACTATGCATCAGGTAGACCATGTTCGATGCTGTTAGGTTCATCTCGTGAATCTATCTGTGATAGATGATCGGGTCCTACTTTCAACTATTATAGTTTCACAATTATCTCAAAATTGAATTCTTGGAATAATAGAAAACATTGAGAGATCTTCCCCCCGAACACATGCTTATTTACCAAGTATCTCAATGTTGAGTGATCCGTAAACATTTTGAAATGTCCTCCTAATAGGTAGTGTCAATTGCTTTTCAACGCATACACTATCGCCAATCCTTCTCTTTCTGTTGTTGTGTAATTTTTCTCTGTAGTATACAAGTTTTGACTTGCAAACAAAATCTAGTGGTCAATTGATCCTTCTCCTGGTTGGGCCAATAATACTCCTAATGTGATTGACGTAGCATCGACATGAACATGGAACTCTTTTGTCCAATCCACAAACACTAATATTGGTGATGCAACCATATTTTATTTTAGTGTATCAAGGATTCTCTTGCACTCGCCATTCCATTCGAAATTCACATCTTTCTTCAATAAATTTTTCATTGGTGAAGTGATCACTGCGTACCCCCTTATAAAATTTCGGTAATACCCTGTGTGGCCCAATGTTTCCCTCAGCTTTTTTACTGTCATTGGTGTCGGTAGGTTGATAATTATCACAATATTGGTGGGATCGATTGACATGCTTTCCTTACACACAATGTGTCCCAATAGGATTCCAAATGGTGCACAATATATACATTTCTTTAGATTCAGTGAAATCTGATGTTGTCGACACCTTTTGAACATCAAGAAAAGGTTCGTAGTATGGTCTTTTACCAACCCATAGATGGTCTTGTCATCCATATAGGCTGCGAGGAATTTATGAATGAAGTCCTTGAATGCAACAATGACTAACCTTGAAAAAATCTTTGATGCATTCTTGAGTCCAAACGACATCACTGTGTACTAAAAACATCCCCATTCTGTTACGAAAGTGGTTTTGTGTCTATCCCCCTTTGCAATTCTTATATGATGATAGCCTAAAAATCCATTTGTAAATGAATAGATTTCCTATCCTCCAATAGTTCTGTTGTGAGGGATATCTAACTTATCACTTGGGGTCTTAGGGTCACCAACATACTAGGGTATGGCTTGTAGACATCAAGGATTATAGAAACATATCAAAGAGAAATAGGGTTAGTGGAACATGCAACTTTTTATCGACGATTGATCCAAGCTTTAGCATTCTTCCTCAGATGCTCCTCAACCTTCTGATCTTCTATACCTGCAAAAAAACAATTGATGTTCCTCCACAGAATTCTTGATTGTTATATAAAGAAGCATGAAAATATTATAATTTCATTTAAGAATAAACAACAATACATATCATTATTCATAACAATAAGGCCATGTACAAAGACAATATGGAAGAAAGGCACTCTTTATTAATAAGTTTTAGGAAACATTACAAATCTATATGAGACAAGCTTCTCTATAGACGAAGAAACCGAGTTCTCTTTCTCCTCTTTCTAATGGATTCCTCCAGCATAACTTTTCTCTCAAACTTTCTTCCCCTATCCTCTACCCCTCCCCTCTATTTATACTTGCTAGTGAGGAGAGGTTATGAGGCCTAGGATGGTTAGGGGAGTTATAGAAGTTAGCATTTCCAACCCAAATTCCCCTAAACTAATCACATTTTTATTTTTAAATTTGTCTTAAGGAACTGGCGGGTGCATATAATGGGAACTCGCGAGTGACTCGCGACTTCTATGAAGGAAAATTGTGAGTGCAAACTTTTAGGGATAACTCGTGGGTTTCATATGAGCCAACCTGTGAGTGACATGCAACTTTTAACAAGAAGAACCGTTAGTGCAAGACAAACTCCTTTACAAAGATTGGCAAGGATGAAGGAAGGAGTATGCATTATGGCTTTACTTCGTCTATAATGTTTAGGCCACTTCAATCCACATTGTCCTTTTGTGTAGCGACACATTTGATGTCAGTACTCGGATGAAGAAGTGTCGTTTCATAGTATAACATGAATTTTTTTATTTTAGTTTTCATTTGACATGCATGCAACTCACAAAAAAATAAAGGTATTTAGATTTCATGGAAAATATTGTAAAAAAAGGAAGACACAAAAACTCATGTTTCTTCACATAATACCATGGAGATAACATCACCACCTACCGACCCAATTGCACCAACAACATCAAAACAATACAATCTTATGGAAGACACATCATCAAACACCAACAACTCAAAAAGGTTTTCATGAAATATGGGTTTTCTTCTCTTTGCTACACAATTGAATGCATTTAAATTTGGGAAAACAATCCCTGTAGTTTTTCCCCTGATTTGATACTTTTCAATGGTGCTCTATATTGTATCTTGCATATTAAAATAGACAATATTACAATCATTTATTATCATGCAACTTTTCACAAAAAAAATGATCATCATCTTTGAAGACGACATTATAGTCATCTATGGATCAACGTAGAACAAAAACCAAAATTCTCCTATATAAGTATATATTTTACACGTAGAGCTAGTAAGAAAATATGGGAAGATGACTACTACAACAAGTGTAAATGACAATTTGATAAAACGGTTTGGTGGATTCTTGAATCCTGACAAAAGCATCAGGATTAGCAAATTATGTATTAAAAAAGGATAGTATGGATAAGGCGAGGAAAAATAATCTATTGTGATATTGGGAAGTACTCCAATTCAGAAAATCCCCCAAGTTTGCAAAATCTGCAAACTACCTCTGGACATGACAATTTTCAGAGCTTCTGTTATGTTGTTGGTTCTATTGCAGCTATTGTTGTTGCAGAAAAAAATAACAAAAGACAATTTGACTTCTACATCAATGAAGGAGAGACTGCAAACGAAAATGCAACTATACATTTCATTTTTAACTTACTCAAATTCATCTACTCAAAAAATGTTTTATTCTAATGATTTTTTTTCTTGCAAAAAATTAAAATTTTTAAAAAAAAGTTGTTAGTTGTTAGCAACCACTAACAACCGTCTTTCTTGCAACTTTTTCAGATACAAGTTTCTGAAATATACAAACATCTCTTTCTACAAGTGCAAGAACATCTTGCATCTGATGATCCGTCATTTTACCTGTTCAAAAACATTGTTAGAAATGGATTTAAAGGAGTTCATTTGATAAGAACTTCCATAGTTACATTCATTGATCCACTGAATCACGAATATGCAATTCAAAATTTGCTACTGATAGCTAAAGCAAGAACCCAGGTTTTCGTAAGGAACTTTTTTTGCATTTTCTTTTCCGCATAGACTATAATTGTAGAACATTGAAATTTTCAAAATGTTGTTGATTGATCTATGTTCTTTGGTGCCTTTATTCAAGATATATATATATATATATATATATATATGTGTGTGTGTTGTGATCCAAAAGCACTGTTGGTCCTCCAGTTTGATCTATCTACAAAACCTGCAATTTTCCAATAATCCAAATCTTTTCGCTTTGTACATATTGCAAACACGAAACAGAAACAAGATACAAACATAATCTAGAGTGCAACTTGGAAATAGGTGATGGAGTCATAGAATGAACTTTGTGTATTGCAATGCTTCCCAAAAATTGTCATTGTTTCATACGATTAATACTTCAATAACGTTTCAATATCAATGTTCAATCTACATAGATTCTGTCAAGAAGGGCTTTTTATGTTGGCACTCAATAATAGAGTTGCAAACTTCAGAAGAGGTTAACAAGCAAAAAAAAATGTTGCTTTCCTCCATAAAAAAAAATTAGTTGCAACACAATTTCCTATCTATGTTTTCGAAAACTCTTTCCTATCATCGCAAAAAATCTATCTTTTACTTGCATGCAAACACAAAGACAAATACAAAGGACTATGAAACTAGCAGACCTTGCCAACTTTAGTGTTTTTTTAAACATATGGCTATATCATCGCAAACTCATGTTTGAAAATATAGCTTTCTTTCCAGCCTTGAGTTTGTAAAAGTTAAAAACCCAGAACATTGCTTGTGCCTAGGCAATTCTTCTTTTTGGGAGTGTGTATGCTTATCAAAAAAATACTATTCCGATCCCTCTTAAGAGAAATGTATCCTAGGGAATATTCGTTGGATTTCCATACCTTGACATTCAATGATATGTAATATGGTTGTAAAAGATCCAATTTTACATGGTATTTATTTAATATTCTTTGACACTTGTTAATTAATATTCCATACAATATTATAAATGCATTAAGATTTAATTTCCATCATTTCTTTTAATATTTTCTAATAAATCTTTCTATATCTATTTTCTCAATATGCATATAAAGACAATTCTGCTGTTGAGTTTATTTTTTTTTCCCAAACATTTGCTTTTGTGCATAAACGTTATTTACTTAAACATTTATTCATATAATATTCACTGATAAGTAGTTTTAAGCATGTGTACTAGTTTTGAAACTATAACAATTTTCATATTGTTCTTTTGTGATGGTTCGACCATTGCAACAATCCTACAATTAAGAAAATAACTCTAGTCACTATAAGGAAAATGTCGTGTAGCGAAGGTTTTTAGTGTTACAATATTGGTCAAAATTTTCAAAAAACTTCATCCACAACCTCCCCCAACAGTACTAGATGTTTTAGTAGAGGATTTTACAGAAATTTATTATAACTAAAAAATCTCAGTGGCTAGAAGCTTAAACGGAGGTTTTTTTTTGCCGATGTGATTTTGCCAAAGATGCATCGGTGTGCTTCTAACAAAGATTCATTGGTGCGTTTATGACAAAGATGCACAGGTGCACTTTTGTTAAATATGCATCAGTGCGCTTTTGCAAAAGATGCACATGTGCACTTCTTACAATGATGCACTAGTGCATTTATGATAAAGATGCACCAGGGCATTTATACCAAAGATGTATCGGTTCACTTATACCAAAGTTGCATCGGTGCACCTTCATTAAATAGGAGCAAAAATGTTCTTTTGGCCAAAACCACACTAGTGCACACTAGTAATGGAGCATTAGTGCACCTATAGTAAAGACGTATCGATGCACTTTTACGAAAGATGAGCCATTAGAGGAAATTTGGGGTCTAAAATGCGCCTTATAAGAAAACGTGCCAAAATAAGTTTTTGTGAGTTGGAATTCAAGAACCAATAGAATTTCAATAAAATAAGTTAACCATAATGGTTGAATTGGCATATTTGTCATTAAAAAAAAATACTTTTTTTGTTCGTATTTTCGACATATCTCCTTGTGTTTTTACTCAAATTTCGATCGGGAGAGCTCACTGGATGTGGAATTTGTTTAC